>OX463759.1:6900483-7288415 GCA_949824845.1 Rhingia rostrata
TCCTGTATGGCAGTAATGTCTGCTTTGTTGCAATTTAGGGCTTTCGCTAGTTCTTCGTTTGCACATCTCCTATTTAATGTTCTAACATTCCAGGTGCAGATACGAACGTCGTTGTCCGTTTTTCGTTTATCCGTGTCGTCAACAATAAAATCAGTCCTTTCCGAGGCTATTCGTTGCTTCGTAACATAAATTTTTTCCATGGTTGGTTAGTTAACCCAAAGCACAACCCCCAACCTGGAGGGCCAGTTTCAATTTATTAGATAGGGGTATCTAATAAGGCCATCAGTATCCACTACGGGATTGAGCGCTGCCGTCCATCTCCACCATCTCTGTTGAAGGGGCCTGACTAACCCTTGAAATTCCTAGACAACCTGTTGTCCGAATATGTCGAAAGTAGCTTGTCTAGGTTCGCCTGGGACAGCCGGCCAGGTATTCATTCCGTGCCATTCTGACCTGGCTGTTTATAGTGCTACTGTTTATCATCGTGTTATCAACACTCGCGCTTATCGTTTAGCAAGTCAAATCCGGTTGGATGAGACCATTACCCTATGGTTACCACTTGGAGGTAAAAATAAGCACTTGATGTGTAGTCAGAGTTACAACCACTGGACATTGCCAAGTTAAAGCCAGACAGAGTCTACCATCGTTCCACCACACCCAACCTTCATGGATGTAATTACTTTTGGAAATTGGATATTTGAAGATAATTTGCTAGTTGGGAGATCTTGATGTGCAGAGACTTCTGATGGTATAAAATGAGGTTCTATATTCCAAGGTACCGTGTCTACGTCACCAAAAATTGGGTTATTACGTCACAATACCTACCAGCCGTACCAGGCGCATTTAAGAAACAGATTGGTCTGATAATGCCTCTAGGTCAAAATCAGCACCATAAAGGCACGCGTTATCCATGCATGTTTTTCTCAACAAATACTCGTCGGTTTTCGAAACAACAAATGCAACAATTTTGATAATTTACGAAGCCATAATTCAGCTCATTGTCAACTGAAATATTAAAAATACGTTTTTCTTTCTTTATATTTTTTTCCGTTAGCAACACAGTACTGTTAAACGGCGCGAAATTCAAGTTTTCGTGAAGCACAGAACGCACTTTATTAGATATCGTAGAGAATTTATAAAAATAAGTCAGTTACAGATACAAAGTCGTAATCATTTAACAAAATAAATCCAAGCTTGGTCTGCTTCTGTTATGTACCACTAACAAATGTACCAAAGGATGAACCTGTGGATGCAAATTCAGTCCTAGCGAGGTATCCGTTGGAGCGGACAGTTTTCCGCAACGTATACTTCGTCGGAGGTAAGAATTCCATACGAGGTATATGTCATCGGAACAAAAATCACTTCACTACGATTCGTAAATAAATTCCGCGAAGAATTTCTGTCGGAGAAAATCGGAACAAAAATTGCACTTAGCTGTCAAAAATTGCACGAAAAATGCTCCTGAACGCATTTCAATGCGATTCGCCGGGATTCGTTACAAAATGTCGGAGAATTATTCCGAAAATCTTTTCGGAACAATACCTCGAAACCAAAATCCTTCGAATCGTAAAAAATCCGCTCCGACGTATACCTCGCTAGGGCTGATTATATGCTGTGGCAAATCTCTGCTAGTAGACGCTACTTGTATTAAGCTCGACACAGACCTGATAGTGTTAAAAAAATTTAACTCCTTCGAGTACCAAGAATGCTGGATTTAAACATTTTTAGAGTGCTTGACAGGGATAGTCTATTCCATGAAATCTTTTATGAAAAGACAGAACAAAACTAACTATAAATTGAAAGAGGGAGCAACGTACTGTCAATTTCTATCATGAAACAATTGGTAAAATGTTCACGAAAAATGGAATTATGTCATATATACCAGAAATGGATAATCGAATATTTTTCGCATCGAAAAAATAAAAAAAATATATATTGGTGCCGCCGCGACTGGGAATCGAACTCACACCTTCCGGGTGGAAGTTTATCGCATAAAAACTATTTAGGCACAACTGCTATAAACCTTCAGTCGGAAGCTCTTACAGAGTATGCTTCTATATTACTTCTACCAAAACATCTTTACGAATTTTAAATGTAGGTACATCCCAGGAAGCTTTATAGAAGCCTTAAATTTCATATACATTTTCATCTTCTATAAATCTTGTGAATTTACCTTCAAGAGTTATAAAACATGATGAACTTCTCCGTACAAAGACAAAAAAAAGTGCAGTAGAAGTAATTGCTTCTGGAAATTGGGTATTTGAAGAAAATTAGCCAGTTGGGAGATCTTGATATGAAGAGACTTCTAATGGTATAAAATGAGGTTTTCCAAGGTACTGTGTCTATGTGTGGCAAGTTGAAGTCACCCAGCAACAAAATATTTCTTTCACAACAACAAGTCAATGTCATAAGGAGTTCTAAAACGTTTGATAGCTCAAAATACATAGTGCGAAAACGGTATGAAGGAAGTTACACATTTACAACATAGAGATGTTTTTTTTTTCAATAGTTATCCTAACACTGATTATATCAATCACAAGAGGGAATGGAAACACAATTTTCTCAGAGGTGAGGGGACAACAAACCCCAGTAAGACCACCTCTACCATGCGCTTTTTGGTCATTTTTCTGGCGACCACTCCTTTATACTGAGAACTCATGATTAAATTGTTCCGAGAAGGCTTTTGAGCTACGTGTCTGTAAAAAGAATTTGTCGTGAGAAAAAGCTTGGGAGTTTAGGAAAAAAAAATATTTTTTGCCTAGAGCCCTCTTACATTTTGATAGTAGAGTGACAGTCGGTAAAGTTTTTGTTTTGTTGCTGAGCTGTTAACTCCGCGTTTAGCTTGCTCTACAACGGCTTAAACTCATTGCCTATAGTGTTGAAGGCCCATGACTTAGTGTTGCATAATATTTCGAGTACATTGGAAGGTAAATGAAGAAAGGAAACCACACAGCTTACTTGTATTAGGACGTAGTACAACGGACCTGAGATGTTTTGGTGTTGTAGAACGAGGGTAGACTCTGATTGACTTTAACATGCTAATGCCTTTTAACTCTCACCACGTATCAAATGTGGGGAAGAGATTTGTTAAATCCGAGTGCCTCATCAACTTACCCGTTCGGATTCGGCATATAACGTGAGGTCGCGCCATCGTGAAAGAAGTATCTACAAACGCACACACGAATGGTGGTGAGAAAAAAGCTAGGCCCTGGGTACTAACGAGCCTGTTGCGCCATAAATTTTTAATTTTTTTTTTACTTTGTGTGCCTCATCACATCTTCTGAGGAAGTGCTTGGTTTCAAGCATAGCCATAGAAATTATTTTTTAGTTGGCTAAGTTTTGCTATGCCTGTTGAATATTTCATCTTCAGCTGAAGAGCTTCCTGCCGCCATCGTTTTTGGTGTACTTCGTGGTTTTATTGGATGGTACAGTCATTTCAACAGACAAAATTCCTGTCCGAAAAATCTTGTGGGATAGTGCGAGTTGAATTTTATGAAACGAAAAGGTGTAACGAAAAAGAGACGACTAAAAACTTAATTATAGGGTTTAGGCTGTGAGAGAATGAGAATGAGAGAATAAAATGCGTTTCTATATAGTTTTCCTATCCTTCGTCTCTTGTACCTAGAGTCCCAACTACTCTTACGTCCTCACTTTCTATAGGGATTGTGTGAATTCAATCTTAAGAAACGAAAAGGTGCAACGAAAATGAGACAACTAAAATGCAATTATAGGGTTTAGGCTGTGAGAGAATGAGAAGAGTGAATAAAAACGCTTCTATATAGTTTTCCCATCCTTCGTCTCTTGTACGTAGAGTCCCAACTACCCTTACGTCCTCACTTTCTGTAGGGATTGTGTGAATTCAATCTTATGAATCTTATGCCCAACTACTCTACCGCCGTCACTACTCTACCGACTTAGCTCAGCACGGAACAACTGGGCCTAAGTAAACGTGTCTCCAAACCATTTCGATTGAATCCATTTCCAATCCAAATCAAGCATTCATGGGATGTTAGCCCACACTGAAATGACATGTTCTTGCATCTACTCAATCCAAACAGGAACTATGGATGTTTCATTATTTATTAATTGCACGTATCCGTGGTGGTAAAATAAAAATTGTTTACGTATGTTGTTGTCTGTGTTCTTCGGTTTGTTTTATTTCAAATCGTGTATTTATCCACAATATACAATGCGTTCACTGAAAATTAGTAAGCTAAACAAAATTAATGATTGTGTAAATATAAAATGTGTGCGCCCGCGGCCGGTGGATATCCACCGTCTAATAATCCACTATGGGTATTGTGAGGAACCTGCTGGATGCTAGATGCATCGTGCACACTGGTTGGACAAACATGCAAAGTTATTGGCAAAAATTTGCAACAGCACAGTTGTGGCGATGACATGTTGTTTACACGATACATCAAGAGTTGGCGGAAATATTTTCACAACAACATAGTAAACACACCGGCAGAAGTGAGATGCAATGCAAAACCAACAAATCGCGAAATCCACCCAAGAAAAAAAAGGAATAATTCTGCAACTAGATTGCATTCGAACGAGAACTACAGATGGGTGAATGCTCATTATGGGTTGGTGGATATTTATACCGATAGGGAATATAAAATGAATATTGGATGGGGGATGCGGAGATAGCATCATTGTGCCCGAAAATCATAGTTCATTGTTCTTGTGAATGTATGTTTGTTTTTATGAACTTTTAAAGGGAAAGTATTGGTTGCGTGTGAAACTCGTGATTTTAATCGAACCTATTCGGAAGATGATAGGGTGTCCGAAAAAGTTGTTTCTTAAGTGTATAGCTTGAAGCTAAGCATTAGTACCACGACCTTTTTTTTTATGATTGTTGTTTTATCCGAGATATCTATGTATGGTTGGTATAATGCATGCAATCTGGATCTTGCAAGTGTTGGACATTTACAGATGAAATGGGAGAGGGTTTCTCTCTTATTTGTGTTCCCACAACTGTGGCATTCGGGGTTGTAAAGTATTCCTGATTTGGCCGCATTTTCCTCCAATTGGCCAGTGTCCGTGAATATCGCCGTAACTCATGCGATACTTACTTACCTTAGTGGCGCTACAGTCCGGAATGAACCTGGACCTAAGCCAACATGCCTCTCCAATTAGCCCGGTCCTTAGCGAACTGCCTCCAGTTGCGAACTCCAAGTTGGTTGAGGTCGGTTTCTACTTGCCCGCGCCACTTAAGGCGAGGTCTTCCTCTACTTCGTCCGACCTCTGGCTGGGAATTGAGGACTCTGTAACCCGGAGTATTGGTGTCCATTCGTTCTACATGTCCATCTTAGCCATCTAAAACGTCCAATGCGGAGTTTTTTGAGTTTCCGACCTCTGGCTGGGAATTGAGGACTCTGTAAGCCGGAGTATTGGTGTCCATTCGTTCTACATGTCCATCTTAGCGTCCAATGCGGAGTTTTTGAAAAGGGACATGTCGCTGTACAGCATGTATAGTTTCTTGGTTGAATCTTCGTCTCCATAACCCGTCAACGCAAACGACCGAAGATTTTTCGAAGAATTTTCCTCTCAAATCGACCAAGGATTTCTTCATCCACTTTTGAGACGGTCCATGCTTCAGCGATGTAGAGCAAGACTGGGATGATCAGGGCCTTATATAGGATCTCCTTAGTAGTTCGAGTGAGTGCTTTACTACTAACTTGCCTTCTTAGCCCGAAGAAACAGCGGTTGGCAAGAGTAATTCTTCGTTTAATTTCTGACGCGATGTTGTTGTCAAAGTTAATAGTGGAGCCGAGATAGATATAGTCCCGTACTACCTCAAAGTTATGTCTGTCAATGGTGATGTTCTGTCGAATTCGTCGATGTTGTGTGTCCTTTCGTGTGGACAGCATATACATCGTCTTGCCCTCATTTGCTGCTAAACCCATATCTGCCGCTTCCTTCTCTATACTAGCAAACGTGGCTATGACATCACGTTGGGTCCTGTCACTATCGTTGGCGTATGCTAGTAGTACAGATTTTTGCAAAATTGTGCCTCTGGCTCGTGAGTTTTGGACAATCCGCTCAAGAATCAGATTGAAGAAGTCACATGCCAGCGCATCGCCTTGGCTAAATCTCTTTTGGTATCGAATGTGTCGATGAGGTCGTTTCCGATCCTGAATTGGCAGCGAGAATTCTCCTTCGTAATCCTTCACAAACGCACGAGTTTGGGCGGAATACCAAAACTAGACATGGCTCTGTATAGTTCGTCTCTATAAATGCTGTCGTATGCGGCTCTGAAATCGATGAATAGGTGGTGGGAATCGATTTGGACTTCTTGAGATTTTTCCAGGATCTGCCGAAGTGTGAAGATTTGATCGGTTGTGGACTTTCCTGGCCTAAAACCACACTGATAAGGGCCGATCTGGTTGTTGGTAAACGGTTTCAGGCGTTCACATATTATGGCAGATAGGATCTTGTAAGCGATATTGAGGAGACTTATGCATCTGTAGTTGTCGGAGTTCAGCTCCTCTTTTTTGTGGATCGGGTAATCGATGCTGAGGTTCCATTCTTCAGGCATACTTTCTTCCGACCAGATTCGGCTTATCAGTTGGTGGATGTTGCTTACCAAGTCATCTCCGTCGGCTTTATAAAGCTCGGCAGGAAGGCCGTCATTTCCGGCAGCCTTATTCAGATATTGCTATCCTCACCTCACTCAGGTCGGGTTGTTTGGCAGTTTTCGCTGTCGTTGTCAATATTGAATGGTTCGTTCTGCCTGACAGCGGAATGTTGGCCGCCATCGCCGTTTAACAGTCTGCAGAAGTGGTTCTTCCATAGCCTCAGCATCGACTGTGTCTCAACTACGATATATCCTTGTTCATCTCGAGCGGATTCTGTTCGAGCCTTGCATCCTTGGCTTTGACGTTTTACACTTTGGAAAAACTTGCAAACATCGTTCCTATAGTGACACCTCTCTATATCCTCGATCGCGCGCTTTTCTTGCTCTTTTTGCTTCTTTCTGCAAAGTCGGTGTTCTTCCCTTCTTCTCTGCCTTTAGAGCTCAACGGCAGCTCTTGTCTTCACCTGCAGCGTAGCCTTGTAAGCCTCGTTCTTGGCTGCGAGCATCTGTCGGCATTCCTCATCAAACCAGGAGTTTCTTTCCGGTGCTCGCGAGAAACCCATCACATCAGTTGCGGTTGATCTAATGGCTTGTTGGCATCGTTGCGATTGTTCTTCTACATTCGATACTGGTGGTATGGTGTTAATCAAGAGGTTTAGGGATACGCGTTGCGCGAGGGCCTTGGCGGTCTCTTGACCAGGCAATGCTCAGCTCAACACGGCTTACTTGCAGTGGTCGGTTAAGAGACTAATCCGCTCATGCTTCCTGAAGAAGGCCGATTCCAAATAGAGAAGGTTAACAGATTATTTCACGTTGAGAAAGATATGGCCTACCTACGAACAGAACAGTACAAACGACCTACTGAATAGAGCCCGCCCATATAACGCTAGCATTAGAGCGATAGCCACGGGGCATAGGCCAATTGGAGACCACGTGACTAGGTATCCCATACAACCCCCAATGACGCAGTTGCGGGAGCACAAATGAGAGAAAAACCATCTGTACATATCATCTGCAAATGTATGGCACTAGCAAGAGCCAGATTGAGTGCATTAGACCAACCATTCATCGACAACCTCAGCGCTATCTAGTGGATAAGGATACAAGATCTTATACGTTTTCTAAACATCACAGGCTGGATTTAGATACCACCTGTATTACATCCTCAATAGTCATCATTATAAAGGTCACAAGAGTCGTGGTAAGAAGAACGCACAATCTACTTGTGTTCATGGTGAACCACGACCTCTACCTGCCTGCTTGATAGTGTTGAACAGATCAAACGTCTGTACAATCACCGGTGCCCTATTGGTTTACATCCAAAAAGACTAGACCCACTGGGCTGAATGCATTTGGTGCTTGGACAAGGAGGAGAAGGAGCGTATTCCTCATTTGCTCGGCTCCTCTCTAACTCTCTCCAACAAAAGAAAACTCTATCTAGTACACTACTCCTTCGACAATTTAGGTCAGCTGGCTTAAATTAATGACAGAAACCACCTACGCTTTTTAGTTAGCTAGGAATGGTTGACTTAGCCAAACGAATATTAGGAATAGTCGACAGATCCACTTGGCGCCACCACGAACCTTTTCTGGTCTAAGTGAGCTTGCGCATCGGTTGCAGCCAACCTAACCTAACCTAACAAATTTAACCAAACAAATTTAGTACAAATAAGTTCAGTCGTTTTATTACTTCGGATCAATTGAAAGCACCTCTGTTCCAAGGTAAGAATCACAAAATTTTCTATTTGCGTAAAATTATTTATTTATGTTTTTTTTTAATGAAAATTTGTTTTATGTAATCACTAATCGATTTTATTTTTTACTTATCTTACACAGTAGTTAGTATTTTTAAATCTCTTTGAATATTTCTTACCACTTTTGATCTAATCTTTTTCAATCTGTTTTTTTTTTGAAAAAACTCCTTTAAATCTTTTCAAATTCATTTTGAACTCTATTTTGCTTAATATTTCTATTTTTTAAAGAATTTTTAATAATTAATTGACTTATAAATATTTTTGTTAATTCATGGTGTAGTTAGTTTCATGTGTAGGGTGTTTAAAAATTTAAATCGAAAGACACACAATGATTTTAAGAAAAAGATAAAAAAAAAATTGTTAACTAAAATTCTTATAACCTTTTATGTTAACTTTAGCTTTAATGTAATATCATGGAATCAGTAAATTACAATTGGGTATGTTAAAACCAAAAGTGTCGAAATGTGTTAGTATTGTTGTGTAATGTAAAGTCCACTAGATTTCTTAAGCATAAATATAACTATTCAGAGTTTTGCTAACTATACCATGAATAGGATATAATTCTTCCCCTTAAAAACCCTTCAAGCATTTTTTTTAAGCAAAATAAATATTAAAATCAACACTAAATTAAATCCATTTCTTTGCAACAACAGGAGTGCATCCCACGAATCGATGTCAAACTCTCCGACTTATGGGAATGGGAATTTCTCACCTAATTTACAGGTAACTTAACACTAATCATCCTTTCCATATCGAAGGGTGTAATTAGCTGAGCTCCCTTCGGGTTGTAATAAAAACGAGAGTGTATGTTACAAAGGTCCAACCACGCAATGCCAAAAAATAAAAGATCGCCGTCGAGACTATCGTCTAAAAGAGTTTTTGTTCGACGGGTTTGTAAGTTTTTTTTAATACCTTTTGTGGTCTCTAAAGATGACAAATGAAAGTAAGGGAAGGAAAATGGTTTATAGGATATTTAGAGGTTGTGCGGATTTTGTTTGGACGCCTGATGTCGAAAACACAGAAGGAGACAAATGATTCCATATTCACATTGATCGGAAAGGTTAGGGTACGTTTTATCAAAGATTATGAAGTCTATACAGATGACGCACTCGATATAAGAAAAATTGTTCTATGGCGGGTCGTACTCAAGAATGAGAGATATAAGATTATGCATTTAGGTGTTCAATTTTTGCTCGTTCTGCGCAGCTACGTCACAGGTGACATATTATTTGAAAGCTCGTTGTAATTGTTGATTATTTACATAGGAATTGCGTGAAATTAAATTAAAATGTGTCTTTTTGTCAAGAAAAATCTTATTTTAAAAGTGTGTCAGCATGAAAGATTTGTTTTAATACATTGTTTATTGAATTATTAAGATGTTCTACTAATTTTCTACCTGATTGTAATGATTCTGTGAAAAAAGCAATAGCATTCGTATACCTATATCATCACAATTGTAGGTATTTTCTCAAAGCGAAATAACATTTCAATAGTTTGTATTTTCTAAAATGTTATAGTGTGTCCTGTTTAAATGTATAATTTATTGCAACACATTGAGTCATTGCATGGTTATGTATTCCTAGAAAGTATTCCTAGGAAAAGTGAAAACTTGTAATGATGGAGTGATGAATAAAAGATAAGTTGTTCATTGAGATTTTGTTTTTGTATTTTCAATGTATTATTTTATTAAACTTTCTCTTTCTTTTATTTTGATTTTCTATAATTTCCTTATTACATGATCAATGATTCCTGGGGATATATCGAGCTTGTGTGCCCAACTTTGAAGTGTTCGGAAACAAGGAAGAGGAAATTTTTTCTTTCGCAGCAATTTGTAAGCCTTAGCACTTGTTGAGTACAATGTGATAGACTGCGCTATATCCGCTTCCGCCTTTTTTAATTTATTTACTTGACCTGAAATTAGTTTATATAGATGTATTTAATACATATGTATACATTTTGAGTATTTTACCTTTTGTGAATATTTTTTGCAATTTATTCTCCATATTAATATGTACGTTCAAACTCGGATTTGTTTAACATTTTTTTGAGTGAACGTATTTGGAGTTGGTAGTCTTTGCATTCTTTCATCATAGTAAAATTCTCTAGCTTTAAGCTTCCACTAAAAATGATTAAAGTTGTTATTGTAGGTACTTATAATAATAATCATTAACTTACATCTCTTGTTTTAAAAGATCAATTTGATGCTGCAACTGATTTGTAGTTTCGTCTACAACATCTACGACGTTGTTGTTCATCTCTATTTGATCTGCATCATCAGGTTTGGCTGGCTCAGGAACAATTGGGGGAACTGGGGTTTCTTTCAATAAGCTTGCGATCATATTCTGCTTTGTTTTATGTATCATTCTCTTATCCCTGGATGAAGGTACCATCGTGGACTGTGGTTCAACGGTTGGACAAGTTCCCGGCTTCAACTTGTATCCGTTTCTTTCGCATAATCCTTTAATTATATATTAATAATATGTAAGCAAGGACTTATGTACAGGAACATACCCATTTCAAATTGTAGATTCCTCTCGAAATCTTCTGCAGTGAAATGTGCAGAGCAAATTCGCGACGTTTCAGGATTAAAGTTGTCTTTCCTCCGACAAAAATGTATCCATTGCTTCTGAATACCGCCATCCTTAGGAAAGCGATAAAAGCGGATATTTAACTTGCCTTTATTATTATTTGCACTGCAATTGAACACTGCACACCTCATATTGATTTTTAAAATCTTTTATATTCAAAATTCAATGAAAAAATAATTTCCGTATAACCAATTCAAAATTAACGCGCGGAAATGTGATATTAATGCCTTCTTTCAGAAGGAAATAATATTCGCTTGTCTCCTGTGACGTAAGCATGATAGCAGAAACGTAAACATAAATGGCGGACATGCGCAATGCGTAATCTGTAATACATCATTCTTGGGTCGTACTGGTACATCCCGCTCTCTTTAATAATGGTTTCTCAAGAGAGCCAACGATAGCACAACGAAAGATGCGCTCATCTCTTTAGTTAAGTTTGTGAGGTGAACGTGAATGCATATTTTATATTTATTCGGTGTTTTACCGTCTTTGCGATTACATGCGATCAAGATGAGCGAAAGCGAACAAATTAAAAAAAATAGTTTGCCCTCTGACGTTCAATGCTGTGTCTGTGAAAAATCAAAACGACACTATCAACACTTAAGGTTGTTTGGCTTTCCTAGTGCCGATAAGATTATTGGTCAAATTTGGCGCGAAAAATGCAAAATTGATTTAAGAGACTATGAAAAAAAAATTTTCATTTGCCAAAATCATTTTTGCAGCACATATATTGGCAAGAAGTTTTTTTTAAATCAGAAGCCGTTCCAACCTTGAATTTGGATAATGATTGTCAAGAATTTGAATTTTTGATGATTTTTCAGAATATGATTGCCCCGCTAAGAGGACACGTAATGATGATGTACTCTGCAGCAATTGCGAAAAAAATGTAAAGCTGGTTCATTCTTATAAAAAGAAAATTATGCTGTTATTGAGCAGAAATAATCGTTTAAAAAAAA
Source organism: Rhingia rostrata (assembly GCA_949824845.1). Taxonomy (NCBI): domain Eukaryota; kingdom Metazoa; phylum Arthropoda; class Insecta; order Diptera; family Syrphidae; genus Rhingia; species Rhingia rostrata. The sequence continues at coordinate 6,912,365 of OX463759.1, forward strand.
TGTTAAAAAACATGAAAAATAATTCTTTTAAACAAAAAAGAATTAAAACGAATCCAACAAAAATATTAGAAACGTCAATTGATTCCTTGGACGCTATAAGCAAAGAGTCAAAAACATTCTGCAAGCTTCTGTTAGGAACCACGAACAATAAGTATTCTAATGATGCAAAATATTTAGCGCAAAATGTTTTTTACATGTCCCAGTCCACGTATGCTTTTTTTAAGAAACAAGCTGCACTTAAATTTGCCTCATATAAGCACGGTCAATCGTTGGTCTCCAATCAAATTTCTTCAACCTGGCCTTCAAAACAATGCTTTTGAGTCTATTAAACAAATGCTTTTTGATCTTAACGAACAGAAAGACAATCAAATGGTACTCTTAATGGATGAAATGTCATTAAGAAAGGAATTAAGATATAATCAACATTTAGATTTAATTGATGGTTATGAGGCAAATGGAATTAAAAGAACTAACAAAATTGCAAAGCAGGTTTGTGTGTTCATGCTTAGTTCAGTGTTTTCTAAATGGGGTACTGTATTGAACTACTTCGTATCTGAAAAAGGCTTAACGTCTAAAATTCTTTGCGAAATAGTTAAAGAAAATATCGCTTTATTAAGTAGTTTTGGTATTTCAGTTAAAGCCCTAGTGTGCGATCAGGGATCTTCCAACCGAAAATGCTTTGCTGATTTAGGGGTAACCAAAGACAAACCATATTTTGAGTTTGCAAATCAAAAAATATTTTGCATGTTTGACTTTCCGCACTTAATAAAATCTTTGCGAAATAACTGGTTTGACTGTGATTTGAAAACACCTGATGGAATGGCAAGTTTCAATGTAGTGAAGGAGCTCTGGGAAAATGAAGAAAACTCAAAAACTAAAATGTGCCCGAAATTAACTAGGCAGCATATATTCCCTAACTCTTTTGATAAAATGCGAGTCAAATTCGCTACGAAGATGAAGTAATAACTGCAGCCAGTGAGTTCTTCATTTTTCATAAAAATTATCAAAGTTTTTCAGACTTTGGTAATCTTTTTGCGCCATCAGATTCACTTATGGAAGTAAGAAAGAAACACATTTTAATTTTCCACAAAGTTTTCAACGAAGAACCTGAAAGAATTGACATAAAGAGCCATATGATACAACTATGTAAAAGTTCGACTCTTGGGTGGTTTACAAGTGAGTGCAGTAAACATAAGACTGATGTTGCAGATTTTCTTCTTTTGGTACTTTTGAGAAAACACTGCAAATGGACCATAGACAAAAAAAGCTCAACAATACGAAAATTAAAAATCATTGCTGAGCAATAAAAACTTTTAAAAACAAAAAAATTAAAACGAGTGGTGTGTGCAAGACAGGGGCGCCGAATTTCCATGTTCGGTCTTATTTTACATTGCTAAAATATGTGATGTTAAATACCTGTGTGGGGCATACTGCAAAGTTTGAATATGGGTGGGTGTCTTGCTGCCCCCTGCATCCCCCCTGCTTGGGCTCACTATTAGATTTGGATTGCTTTCGTAGTCGGATGTACATATTCTTAGTTTACATACATCCAAACGCGCACGCAACCCAAATCCAATAGCGAGTCCAAGTGGGGGTTGCAGGGGGCAGCAAGATACCCACCCATATTCAAACCTCAAAGTATATGGATCGACTCAGTATCGCTAGCTGAGCCGATGAAGCCATGTCTGTCTGTCTGTCTGTCTGGCTGTCCGTCCGTCCGTTTGTATGTAGGTCACCGGTTTTTAGGCATCAAATTTTGAGCTAGGATAATGAAAATTGTTATATGCGATCCTCGTACGTGTTGTTCGAACAATTAATAAAAATCTGCCTACTGCCACGCCCACTTTTAGAAAAACGTAATTTTTGGTCAAATTTTTAAATATTTCAAAATGTAAAATCATTAGTAATATTAATATAAAAATTTCGTCCATAGGTCATTGTTACCCAGGCGCACTTTTTGGGGGTATGCAAAGCATATGCAAAGAAAAATGTTGTTTTTTGTAGAACCATGAAAGATTTTGATAATCTGGCTAAACAATATGTTGTGATGTTGCAATTTTCTATATTCCATCCCCATAAGCTCACACTTTTGGGATATTCATTTTTAGGATGGAATGGGATAGGGTATTAAACGATCCTCACAGCGGATTGTAGCCTTCTCATACAAGTTCAGAACTATTTGGTCTATAACTAATTATTTGGAATTGTTACAAACAATTATAGTAACACAGATATTCAATTTGACCAAATATTTTGCGAAAAACTGACAATTTTGGAATAAATATATTTTTTAGTGATGCTATAAATTTACAAAAAAGAACCTGAGGAAACATCAAGTATAGGTGTACGTATATAGTTTAATCAAAATCGTAAGAGCCGTTTTCGAGGAAATTGAGATTACCTTTATATAATTTGACTAAATGGCTAAAATGGCGTAGATTATGACCAAAAAACCCTGGCTACGAGGTCTGAAGAAAATCGGTCAAGCCGTTTTGGCTGGAGATGCCATTAGGGACAGACGGACGGAATTTAAAAGAAACATTTTTTTGGGTTCCTCTATCATCGTAATGTTAGAATTAATCAAAATCTCAAGATCGAAAATTTTTACGAAAACAAATCTTTTCTCTTTGTAAAAGAAAGTTAAAAAAATAAATAGTCCAGCACGACCAGGCATAGACCAATTTTTCGTTTGCAGTGCAACATCTGTGTGACAAGGGATAAAAATAAAACATAACCTTCATCTCACACAGCAATCACCACTACACGAAACGATCTCTCTTCATCGAAACTGTGGTTTCTTTCGTTAAGATTGCAATTTGTGTGCACACACTGCACACCGCCCGCGCGTACCCCGAAGCTCGTGAGCAAACGTTTCTGTTTTTTGTTCTCAATGCGTCATCTGTATAGACTTCATAATCTTTGGTTTTACACAACCTCGGATTGGACTACGTGGACTCTCAGTTATACCCGTTCTTGAAAAAAATATAAAGGGGGTGAATGTTAACACAAAATTACACTTAACTGGTATAAAAGTGTAGCGTCCAAAAGAGATAGTCACTCCAGCCCATTCCTTAGCTGAAACAGGTGATCCGTACCATGGAAATATCTGCCAGATCCCGTCAACCTAAATTAAAATTTTTTATCTTACCAACTAATAATATTAAGCTGAACTGACCTAAATTTGTAACCACCAGTTTAATCGCCTAAAATTTTATTTTAGAATATCTGGGCTTGTCCACCTGTGTCACTAGAGGAAGCTGCTGCATTGACCGTCAACGCTCAATTGCTTAGACAAAATAATGAAAATTATCGAAATCTAAGCATGCAACGGTCACCCCATGAAGGTGATCCTCGGTAAGATTCTAGAGCACTATTGATAAAATAAATGTAAAGATATTCCCCGTATAGATCCATACAAATGCAACAAAATAGCAGCATGCAATCGGCAGCCCATTGTAATCAGTTTATCTCGGCAAATGAAAAAATCCTGTTGTCGAATCTCGAACGTAGATGTCGCAGTGTCATCAGTAGCAATTCAAATAGCATTTTGGCATTGGCGAAAAATCTAGAACATCATCAGCTACAGCAGCAACAGCAGCAACAGCATCATAATCAGCATTCAGAGTCGACCCAACCTGGTCATTTACTCGACCATGCGTCAAGCGGTCTAAACAAGGATATGGATAACAGTGTTAATGTTAAATCAACTCCCGAAGACCTTTCAACGAATTCCATGGAGAACGTCAAATAGAAAAGTCTTGTCCAATTGCTTTGCTGATCTGGCTTTTTGTGTTTTTTTTTTTTTTGACGGTATTACGACTTTCGTTAAGTTGAATAATAACGCGCTTCAGGGGAGTTGTAAAATAATTTATGTTTGAGTTTCAAGAGAAGAAGCAAACAAGTTTTTTTTTTAGAAAAATTCAAAAGCGGTTTAATGTTCTTGGTGCTATGCTATGGCACGACTTTAAGTTTAAAAATTTTAAAATATGAAATGACGAGGAATGAATTTTTAGGTGCAGTGAAATAACCCCTGCGGGAATAATCCCCATGGGGCTTAATTCCCAAAAAAAAAATGAAAAAGCCCCTAAGGGATTTATTTCTTTTTGTAAATGGAAATTACTCATGCGTCCAAACTCGCACGCATCCCAAATCTAACAGTAAACCCAAGTAGGGGGTTGAAGGGGGCAGCATGCCTCTTCCCTTCACATTCAAACTTTGCATACACTAAACTTGAATGGAAGTCCAATTTCAAATGGCAATAACACCCGCAGGGATTAATGCTTTTTGGTGAAGGGGTCCCAGGGGGCTTATTTCCCAAATAAAAGGAAATAGCCGCCACAGGTGGTTGCAGATCACGCCTTTTTGCGTTAGCGCTAGTCCGAGCTAGTCCGAGATAACCTACGATAGTCCGAGCTAGTCCGAGATAGTCCACGCTAGTCCACGCTGGTCCGCACTTGTCATTCTGTGAACCAAAACTCATTTGATTTAAGTTTACCAGCTTGAACTAACGTGAACAATCGTCCATGTTTTTTTGCTAGCGCACTAACGCGGACTAGCGTGGAATAGCGCACTCAGTTAGTAGCGCTATCCGTAACCGCGGCCTTAGTCCCTTTGTACACGGTATTAACGAAGCCAATGTCATCTGCCCATAAATTGCTCTCAAACTCCACTTGCACCTTCGCTGCCCATAATTGTGAATGCTGGGCTTAATTTATTTTCAAAATGGTTGACTTTTTCCGTCACAGCTGATACTGAATTTTTTGCTCGTGTCTTACTCAATTTACCTCGGGACGATTATGTCAATGTAGAGTGGAAGTATGAATGAACGGGTAATATGGATCGTCCTTCCATTTTTTCCTTTATTGACATTGACATTGACATCACAGTACTTCGCACATGAATGCAACGAGCTACAGACACATGACAGCACTGGCGACTGAGGCCATATCAAGACATTTATACAACAGAGAGAGACGGATAGATACATAAAAGGATAGACATATAACATAAACCTACGTGGCACAGAGGAGGAGACATCGATTTATATTGTCTCATGTTATCGCACAGATGGCCTCAGATAAGCTGGCACTTTTCGTAGAAAACAAATGCTGCCGAAGCTGGGGCTTGAACCCGCAGCGCTTGGCTTAGCAGTCAACTACGCATTCCTCTGAGCCATAAAGTGGCGCTTCCGTCCGGAATGAACTTGAGTCCCAAACCGAATGCCTCTCCAATTATCCCGGTCATTAGCTGATGGCCTCCAGTTGCGCACTTCACTGGTTGAGATCGGTTTCTACCTGTGCGCGACATTTAAGAGCAGGTCTACCCTCTACTGCGCCCGAAGTCTTGCTGGGCATCGAAGACACTACTAGCAGGAATATTGGTATCCGTTCGCTCTGCAAGTCCTAGCCATCTTAAACATAAAAGGCGGAGTTTTTTTGACCAGCTTTCTGCAGCTTTGTTGAGGAAAAGTTTAGATATTGCTATCATCACTTCACGTAGGTCGGATGTTAAGTAATTTTTAGCTGTCGTCACCAACCTTTAATGGTTCGTTCTGCATAACAGTGGGAGATTGTTCGTAATCGGCGTTTAACAGTCAGCGGAAGTAGTTCTTTCATATTCTCAACATCGACTGTGTCTCAACGATGTTTCCTTGCTCATCTCGACAGAGTTCGCCTCGACGGCTATATCCATAGCTTTAGCATTTTTCGTGCTAGTAAAACTTCCCAACCGTGACGTGAAATAATGCCGAATTCCAAAATTTGGCGGCATTTTAATTTATGAAAGTGAAATAACGCCGGTTTTCCATGTTGGATCTTATTTGACTTTGCTATAGTCGGGCTTATTTCACTTTGGAAGCATCCAATTTTGCATCCCAAATCCAAAACTGAGCCCCACCAGAGGGGTCCATACTTTGCATGCATCCAAGTGCGAGTTGGGATATATGCAAACTTTGAATATGTGTGGGGGGCGTGCTGCACTCCTGCAACCCCCCTGCTTGGACTCATTGTAGATTTGGGTCACCGAATTACCATGCTCAGTCTTATTTTACTTTGCTATAGTCGGGCTTATTTCACTTTGCAAACATCCAATTTCGCAACCATCCCAAATCGAACGATGAGCCCCAGCAGAGGGGTTCATACTTTGCATAAATCCGAGTGCGAGTTTTGTTATATTCAAACTTTGAATACGTGTAGGAATGCATGCTTCAGCCCTGCAACCCCCTAACTTGTGCTCACTGTTGTATTTGGGTTGCGTACGAGGTTTTATGTAATGAAAAACAAGTCCCCGCTAACAGTGAGCCCAAGCGTGAGGGTTAAAAAATTATTCAAACTTAGCATAGCCCAAGCAGGGGGTTGCACGTATTCAAACAGTCAACGTATTCAGACATTGAAAGCCCGCAAACTCGCAGTTAGATGTGCGGAAAATGTGAACCCCCCTCTCACTGAATTCGGCTTAGGTTCAAAAGCAATCCTCACCTGATTTCATTTTGTAATTTTGGAAGTACATCAGTTGAGGCGGGTGATAGGGCAAAGATAACAAGTGGATATAAACTTACGATTGGCTTCAGTTTGTTAATTCTTTTCCATTCTTTATTCGCCCATAATAATTCAAATTTTCGATGAAACTATTTTTTGTTTCAACGAAACTTAGAGGACCTCTAGTTCTTTCAATGTTCCGCCTCTTGCAAATGTATTCCAAGTCTAGAAGAGTGTTAAACTGTCAGGAGTAGCTTGCCAAATTTCGCAAAAAAAAAATATTGGCGCAACAGGCTCGTTAGTACCCAGGGCGTAGCTTTTTTCTCACAACCATTCATGTGTGGGTGTGTACTTCTTTGCTGGATTGCGGGACGTCCTGTTTTATACCGAATCCGAACGGCTAAGTTGAGATAAGCTATTCATGACAATTGAGACTACTCGAATGATTTGTCAGATCATCACCAGAGGAGGGCCAGTGAAAAATCATTTAGGCGTTGCCACGTCTGGGAATCGAGCCCAGACCTTCTGCTCGGCAGTTCAACGTACTACTCATCGCGCCACTGAGACCGTCCTCTTGCAAATGTATTCCAAGTCTAAAAGAGTGTTAAATTGTCAGGAGTAGCTTGCCAAATTTCGTGTTCGCAATTATTGTCGGTGGAATTTTGACACAATGTCACCATTGACAGATGGCTGCGTTGTGAATTCTGATGACAACGACACCTCATCACAAATCATACGAAGGATTACTCCCGGTCTGTAGTGTCACTTAAACCTTAAAATTGTTCACGTGATAAGCAAGCTTCGCCAACATTGAGGCATGAGCCGTGTAAGTTTATTGAACCTAGGATATGGGCCTGGCTATTCTGACATTAGTGTCCCCGTTTACCTTTTGGACTCAATTGACACTTTTTGTGTGTATAGCTTCTGACTAACACTTGAGATTCCCTAATTACTTTTTCTCAGGACAGCTCAATCAGTACAATTTCATGTATGGTTTAACTAACTCTTGAAGCAAAGCAACTCATGTAAGTTGTTTACTCCTTAAAGTCTAACTAGGGGCTGTAGACACCATTTCCAACTATAAATTGGGAATAAGTACGCTATCCTTTAGGAAAAAAACTGAGGTGGCTTAGTGTGAGGCATGTGCAGCTCCGCTCTAATTGACTGCCACTTAGCTTAGCAAACGTTTGGTCACCTAAAGCCGAGTAGAGATTTTGCAAGCCCGACAGAAATCCAATTGTATACATCAATTGTCATCAGAAGCTTCTCCGACTCGCCGTTTGGAATCGTCGTTAAGTTTACTTTCCCATTTGTTGTGGCAAAAGTATATCGCTGCACATAAAACATGATTGGTTTTGAGAAAGCTCGGCCCTGGGTTCTAACGAGCTTGTTGCGGCAAAAATTCGTATTTGTGTATAAAATCAAAAGTAAGGTTAAAGTTCATTAGGTTTGCTAAGGTCTTATAAGAGGTTTTATTGTTTTATTTACTGATCGCAGTATGAAACCGAGAGCCTCATATTGTCCACATTTTAGCATAATGAACACTTACTTTTGGCCTAAAACTGGACAATAGAAGATGGTTGCGGACCACCACTTCCGTAACTATACCTATGAATACATGCAATTTGTATAGTACGACCGTAATAGCTTTTCGTTTCAATTCGTTCAGTTTTCTCTCATTTTTGCTCACTTACGAAAAAGCGTATGCCTTCGCTCTTTCTCTTTCTTTTGCTCTTTCTTACAAAAATTTGACATTTCACTTCAACAGCTGTGTACATTTAGATTTGTACGTTCATAAGCAACGAAATTTTGTTTGGCAAAACGGCTTCCACTCAGACAATCGTTTCCATTCGCAAAAGTCTATTATGGGCAACTTGAGTAATTGCCAGTACCGAAGAAAACTCAACATAGAATTTTGACATTAGCTTCCGATTGCTTCCGACTACTAAAGTTCAGCCTTAAATGGGCAACTTGTGTAATTGACAGTACTGAAAAAAACTCAACGTAGAATTTTGACATTAGCTTCCGACTACTAAAGTTCAGCCTTAAATGGGCAACTTGAGTAATTGACAGTACTGAAGAAAACTCAACGTAGAATTTTGACATTAGCTTCCAATTGCTTCCGACTACTATAGTTCAGCCTTAAATGGGCAAATTGAGTAATTGACAGTACTGAAAAAAAACTCAACGTAGAATTTTGACATTAGCTTCCGATTGCTTCCGACTACTAAAGTTCAGCCTTAAATGGGCAAATTGAGTAATTGACAGTACTGAAAAAAAACTCAACGTAGAATTTTGACATTAGCTTCCGATTGCTTCCGACTTATATAGGAGTATTAGTACTAAAGCTAAGCGCCCTTTTTATTTATGCGGTTTCATAAGAAATTGACCACCTCGTCAAAGTTGATTAACAATTGATTAACAATTGATTCAAACAAAAATTATGCAATCATTTTCAACTGGAAATCAGTCGCCAGACCCACCACTTCTGTTTTGAAACTCAAAATACAAACTGTAAATAATCAAAATTCAGACCTAATCGTATCCTTACGTAACCCATTGTAGTCATTCTAACTAAAATATTATCCTTAGGCAAAAGTAATAAAAAAAAATGCCTAACACGCAACAATACTAAGAAATTAATTTTATATTTCCTATAAATATAAAATAAAATAAAATTTAATTTATTTTTAACCAAACATAACTTATAAAATTTGTTTTTCGTTTTCTTAGTTTTTTTTTAAGTAATCAAAATATTTTTGTATATAAATAATAAAAATCTACTCTTAACAGTGGTGCTTCAAAAATAAATAATAAAATCAAAACTTTTAAATAATAAAAAAAAACACAAATTCGCTTCCTTAAATAAAAAATAAATAAAAATTTATTGAATCAACCATGTGTAAAACATTTGCAATAGAAAAAAATATTGAAAAAAAAATATTAAAACACATAATTATACATATTTAAACTTTTATGTAGGATATTTAATCAACAAGTTAGGATTTAACGTGTGTACTTCCATAAATAAAATTCATAATAATAATATTAAATTAGATGAAATATAAGTAATAAAATATAATAATTTTAAGAAACTAAAGTGGATGGTTATACAAACAGAAAATAGACAAGAAAAAACATCAAACGCTATATATCCTGAAATATCCCATTAAGTGATTGTTTTTGTTCCTTTATACTCGTATGTATACGAATATTCCTTTTTGTTTTCTTTGAATTATATTTTTGTTTTTAATGTAATGCCATTAGAATACATAAACCGTAAATTATAGTTTAATTATAGACGTATGGAAATCCTTATAGAAAAGCAAGGAAAAATATTAAGAATAAAAAAAATTAAAAACAAAAAAAAACTTTAAAAAATGGAAAATAAATGAAATGTTAAAGGTAGATAGTTTGGCGTGTGTTTTTTTTTAACTAAGACGTGATTTTTTTAAAGATTTTTGAGGTTAGTCATCTATTAAAATGAAAAGTATTTCAGTATATACTGCTGTTTAGTCATGGAAAGGCTAACAAACGAGCAACGATTGCAAGTTATTGAAATTTATTATCTAAATTCGTGCTCTGTAAAAAATGTACAATTCCGCTGCTTTATCGAAAAATTGTATTCAGCGATGAGGCTCATTTCTGGCTCAAAGGATAGGTGAATTAGCAAAACTGTCGCATCTCGAGTGATGAACAGCCAAAAAACGACAATTTGGTGTTTAGGGCACCATCGGTCCATTTTTCTTCAAATATGACTGAAGAAATGTTACCATCAACGGCGAACGGTATCGAGCAATGAGACGCGCCTTTTTTTGTTGCCCAGTGTGATGAGCTGAACTTGGTTGACATGTGGTTTCATCAAGACGGTGCCACATGCCACACAGCTCATAAAACAATAGAAATGTTGAAGGATGAACTTGGTGAGTAGCTTACCTCTGATAGTTGGGTGTTATAGAACGAGGGAAGACTCTGGTTGGCTTTAACTTGGCAATGTCCAGTAGTTGTGACTCTGACTGTACATCAAGTGCTTATTTTTTACCTCCAAGTGGTAACCATAGGGTAATGGTCTCATCCAACCGGATTTCACTTGCTAAACGACAAGAGCGAATGTTGATAACACGATGATAAACAGTAGCACTATATACAGCCAGGTCAGAATGGCACGGAATGAATACCCGGCCTGCTGTCCCAGGCTACCCTTGACAAGCTGCTTCGACATATTCGGACAACAGGTTGTCTAGGAATTTCAATGGTTAGTCAGGCTCCTTCAACAGATATGGTGGCGGATGAGTCATAAGGCCAACGGCAGCGCTCAATCCCGTAGTGGATACTGATGGCTCCATAACCTAGGGCTATCTAATAAATTGGAACTGGCCCTCCAGGTTGGGGGTCGTGCTTTGGGTTAACTACCCAACCATGAAAAAAATTTATGTTACGAAGCAACGAATGGCCTCGGAAAGGACCGATTTTATTGTTGACGATACGGCTTAACGAAAAACGGACACCGCGGATCGCATCTGCACCTGGAATGTGAGAACATTAAACAGGAGATGTGCAAGCGAACAACTAGCGGAAGCCCTAAACTGCTACAAACCAGACATTACTTCCATCCAGGAAATACAATGGATTCTGCCGGGCAAAAAGTGGGTGAAAAACTGTGACATCTGCTACGGACCGTGGTATAGTGAGCAGAAACAGCGACTATTCAGATGCGGATTTGTTATAAGTTCCAGACTTAGGCAAGAAGTCTTATGTTTTCAAGACATTATCGAACGCATTGTAACAATCCGCATCATGGTCAAATTAGCCAACATAACCTTTATATGCGCTAACGTCCCAACGGAGGAAAAAGATGATATAGCTAGGGACTGCTTTTATAAGCCCCTTGACAAGTTCTATGAGCGACTACCGACGAACGATGTTAAAATCGTTCTCAGAGATTTTAACACAAAGGTAGGAAGAGAAGACATCTTTAGCAGTATTGTCGAAAAACATAGGTTACAAGACAACACATCTGGTAACGGTTTTATGCAAATTGACTTCGCTACGGAACGAAACGCCACTATAGCCAGCACACAGTTTCCTCACCTCGATATCCATTAGGGTTCCAGATCAACGAACCGTCAACCAAATTGGTCACATTGCGATAGATAAGAGGGATGCATACAGTATTTTGGATGTCCGAACATTCCGAGGAGCTAACATCTACTCTGCACTACCTTGTTGCAGCCAAGGTTAGAATGCGGATATCTACCACGCCACAAATATCCACAAATACTGTGAAAAAATTTGATGCCGAAAGACTGCAATCGCAAGAGACCGCCAAGACATTCGCGCAACGCGTATCCCTTAACCTCTCGATTAGCACCATACCACAAGAATCGAATGTCGAGGAACAATGGCAACGATGCCAACAAGCCTTTAGATTAGCCGCAACTGATGTGCTAGGTTTCTTGCGCCCACAAGCAAGATACCCCTGGTTTGATGAGGAATGCCGGTAGATGCTAGCACCCAAGAAGGAGTCCTACAATTCTTAGCTGCAGGTGAAGACGAGAGCTGCGGTTGAGCTCTATAGGCAGAGAGGAAGGGTAGAACACCGGCTTGCAGAAAGAAGAAAAAAGAGCAAGAAAAGCGCGCGATCGGGGATATAGAGAGGTGTCACTCCTGAAAAGACGTTTGCAAGTTTTACCAAAGTGTAAAACGTCAAATCCAAGGATACACGTCTCGAAAAGAATCCTGTCGAGATGAACAAAGATATATCGTAGTTCAGACACAGTCGATGCTGAGGATATGCAAGGACCACTTCTGCAGACTGTTAAACGGCGATGACGAAAAATATTCCGCTGTCAGGCTGAACGGACCATTCAATATTGGCAACTACAGCGAAAGCTGCCAACCACCCGACCTGAGTGAAGTGATGATAGCAATATCTAAACTGAAGCTTAATAAGGCTGACGGAAAAGACGGCCGTCCCTCCGAGCTTTATAAGGCCGGCGGAGATGATTTGGTACGAAACATCCACCAGCTCATAAGCCAAATCTGGTCGGAAGAAAGTATGCCTGAAGAATGGAACCTCAGCGTCGTTTACCCGATCCACAAAAAGGAGACCCTCTAATCTGCGCCAACTACAGAGGCATAAGTGATCGCCTGAAACCGTTTACCAACAACCAGAGCGGCCCTTATCAGTGTGATTTTAGGCCAGAAAAGTCCACAACCGATCAAATCTTCACACTTCGGCAGATCCTGGAAATATCCCAAGAAGTCCAAATCGATTCCCACCACCTATTCATCGATTTCAAAGCCGCATACGACAGTATTTATAGAGACGAACTATACAGAGCCATGTCTAGTTTTTGTATACCGCCCAAACTCGTGCGTTTGTGTAGGATGACGATGGAGAATTCTCGCTGATCCATCAGGGTCGGAAATGACCTCAACGACACATTCGATACCAAAAAAAGATTTAGGCAAGGCGCTGCGCTGGCATGTGACTTCTTCAATCTGATTCTTGAGTGGATTGTCCAAAACTCACGAGCCAACGCCAGAGGCACAATTTTGCAAAAATCTGTACAACTACTAGCATACGCCAACGATAGTGACAGGACCCAACGTGATGTGATAGCCACGTTTGCTAGTATAGAGAAGGAAGTGGCAGAAATGGGTTTAGCAGCAAATGAGGACAAGACGAAGTATATGCTGTCAACACGAAAGGACACACAACATCGAGGAATTTGACAGAACATCACCATTGACAGATATAACTTTGAGGTAGTACGGGACTTTATCTATCTCGGCTCCGCTATTAACTCTGAAAACAACATCTCGTCAGAAATTAAACGAAGAATTACTCTTGCCAATCGCTGCTTCTTCAGGCTAAGAAGGCAATTCAGTAGTAAAGCCCTCACTCGAACTACTAAGGAGATCTTATATAAGCCCCTAATCATCCCAGTCCTGCTCTACATCGCTGAAGCATGGACCGTCTCAAAAGCGGATTTGAGAGGAAAATTCTTCGAAAAATCTTCGGTCCCGACCTCAACCAACTTGGAGTTCGCAACTGGAGGCAGTTAGCTACCGGGACCGGGCTAATTGGAGAGGCATGTTGGTTGAACCCAGGTTCATTCCGGACTGTAGCGCCACTTAAGTGAGTAAGTAAGTGAGTAAGCTAATCTCTCGAAATGGCCCTGTGTGCTGGCCGCCAAGATCATATGATTTAACAACTCTTGATTATTTCTTGTGAGGTTATGTAAAGTCGTTAGAATATGGGGACAAGCCGAACTCGATTGAAGTTTTACAGGATAACATATCAAGCGTAATTCGTGGAACACAGGCCGAAATGCTCGATAAGTGACTCCAAATTGGGCCTTCCGAATAGACCATTTGAAACTAAGCCGCGGACAACATTTACATGAGGTTCTCTTTAAGGCCCATTTATCGATTACAATAAAAATTTTAAATATTTGATGCAAATTTGAGTGTTTTATTCGATTTCTAAAAAAAACTTCGCATAAAAAATCACCCGTTATATGGTGGAAAACCCATAACCAGGACACACTAATGTAAGTGCTTGGTAAGAGTAGGTTAGGTTAGGATTAATGAACTGTTGACACTCAGGTGAGTCGTAAAACTCGCGTTTTATTTGCTTCGAGTACTCTTTGTCCGTCAGAAAAAATTTATTCTCAGATTCACCGTGAAACATTTGCAGTGATGTTTGGAATAAAAAAGTTCCATAAGTATATGTATGGACGTAAGCTTACTCTATGTAGTGATAGCCAGGCCTAACGAGCGATTTTGAATCCCAATAGGGATACTTCAAGTATAACGGTTACAAGGTGTGGCGGTCATGCTCTCCATTTATCAGTACGACTTTAAATATAGATCTACTCACATACTTAAAAGGCGCTACAGTCCGGAATGTACCTGGGCTCAACCAACATGAATTAGACCGGTCCTTAGCTAACTGCCTCCAGTTGCGAACTCCAAGTTGGTTGAGGTCGGTTTCTACTGGTCCGCGCCACTTAAGGCGAGGTCTTCCTCTACTGCATCCGACTTATGGGTTTGAATCGAAGACTCTGCGAGCCGGAGTATTGGTGTCTATTTGTTCTACATGTCCTAGCCATCTGAAACGTCCAATGCGGAGTTCTTTTGGTCAAGGTACACCTCGTATAGTTAGTTCTTGGTTGACTCTTCGTCTCCATAGCCCGTCAACGTAAATGGGACCGACAATTTTTGGAAGAATTTTCCTCTCAAATCGACCAAGGATTTCTTCATCCACTTTAGTAACGGTCCATGCTTCAGTGCCGTAGAACAGGACTGGGATGATCAGAGTCTTATATAGGATCTCCTAAGTAATTCGAGTGAGGGCTTTACTACTGAATTGCCTTCTTAGCCCGAGGAAACGTGACGTTCTGGCCAATTCGTCGATGTTGTGTGTCCTTTCGTGTTGACAGCATATACTTCGTCTTGCCCTCATTTACTGCTAAACCCATTTTTGCCGCTTCCTTCTCTAAACTAGCAAACGTGGCTATGATATCACATTGGGTCCTACCAATAATGTCAATATCTTCGGCGTATGCTAGCAGTTGTACCGATTTTTGGAAAAATGTGCCTCTGGTGTTGGCTCGAGAATTTTGCACAATCCTCTCAAGAATCAAATCGAAGAAGTCATATGACAACGCAACGCCTTGCCTAAATCTTTTTTTGGTATCGAATATGTCGTTGAGGTCATTTACGACCCTGATGGAGCAGCGAAAATTCTCCTTCGCCATCCTACACAAACGGACGAGTTTGGGCGGAATACCAAAACTAGACATGGCTCTGTATAGTTCGTCTCTATAAAGGCTGTCGTATGCGGCTTAGAAATCGATGAATAGGTGGTAGGTATCGATTTAGACTTGTTGAGTTTTTTCCAGGATCTGCCGAAGTGTGAAGATTTTATCGGTAGTGGACTATCCTGGCCTAAGACCACACTGATAAGGGCCGATCAGGTTGTTTGTCAACGGTTTCAGGCGTTCACATACATATTGCGGCAGATAGGATCTTGTAAGCGATATTGAGGAGACTTATGCCTCTGTAGTTGTCGGAGTTCATTTGCTCCTCTTTTTTGTGGATCGGGCAAACGATGCTGGGGTTCCATTCTTCAGGCATACTTTCATCCGACCAGATATGCTCTTAAGAGTTGGTGAATGTTACATACCAAGTAATATCCACCGCTTTATAAAGCTCGGAGGGGAGCCCGTTGTTTCCGGCAGCTTTGTACAGCTTGAGTTTAGATATTGCTATCCTTGCTTCGCTTGGGTCGGGTGGTTGGTAGTTTTCGCTGTCGTCGCCAGTAGTGGCCGCGGTGTAGTGGTAATGTGTTTGCCTGTTGAGTGAAAGGTTGCGCTTTCAATCCCAGTCCAAATCCCCATTTAACTTTAATTTAAAAGAAATAAAAAAGGTCGGTTGCTATACCTAAATGTGTGCACCATCTTGAATTTCTTCAAATTTAACGAACACAAGAAAAGGTGACTCCCCGAAGTTAGTTCGGACACCACCCATGAAGTTAGTCTCCCCTACATCCAAAATCTTTCCTATCACTCTCTTTCTTCCCAATCTCTAATGCTCGTACTGTGTTTACATATAAATGGTATTCATGACCCCTTGAGTACTCGTAAATTATAAGAAAAAAAAATTTGAATGGTTTGTTCTTCCTGACAGTGCTTAACAGTCTACAGAAAAGGTTCCTTCACATCCTCAGCATCAAATTTGTCTCAACTACGATATTTTTGTGGTTTATCATGGCGCGTCTCTATATCCTCCATCGATTTTATCGCTCTTATTTTTTCTTTCTAAAGATCTGGTGCTCTCCCCTCCTTTTAGGTAGTTAAATTGTAGGCAATGTGAAACCTTAAAATCTTTTCACCTAGCTCATGCCTACCAACTCCGACTCTCAGCCTTCACATGCTGACCACTGAGTGGTAGTACTTTTACCGTCAATAGGGTCTTAACGCCTGTCTAATGTCTTGGTGGCAGGAGATGAGAGCGGGAGGAAGACGTGTTTTCAAACTCATGCGCATATTCTATTTCCAGGCAACAGCGGAAGAACTCCAAGGCTGGCCCTACAGATTTGGTGTTGTGCTTTGGGTTAACTTGCCACGCATGCATTTGCAGAATGCGTTTTTATTCGGGACAATAGCCATTCAAATTTAGCTTGTTTCGGCGTTAGCGGGTTGTCTGTTATGTGTCGTTAAATTCTGTCCAAAAAGATCACGTGGTGTCAAAATGTCTCTCCACTTATAAATGCACTTGCAAACAATCCCACCATAGTCTACTGAATCGGTCTTACTTAAATACTTAAGTGGCGCTAAAGCCTGGAATGAACCTGGGCCTCAGCCAACATGCCTCTCCAATTAGCCCGGTTCTTAGCTAACTGCCT
Organism: Rhingia rostrata; assembly: GCA_949824845.1. NCBI lineage: Eukaryota > Metazoa > Arthropoda > Insecta > Diptera > Syrphidae > Rhingia > Rhingia rostrata. Next base: position 6,929,258 of record OX463759.1, read on the forward strand.
CCAGTTGTGCACTCCAAGTTGGTTGAGGTCGGTTTCTACTTGTGCGCGCCACTTAAGGCGAGGTCTTCCTCTACTGCGTCCGACGTCTGGCTGGGAATCGAAGACTCTTCGAGCCGGACTATTAGTGTCCATTCGTTCTACATGTCCTAGCCATCTTCAATGTCCAATGCGGAGTTTTTTGACCAGGGGCATGTCGCTGAATAGCTCGTATAGTTCTTGGTTGAATCTTCGTCTCCTTAGCCCGTCAACGCACACGGAACCGAAGATTTTTCGAAGAATTGACCTCTCAAATCGACCAAGGATTTCTTCATCCTCTTTTGAGACGGTCCATGCTTCGGCGCCTAAGACCAGGACTGGGATGATCAGGGTCTTATATAGGATCTCCTTATTAGTTTGAGTGGGGCCTTTACTTCTGAATTGCCTTCTTAGCCCGAAGAAACAGCGGTTGGCAACAGTAATTCTTCGTTTAATTTCTGACGAGATCTTGTTTACCTGCTGAATCGGTCACAACCTTAAATAAACAGCAGCCATGTTGGACCGTCAGTATCTTAGCAATCAGCTAAGCAAAAGTCAACGGCTCAAGTTATTTGCCAACAGCGATCGACTTATTCAGGATTCGACATACAGCTCCCAGATGGGCAGAGTCTTCCTGATCTCAAGTTAATTTTATTAACGAAAATTCGAAAAAAAATCTTTTTTGTATTGTATTCCGAATTGTAGCTTCGGAAGCACAAATTAACTTCCAAAACTAAGCAACCCTTCCCTCTAAATATAGCAGTTGCAAGGTATCGCTGGAGTACTTGGTAGCACGAACCAGATTCGTCTTTCAATGTTAGCAGTTGAACCTTCCATCAAATTTGTAGCTAGCTGATGTATGTAACGTTAGCTATCTACTCCACAACATATATATAAATTTGCACATCATATTTTTAGGTTAAATAAATATTTGCATGAATAAATCTTTTACTCCAATGTCATCAATCATCGACTTCAATTCGCCTCGACCGAGAGTCTTACTATAAAAATTTTGTTCAACAAAAAAAAAAAAAAACCTCATACACAACTTCCGTTTCCCGAAGAGACAGATCTTTCAAATGATGAAACTGATCATTTCCCGTAACCAAACAATGTTTCCACTCTCGGTTTCTTTTCCACTCCTAGATCAAAGCCAACCATTTCTTGTTACAAGTCGCTGGCCGTCTAGCGATGGCTAAATTATGGGAACTCAAACCTTTCCATACTGAGACAAATCAGCAAAATTTGGTGCCTTGAGAAGCGTTCGCTTCTCCTTGGAAGTCTTAGAGGTACCAACGGATCACAGTATGTTAAACACATATGTGTGTATGAAGCTGTTCGGAGGTTTACGCCTGCGCGTGAGAATTTCAATTTAAATCAAGCACATTGTTCCGCAGATGATTGTGTGTGAATCGTCAACCACACGGCCGCCGCCGGCGGGAACCAAATTTAAATGGAGTAATATAAGGCTGAACCTGGTAGAAAATCATTTCAAATGTATCTGAAAAGTCGCAGCAGTTAGTCTAGATTGAATCGTTTTTTTTTTTTTCAATTTTATTGTTGATTCCGGGCGATATAAATTGCAGTGATATGATTGACTATGAAATCAATCGAAAGGTATAACAACGCTGCTTTTTTGGATAAGTGTTTAGTGATTACATGGTGTAGTGTAAATTGTCGAGTCTATACATGACATATACAAATATATTTAACGAAATATTGTCATAACAATTGCACATATATTGTATAAAACGAAATATGATATTGTGATGGAAATCCCATAGAAACACACGATTATTTTTTTTTTCGGTGGCCAAGGACTTTTTGTGTAACCCTAAGAAAAACTGAAAAATCTATGAACCGGATGCAAACGTAACTAAAGACAGAAGTTGTCATCATTAAATCGGGACTTTGCAATAATTTTTTTCAGGACGAGTTCGTAGTTGTAGTTGATTAGAAGTAAATTCGCGACTGTTAAAAGTGTCGTGAATCCTTTGACCAAAACAAAATATATCTGTGGTGTTACATTTCGAGTTGGACTGTAAAATGGAAATATAGTATGAATAGCACGAACCAACTCTTTTGGACAATCTCCTGCGCATACTTTTTTTAAGTGAAGCTAACCAATAACGCCCTAAAATGTTGTTTGCTGATATTTATCGACTCTGTAATTTAATTTTTGAAGATTGTATTCTGCTGTAAATATGTATTCTAGATGTTCGTGCCATTGTTTGCTTGTTCTGGCGTTTATCAACCCTGCAATATAATTTTTGATGATGGTATTCTGCTGGAAATATGTATTCTAGATGTTCGTGCCATTGTTTGCTTGTTCTGATGTTTATCGAATCTGCACTATAATTTTTGAAGATTGTATTCTGCTGGAAAAATGTCTTTTAGAAGTTCGTGCCATTGTTTGCTTGTTCTTATGTTTATCGAATCTGTAATTTAATTTTTGAAGATTGTATTCTGCTGGAAATGTGTATTCCAGAAGTTCGTGCCATTGTTTGCTTGTTCTGATGTTTATCAACCCTGCAATATAATTTTTGAAAATTGTATTCTGCTGGAAATATGTATTCTAGAAGTTCGTGCCATTGTTTGCTTGTTCTGATGTTTATCGAATCTGCACTATAATTTTTGAAGATTGTATTCTGCTGGAAAAATGTCTTTTAGAAGTTCGTGCCATTGTTTGCTTGTTCTTATGTTTATCGAATCTGTAATTTAATTTTTGAAGATTGTATTCTGCTGGAAATGTGTATTCCAGAAGTTCGTGCCATTGTTTGCTTGTTCTGATGTTTATCAACCCTGCAATATAATTTTTGAAGATTTTATTCTGCTGGAAATATGTATTCTAGAAGTTCGTGCCATTGTGTGCTTGTTCTGACGTTTATCGAATCTGCACTATAATTTTTGAAGATTATATGCTAAGGGAAATATGTCTTCTAGAAGTTCGTGCCATTGTTTGCTTGTTCTGATGTTTATCAACCCTGCAATATAATTTTTGAAGATTGTATTCTGCTGGAAATATGTATTCTAGAAGTTCGTGCCATTGTTTGCTTGTTCTGATGTTTATCGAATCTGCACTACAATTTTTGAAGATTATATGCTAAGGGAAATATGTATTCTAGAAGTTCGTGCCATTGTTTGCTTGTTCTGTTGTTTATCAACCCTGCAATATAATTTTTGAAGATTGTATACTGCTGGAAAAATGTGTTTTAGAAGTTCGTGCCATTGTTTGCTTGTTCTGATGTTTATCGAATCTGCACTACAATTTTTGAAGATTATATGCTAAGGGAAATATGTATTCTAGAAGTTCGTGCCATTGTTTGCTTGTTCTGATGTTTATCGAATCTGCACTATAATTTTTGAAGATTGTATTCTGCTGGAAATATGTATTCTAGAAGTTCGTGCCATTGTTTGCTTGTTCTGATGTTTATCAATCCTGCAATATAATTTTTGAAGATTGTATTCTGCTGGAAATATGTATTCTAGAAGTTCGTGCCATTGTTTTCTTGTTATGATGTTTATCAACCCTGCAATAACATTTTTGAAGATTGTATTCTGCTGGAAATATGTATTCTAGAAGTTCGTGCCATTGGTTGCTTGTTCTGATGTTTATCAACCCTGCAATATAATTTTTGAAGATTGTATTCTGCTGGAAAAATGTCTTTTAGAAGTTCGTGCCATTGTTTGCTTGTTCTTATGTTTATCGAATCTGTAATTTAATTTTTGAAGATTGTATTCTGCTGGAAATGTGTATTCCAGAAGTTCGTGCCATTGTTTGCTTGTTCTGATGTTTATCAACCCTGCAATATAATTTTTGAAGATTTTATTCTGCTGGAAATATGTATTCTAGAAGTTCGTGCCATTGTGTGCTTGTTCTGACGTTTATCGAATCTGCACTATAATTTTTGAAGATTATATGCTAAGGGAAATATGTCTTCTAGAAGTTCGTGCCATTGTTTGCTTGTTCTGTTGTTTATCAACCCTGCAATATAATTTTTGAAGATTGTATACTGCTGGAAAAATGTGTTTTAGAAGTTCGTGCCATTGTTTGCTTGTTCTGATGTTTATCGAATCTGCACTATAATTTTTGAAGATTATATCCTAAGGGAAATATGTCTTCTAGAAGTTCGTGCCATTGTTTGCTTGTTCTGATGTTTATCAACCCTGCAATATAATTTTTGAAGATTGTATTCTGCTGGAAATATGTCTTCTAGAAGTTCGTGCCATTGTGTGCTTGTTCTGACGTTTATCGAATCTGCACTATAATTTTTGAAGATTATATGCTAAGGGAAATATGTATTCTAGAAGTTCGTGCCATTGTTTGCTTGTTCTGATCTTTATCAACCCTGCAATAAAATTTTTGAAGATTGTATTCTGCTGGAAATATGTATTCTAGAAGTTCGTGCCATTGTTTGCTTGTTCTGATGTTTATCGAATCTGCACTACAATTTTTGAAGATTATATGCTAAGGGAAATATGTATTCTAGAAGTTCGTGCCATTGTTTGCTTGTTCTGTTGTTTATCAACCCTGCAATATAATTTTTGAAGATTGTATACTGCTGGAAAAATGTGTTTTAGAAGTTCGTGCCATTGTTTGCTTGTTCTGATGTTTATCGAATCTGCACTATAATTTTTGAAGATTATATCCTAAGGGAAATATGTATTCTAGAAGTTCGTGCCATTGTTTGCTTGTTCTGTTGTTTATCAACCCTGCAATATAATTTTTGAAGATTGTATACTGCTGGAAAAATGTGTTTTAGAAGTTCGTGCCATTGTTTGCTTGTTCTGATGTTTATCGAATCTGCACTATAATTTTTGAAGATTATATGCTAAGGGAAATATGTATTCTAGAAGTTCGTGCCATTGTTTGCTTGTTCTGATCTTTATCAACCCTGCAATAAAATTTTTGAAGATTGTATTCTGCTGGAAATATGTATTCTAGAAGTTCGTGCCATTGTTTGCTTGTTCTGATGTTTATCGAATCTGCACTATAATTTCTGAAGATTATATCCTAAGGGAAATATGTCTTCTAGAAGTTCGTGCCATTGTTTGCTTGTTCTGATGTTTATCAACCCTGCAATAAAATTTTTGAATATTGTATTCTGCTGGAAATATGTATTCTAGAAGTTCGTGCCATTGTTTGCTTGTTCTGATGTTTATCGAATCTGCACTATAATTTTTGAAGATTGTATTCTGCTGGAAATATGTATTCTAGAAGTTCGTGCCATTGTTTTCTTGTTCTGTAACAAAACTGGTAATGGTATTGCGTTGTTAGTGTCGTTGTTAAATGAACTGTTTGCCTATGTGCTGCAAGTATGTATATCGATATGAATCCAACATGTCTAGCGATCGCCTTTAAGTCTTTGCTGAACCAAAATTTGTAGATTTGAAGTAATGGAAGGACCTTCTTTAAGCGTATTTTCGTACTTTCAGTCATTTCTTTCCCAAATTTTGTAGGATACACAAACACATTTTCAAGAATGAAAATCATTAGAAAAAGATGTTTTTTTTATGACAGGATTAAAGCCAACCATTTTAATATTTCTTTAATCCTTTCTCTATGCAATCGACCTGAAAAGATAAGACCCTTGGAGGCTACGAAGACGTTAGTAGCACACATGAAAGCTGCAGTCGCCAATCTATTCGCCAATCAGATGGGTTCAGTTTCGGGGCGTATAGTGTGATGGCCAGCATTTGGTCCTGTGACCATATTGTGTGATATAAAAAACACAGTATGCCAACCATAGATCGGATCCAACTTCACTCCAAATCGGAAGATGGCTTTTACTTAAACATAAAAACTTGGCTTAATCGATATTAAACGTCAAAACGTGATTAGCGGATTATAAGAATCTCAATTACGTCGGCGAATACCCTAAAGGGTTGCCCAGAATGCATATATGTAGCTGATGCTTGAATCTGAGTCAGAAGTTGAAAACAAGGCAACCCGTAAGCGCTGGCATAATGTGTATCTTCGTGAATCCGTAGCTTGAGGTTGAATGGAGGGCAACTTCATGCAAGAAATGTATTTCTCTTTTGACAGCGATACCAGATACCACTTACAGATGCATTCAAATACATTTTATACATTCGCATGCCACTTGAAAAAAGGAGCCACATAACGAGTAAAAACCAAAGATTTAGACGAAATGTAGGCACTCTAACAATTTATTCACATAACCATCAACAAACATCAGTTGGGGCCGATCCACTTTCGCACTTGTACAGTTGGAAGAGTATTTGTCCGTATTCACAAACCATCTAATCCGGATGGGATCAAATTATTCTGATGACGTATTTTTCTCCGGTGCCAAAACACCAATCTTTTCCATCTATCCTATACATCAGGGCTGTTCCTGTGTAAATAGAGGAAAGTCTTAGTGCAGCCCATCCCTAAAATGGGTGAATCCTCCTTACTCTCCAATTACTAATCCATTGCACTAGCGTCCGTTGTTCCTAAGGTCATGGAAAATCTGAAAAACCGTCCGCTTATGAAGTATCTTGCATATCGAAAAGTCCTCAATGACCAACAATATGGTTTTCGTAGCAACAGGTCCACTGGTAATTTAATGTCAATTGGAACTAATCAATCCACCTTGGTGCGAAAATATGATCGTTGTGTTTGATATTTGAGGGCTCTTTTCGAGTCGATGGAAAACTGCATTTGTACAGCCCTGCCCAAAAAAAAAAGGCGAATCATCTACCCAACAATTGCACTTACGTGCCTATATTCTAAGTTTTGTGAAACGCTGATGCACCGTCAGCTTATGAAATATGCTGAATCTCAGAAACTTTTAACCGACAACGAGGTTTTCATAGAAACTGGTGATTTGATGTCATATATCACCTTGCCGGCGAAAATACGATCGATGCACTTGATATTTCAAAGGCATTTGACAGGGTTCAGCGTAAAACCCTTCTGTCGAAAATGCGCTTTTTGATTAGAATCCAACTCTTCGAAGGTTCAATCCAAGCTGTTTAAGAGGTTTCAAGGCTTCAAACCGACAACGAGGTTATCTTGTCATGTATCAATTTGGTGGCGAAAATACTATCGATGCACTTGATATTTCAAAGGCGTTTGACAGGGTTCAGCGTAAAACCCTTCTGTCGAAAATGCGCTTTTTGATTAGAATTCATCTCTTCGAAGGTTCAATCCAAGCTGTTTTAGAGGTTTCAAGGCTTCAAACCGACAACGAGGTTTTCTTGTCATGTATAAATTTGGTTGCGAAAATACGATCGATGCACTTGATATTTCAAAGGCATTTGACAGGGTTCAGCGTAAAACCCTTCTGTTGAAAATGCGCTTTTTGATTAGAATCCAACTCTTGGAAGGTTCAATCCAAGCTGTTTTAGAGGTTTCAAGGCTTCAAACCGACAACGAGGTAATCTTGTCATATATCACCTTGGTGGCGAAAATACGATCGATGCACTTGATATTTCAAAGGCATTTGACAGGGTTCAGCGTAAAACCCTTTTGTCGAAAATGGGCTTTTTTATAAGAATCCAACTATTGGAAGGTTCAATCCAAGCTGTTTTAGAGGTTTCAAGGCTTACGTTTCAAGTCGGCTATTCACCAAATAAATACTGATGTTGCCCAAGTCTAGACCATTACCCCGACTCTCTTTCCGACGACGGGCTCAGTGGCGCGATGGTTAGAGCGATGAATTGCCGTGCAGAAGGTCTGGGTGCGATTCCCAGCCGTAGCAACACCTAAATGATTTTTCACTAGCCCTCCTCTCGTGATAATCTGACAATTCATCCGAGTAATATCAATTGTCATGAAAAGTTTATCTCAACTTAGCCGTTTGGATTCGGCATAAAACAGGAGGTCACGCCATCGTGCTAAGAAGTACACACGCACACATGAATGGTTGTGAGAAAAATGCTAGGCCGTGGGTACTAACGAGCCTGTTGCGCCATAATTTTTTTTTCTTTCCCATTTTTATTATTCTAATCCAATCTTTTCCTTTGCTGAAGAACTCAACTTCTCATATTCATTCTCAAATTCATGCCCTTCACCTTTGGACGTGGAACATAAACGAAAAAATATGTTAAGATCACTAAAATTCTGCCTCGAAAGCATAATTAAATGGAATAAGGCCAACAGAGGGAAATTCAGTGCGTCCAAAACAATCCTGTCTTCTGTCACCTAAGCGAAACCTACAACTCCTATCCATGAATGAGACTTGCAACGTCAAAAAACAGATAAACTTTCCATGCTCGGTACATGTTACTAACACACATATACCGATATCCGATTTGTCGACCTCGTTGGAACGACCACATTTTCGAAGTCGCTTAAAATGCAACGAAATATTTGGTTTCGTTAACCGATGCAAGGCCAGATCAGAAGGGGTGAAATCCTTCTGATCTGTCATTCTGATAGCATACATATATACTCCAACGCCCATATTTGTTCAGGTACAGCAAATCCATCATTACACTTCTAGATAGAATACAAAAGCGTGCGATAAAATTGAAAGGAGACTAAACCATAGCGAACTGAATAGTCTCGCTCGAACATCGTAAGAATGTTTCCTGCCACTCTTACAGCTATTATAACAAGAAATGCTCAAACGAAATATCCAGATGAATTCCGCCCTTCAACAACTCAACCGTAACATTAGCCGTGTCATGAAAGCTCGCTGAATATCACCCAAGGATAGCATCGGAATGTGGCATCTTTATCAAACTAAGTTTCTCCTCTCCATTACAATTTACAAAAATTCAAAACCATCGCATATCGCTATCTCCTCTTTTCTTCTCATCAATTTCCTTAATCCCTGAGCTATTCTTAAACACCATAGGGATATTCGTAATCCCCTTAGCACGAGGTAGAGATTGGATCTAATGGACTAAACACTATAAAAATGTTTAGCAGGCTTGCGCTTTTTTCTAAAACGATATCCAGAAGGGAAATTTCCTTTGAAAATTTTCAAAATGTACGTTTTGACAGTTCGCAGATGCTTCCGATAGAAAATTATTTTACCAATCGAAAAAGCCATTAAATTTTGACATAACATGGTTTATATGCATGGGTGAGTTGATTTTTATTGACATTTGTTTACATATGACATTGAGTTTGTTTTTCATCAACCATGTGGTCAGAAGTGTCAAGTGAACGCGGTGTTTTTGCCTCTAAAAACACCAATCAAATTCAAAATTTTAAAGTCAAACATTTAAAATGAGCTTTTCACACAAGCACACAAATAGGTATTATGCTGCCGTTAAAATTATATACCTACAGTAAAATAAGGCTTACAATTTGGACACTGGTGGCTTCGAAACTTGAACATGAGTCCAAAACTGTTTAACAAATCTGCCGAAATAATAAAAAAAAGTGAAGCAAACTTATCAATCCCAATATTGTTTTATATATACTGTTGCACTGTCCCAACTATTTAAAAAGCAAAACACATCAAACTCGAACCAAACAAAATTCCACGTATCTACTTGTTTTTGCAACGCACCTTGCATCTAGCATATAATTGCAAACTTTGAATTTCTTGAAGGAATTACCTCATATCCCACGTTACGAATCGTATCAGACCAAACCAAACAATTGTGCAAAATGTTTGTGAGAAATCTCACGGAAGTTCTCACGCTGACTTAGTTATGCCACAGCAAAAGTAACATGTTGCACAACCTTTATATTGTCATAGATGAGGAAACAATGGAGAAGAACATCAAGATGATGTCTGATACTATCTGTGATCTAGATTAGATAAGTAAGAATTGTAAATTAGTATCTGGTCAAGGTTTTCACACACAAAAAAATTCTACAACTACGTTAAGAAGCTAACACGGTGACGGTCATTTGTGAACATCAAAAATTTGTTAAAAATCCGAATGACATTGAAACAAATTTAGATCGCTTACATAATTTTATTTGTTTTTGTTGTTTTTATATTTTGTAAGTTCTAAATGTTGCAGGTTATGTTAATTTCATATGTCTGGCTGGGATTCGAAGACTCTGCGAGTTGGAAGTATTGATGTCCCATCGTTCTATATGTTCTAGCCACCTATGTTCAAGCCGTCCGCATTGGACGGATCTTTTCTGACTAGGGGCATGTCGCTATACAGCTTGGTTGAATATTCGTTTCCATAGCCGGTCAACGCAAACAGGGCCGAAGACTTTTCGAAGACTTTTCCTCTCAATTCGACCAAGGATTTCTTCATCCGCTTATGAGACGGCTTCAGCGCCGTAGAGCAGGACTGGGATGATTAGGGTCTTATATAGGATCTCCTTAATAGTTCGAGTGAGGGCTTTACTACTGAATCGCCTTCTTAGCCCAAAGAACCAGCGGCTGTCAAGCGTAATTCTTCGTTTAATTTCTGAAGAGTTGTGTGTTGTCAGAGTTTATAGCGAAGTCGAGGTAAACGAAGTCCTGGACTGTCAATTTTCATAGACAAATGTTGTGAGTCCTTTCGTTGACAGCATATACTTCGTCTTCCCCTCATTTACTGCTAAATTCATTTTCGCAGCTTCCTTCTCTATGCCAGCAAACATGGCTATGACATCACGTTGGGTCCTACCAATGATGTCAATATCGCCGGCGTATGCTAGCAGTTGTACGGATTTTTGGAATATTGTGCCTCTGGTGTTGGCTCGTGAGCTTTGCACAATCCTCTCAAGAATCGGATTGAAGAAGTCACATGACAGCGCATCGCCTTGCCTATATCCAGATTTAGTATCGAATGTGTAGGTGAGGTTGTTTCCGAACCTGATGGAGCTGCGAGCTTTCATCTTTCATCTTTCACAAATGGACGAGTTTGGGCGGTATATCAAAACTAGACATGGCGCTGTAAAATTCGTCTCTATAGATGCTGTCGTATGCGTCCTTGAAATCGATGTATAGGTGGTGGGTATCAATTTGGACCTGTTGGGTATTTTCCAGGATCTGCCGAAGTGTGAAGATTTGATAAGATATGGACTTCCCTGGCCTAAAATGACACTGATATGGACCGATCAGGTTGTTTTTCAACGGTTTCAGGCGTTCACATACATATCACGGCAGATAATATTTTGTAAGCGATATTGAGGTGACTTTTGCGTCTGTAGTTGTAGGAGTTCAGTAGCTCCTCTTTTTTGTGGATCGGGCAAACGATGCTGAGGTTCCATTCTTCAGGCATACATTGTTGCGATCAGATTTGGCTTATGAGTTGGTGGATGTTACTTACCAAGTCATCTCCGCCGGCTTTATAAAGCTCGGCGGGAAGGCCATCATTTCCGGCAGCCTTATTAAGCTTCAGTTTAGGTATTGTTATCATCTCTTCCCTCAGGTCGGGTGGTTGGCAGTTTTCGCTGTTTTTGCCAATATTGAATGGTTCGTCCTGCCTGACAGCGGAATGTTGCTCGTCATCGCCGCTTAACAGTCTGCGGAAGTGGTTCTTCAATATCCATCGACTGTGCCTCAACTACGATATTTCCTTGTATCTCGACAGGATTCTGTTCGAGCCTTGTATCCTTGGCTTTGACGTTTACTCTTTGGTAAAACTTGCGATCATCGATCCTGGAGTGGCACCTCTCTATATCCTCGATCGCGCGCTTTTCTTGCTCTTTTTCCTTCTTTCTGAAAAGCCGGTGTTCTTCCCTTCTTCTCTGCCTACAGAGCTCAATGGCAGCACTCGTCTTCACCTGCAGCTTAGCTTTGTAGGCCCCGTTCTTGGCTGCGAGCATCTGCCGGCATTCTTCATCAAACCATTGGTTTGCTGGGGGGCACAAGAAACCCAGCACATCAGTTGCAGTTGATCTAATGGCTTGTTGGCATCGTTGCGATTATTCTTCGACATTCAATGCTGGTGGTATGGTGTTAATCGAGAGGTTAAGGGATACGCGATGCTCGAAGTTGATCTGGTGACCGTCATATCCCCTTATGGATGTCGAGGTGAGGAAAACGTGTGCTGGCTATAGTGGAATTTCGTTTCGTAGCGAAGTGAATTACCCTAAGTCCGTAACCAGAAGCCTTGTCCGGTAGGCTATATTTTCCGACAATACTGCTAAAGCTGTCTTCTCTTCCTACCTTTGCGTTAAAATCTCCGAGCAGGATTTTAGCATCGTACTTCGGTAGTCGCTCATAGGTTTTGTCAATGAGCTCATAGAAGCTATTCTTAGCTATATCATCCTTTTACTCCTTCGGGGCGTGAGCGCACATAAAGCTTATGTTGGTGAATTCGGCCTTCAAGCGAAGTATTGCATTGATGCGATAGTGTCGTGAAAACATAAGTCTTCTTCCCCAAGTCTGGCACTTATAAAAAATCCGCATCCGAATAGTCGCTGTTTCTGCTCACTATAACACGGTCCGTAGTAGATGTCAGAGTTGTTTATCCTTTTTTTGCCCGGCCCATCCCATGTTATTTCCCAGATGGCAGTAATGTCGCCTTTGTAGCAGTTTATGGCTTCCAAAAGTTGTTCGCTTGCGCCTGTTCTGTTTAATGTTCTCACATTCCAGGTGCAGATACGAACATCTTTGTCCTTTTTTCATTTAGCACTATCCAAAACCTGGAGGGCCAGTTCCATTTTATTAGATGCCCCTAGGGCACAAGGCAATCAGTATCTACTACGGAATTGAGCGCTGCCGTTGGCCTTTTGGTGGATCTGCCACCATCTCTGTTCAAGCGGCCTAACCCTTGAAATTCCTAGACAACCTGTTGCCCGAATATGTCGTAGCAGCTTGTCTAAGATCGGCTGGGATAGCAGGCCGGGTATTCATTCCGTGCCATTCCGACGTGGCTGGTTTTAGTGTTGCTGCTTTTCGTCGTGTTATCAACACTCGCGCTTATCGTTTAGCAAGTCAAATCCGGTTGGATGAGACCAGTACCCTATGGTTACCACTTGGAGGTTAAAAATAAGCACTTGATGTGTAGTCAGAGCTACAACCACTGGGCAATGCCAAATTAAAGCCAATCAGAGTCTACCCTCGTTCTACAACACCCAACCATCGTTATCAACCCTCGCACTTATTAGTTTTCAAATCAAATCCGTACGGGTGAGACCAGTATCCGATGGTTACCACTTGAAGTACAAATAGGCACGATTGATGTGTAGTTGGTGTGTGTATAATGACTGGGCTTCGCCAAGCTTAAAACAATCAGAGTTTGCCTTCGGTTGACATCATCCAACCATCAGTACTTTCATACACCTGCAGTAAAAAAATTATTCCATCTTAATGTTTACTTTACTTAACGGGCTCCCGATCACTTAAGGGTATCTGGCTGAGACATGGCCATGGGCATATTGCATCCATTAATCAGTTCAAGCCCTCTGGCATCTGCCGTCGCTTGTTCCTAAAAGTCTAGGCCTTCCTTGTCACCTTGAACCTGTAGTTTTAATTCGAAGATACTCTTGGCTGCAGCATTAGTATTTATTCCTTCGATGTAGCCGAGTCAAGGCATCCCCATCTTAGTGAAGCTCATAAGCTTCGTGGTTTTATCTTCTCCTCCATTCGCCTTCCTTGCATATATGACCCCAAATTCTACGAAAACATTTTCGTTCGAAAGTGCCTTACTGAACGTTGCATCACGTATCCTCCAGGGATTGGAGACACAGCTGTATCAATTTTTAGGGCATCTTGAGACCAGTCTTCGCTCCATGTAGAGCTCTGGGTGATTGATAATATTTCAGCTTCAGTATTTTGAGGACTTGTGCGAACTACCTTACAAATCATTTGCAGCTCAATCACCTTCAGAGTAAGAGCAATGGATCTCAAGCAATGTCAAGTGTACAAATAACACCAAGAAGCTTAGTTTGAGTTAACCATATCCATGGTCCAGCATAACGATGAGATAAACATCGTTATGCCATGCACTTTTATAATAAGGGCGCTTAAAATTTATAAGGTAACAGCGACTATGTTGTTAGGCCGTCATCTCCCAAATGAGTTTTGTCTTAAAAGATTTCTGTTGAAGCTTTAGAGCCAAAGAACAGAAACAAACAACATCTGACCTGAAATGTTTAATCAGATAAAAATTTCTACCGCGATCTTAATGATCTGAACAAATTCAGGTGCAGCCGGTCATGTGAACCATGTCACTCCTAGTGGTATCACGATAAACCCCACCATGGTCGTAATATACCTTTTTATGAAGCACCATCTTGAGCAAACGCACACTATATTGATCTCAAATTCATAGATGTTCCCATTTGTCTCCAACCGAACTCTTATACCATTTGTTTGTACAATTCCAGATGCATTTTGCTCTCCTGATAGTCGCAGTTATCTGTCTACCAATCGATATCAGTGCCACCTCTTCAAGTGAGATGCCAACTCGCCTTATATCTGTTAACTACAACTCTTACCCTTACAATGACGATAACAGCCCATCATCGGATGATGCATCCGGACAAGAGAGCATCAAAATCGAGAACCGTCAGCTTTATGATACTGTAAAGCAAGCTTCTGGTTACTACACTGATGAACAGACCAACAACAACAATAGCAACAGCTCTCACCACACAAATGGGGACTCTAGCGATAAGGTTAACTCATCTACTGTGAAGATTTTTATTCCTCCTCGAAAGTCTGCTGTTATACAAGCAATTCCGAAGAAGATCCGAGGATCAGGGAGCGTTTCCACTTCGACATATTCGCCGATAGCTCGTCCATCAACCTTACATGCAACAACAAAAGACTATGGATCCGGTGAGCCCACAACCACCATAGTTTATGCCACATCAATACCGACAGCACAGTCCAGGACATATGTTAACATCCGACCAGTGCCGCTGCTGTCGATGCAAAAATATCGATCAACAATTGTTGTGGATAGCAAACAAGACAAACATCAGGATACCAGTACAAAGCCTGTCACAGAGAACTTCTCTGAAGAGCAGCAACAACAGACGGAACAGAAAGCTCAAGTAAACGTTGTGCTAGAGAAGCCAGCTTTTAAGATTGAGCCAACCGTAGATCAAGCTACAACAACACCTAGGACATACGAAACGACACCGTATCATATGGAACATCGAAAGCGAAACTTATACAAAAGCCTTCCATATACTAGAATTCGGACCAACGATGATATAGACGAAATGCCGGCGTATGTTCGAAATGATTACGTTAATCCTTACCCTAATCATAAGTGGACAAACGAGGACTACATGCAGAGAATGGCACGTCCAGCGCCAAAGTTTATGTACGAGAACCACCAGAACCCAATACAAAACTACTACCAACCTTCGCCGTCTAATCAAAATCTGTTTCCACAACAATATACTCAAGCTGATGATTATCAGGATGGCATATACCACCCATCGCCTGTGTATATTCCACCACAACAGCCAGTTTCTGGCATACTATCCCAACAGCAGCGACAACACCAACAGCAACAACAGCAACAACAACAACAACACCAACAACACCAACAACAACACCAGCAACAACATCAATACCAACCTCAACCACAATACCAGCCCCTAACCGTTCGAGACTTCGATTTGCTCCTGCAACTACTGGTCTTGAGGGAACGACGTCTGCATGCTTTTCAAGAGCCGATGCATTTTGCAGCATCAAGCGACTACAATACTGAGAACGACTACTACCATGACATGCCCAAGCCATTGCCAGTCCCAGAAAATCACTACTACAAGAATATCAGAGAACCAAAATACATTGACAACCCTATAGCAGGAGGTGGTCAGCCCTCCCGGATGCTGCCACCAAACGTACGAGAAGAACTCTTGTTCCGAATGTTTCTCTTGGCACTGCAATTGCAGCCTCAGCCAAAGATGATGCCTAGGAATCCACCACCCGTGGCACCACCGCAATATATGTACATTGGCCCATCGCCATCGTCACCACCATCACAGCCATCATCAGCAGCAGCGGCGTTCGTGGACTATCGACAGCGCAATGGAATTCTTAAAAATCCCATCCGAAGTGTACAAGTGCTCGGGGAGATCGATTAGTGCTTCTCTATTAAAATTTGTTGTTCTTGTTTAATTTTTTTTTTAATTTTTCAAAAATTTTTTTAATAAGCGTTTTGTTAAATAAAGTTTGCCCCTTACCCTCTAACAAGCTTACTTACTTACTTAAGTGGCGCTACAGTCCGGAATGAACCTGCCCGGTCATTAGCGAACTGCCTCCAGTTGCGAACTCCAAGTTGGTTGAGGTCGGTTTCTACTTGCCCGCGCCACTTAAGGCGAGGTCTTCCTCTACTTCGTCCGACGTCTGGCTGGGAAATGAAGACTCTGCGAGCCGGAATATTGGTGTCCATTTGTTCTACATGTCCTAACCATCTAAAACGTCCAATGCGGAGTTCTTTTGGTCAAGGGCAAGTCGCTGTACAGCTCGTATAGTTAGTTCTTGCTGGAATCTTTGTCTCTATAGCCCGTGAACGCAAACGGGACCGAAGATTTTTCGAAGGATTATCCTCTCAAATCGATTAAGGATTTCTTCATCCGCGGTCCATGCTTCAGCGCCGCAGAGCAGGATTGGGATGATCGGAGTCTTATATAGGATCTGCTTAGTAGTTCGAGTGAGGGCTTTACTACTGAATTGCCTTCTTAGCCCGAAGAAGCAGCGATTGGCAAGAGTAATTCTTCGTTTAATTTCTGACGAGTTGTTGTTGTCAGAGTTAATAGCGGAGCCGAGATAGATAAAGTCCCGTACTACCCCAAAGTTATATCTGTCAATGGTGATGTTCTGTCGAATTCGTCGATGTTGTGTGTCCTTGCGTGTTGACAGCATATACTTCGTCTCGCCTTCATTTGCTGCTTAGCCCATTTTTGCCGCTTCCTTCTCTATACTAGCAAACGTGGCTATGACATCACGTTAGGTCCTGTCACTATCGATGGCGTATGCTAGTAGTTGTACAGATTTTCGCAAAATTTTGACTCTGGTGTTGGCTCGTGAGTTTTGTACAATCCACTCAAGAATCAGATTGAAGAAGTCACATGCCAGCGCATCGCCTTGCCTAAATCTTTTTTGGTATCGATTGTGTCGTTGAGGTCATTTCCGACCCTGATGGAGCAGCGAAAATTCTCCTTCGCCATCCTACACAAACGGACGAGCTTAGGCGGTATACCAAAACTAGACATGGCGCTGTATAGTTTGTCTCTATAAATGCTGTCGTATGCGGCTTTGAAATCGATGAAGAGGTGGTGGGTATCGATTTGGACTTCTTGGGTTTTTGCCAGGATCTGCCGAAGTGTGAAGATTTGATCGGTTATGGACTTTCCTGGCCTAAAACCATACTGATAAGGGCCGATCTGGTTGTTGGTAAACGGTTTCAGGCGTTCACATATTACAGCGATGTTGAGTAGACTTATGCCTCTGTAGTTGGCGCAGATTAGAGGATCTCCTTTTTGTGGATCGGACAAACGATGCTGAGGTTTCATTCTACAAGCATACTTTCTTCGTACCAAATCATCTCCGCAGGCCTTATAAAGCACGGGGGGACGGCCGTCATTTCCGGCAGCCTTATTAAGCTTCAGTTAAGATATTGCTTTTCTCACTTCACTCAGGTCGGGTGGTTGGTAGTTTTCGCTGTCGTTGCCAAAATTAAATGGTTCGTTCTGCCTGACAGCGGAATGTTGTTCGTCATCGCCGTTTAACAGTCTGCAGAAGTGGTTCTTCCATATCCTCAGCATCGACTGTGTCTCAGCTACGATATTTTCTTGTTCATCTCGATAGGATTCTTTTCGAGCTTTGTATCCTTGGCTTTGACTTTTTACACTTTGGTAAGACTTGCGAACATCCTTCCTGGAGTGGCACCTCTCTATACCCTCGATCGCTCGGTTTTCTTTCTTTTTTTTCTTCTTTCTGAAAAGCCGGTGTTTTTGTCTTCTTCTCTGCCTACAGAGCTCAACGGCAGCTCTCGTCTTCACCTGCAGCTAAGATTTGTAGGACTCCTTCTTGGGTGCGAGCATCTACCGGCATTCCTCATCAAACCAGGGGTTTCTTGCTGGTGGGCGCAAGAAACCTAGCACATCAGTTGTGGCTAATCTAATGGCTTGTTGGCTTCGTTGTCATTGTTCCTCGACATTCGGTGCTGGTGGTATGGTGTTAGTCAAGAGGTTAAGGGATACGCTTTGCGCGAAAGTCTTGGCGGTCTGTTGCGATTGCAGTCTTTCGGCATCAAATTTTTTCACAGTATTTGTGGATATTTGTGGCGTGGTAGATATCCGCATTCTAACCTTGGCTGCAACAAGGTAGTGGTCCGAGTAGATGTTAGCTCCTCGGAATGTTCAGACATCCAAAATACTGTATGCATCCCTCTTGTCTATCGCAATGTGATCAATTCGGTTGACGGCTCGTTGATCTGAAGACCGCCATGTACCCTAATGGATATTGAGGTGAGGAAACTGTGTGCTGGCTATAGTGGCATTTCGTTCCGTAGCGAAGTCAATTTGCATAAAACCGTAACCAGACGTGTTGTCTTGTAGGCTATGTTTTCCGACAATACTGCTAAAGATGTCTTCTCTTCCTACCTTTGTGTTAAAATCTCTGAGAACGATTTTAACATCGTTCGTCGGTAGTCGCTCATAGAACTTGTCAAGGAGCTTATAAAAGCAGGTCCTCCGTTGGGACGTTAGCACATATAAAGCTTATGTTGGCTAATTTGGCCATGATGCGGATTGTTACAATGCGTTCGCTAATGTCTTGAAAACATAAGGCTTCTGGCCTAAGTCTGGAACTTATAACAAATCCGCATCTGAATAGTCGCTGTTTCTGCTCACCATACCACGGTCCGTAGCAGATGTCACAGTTTTTCATCCTCTTTTTGCCCGGCCGAATCCATTGTATTTCCTGGATGGCAGTAATGTCTGCTTTGTTGCAGTTTAGAGCTTCCGCTAGTTGTTCGTTTGCACATCTCCTATTTAATGTTCTCACATTCCAGGTGCAGATACGAACCGCGTTGTCCGTTTTTCGTTTAGCCGTATCGTCAACAATAAAATCAGTCCTTTTCGAGGCTATTGGTTGCTTGGTAACAATTAATTTTCCCATGGTTGGGTAGTAAACCGAAAGCACAACCCCCAACCTGGTGGGCCAGTTCCAATTTAGTAGATACGGTGTATCACTACAGAATTGAGCGCAGCCGTTGGCCTTTCGGTTCAACCGCCACCATCTCTGTTCAAGAAGCCTGACTAACCCTTGAAAAACTATTACAAAACATGAAAGAAATACGCGTAGGTATTATATAATAACATATTATTCTAACTGACATACAAATACGTCGTCACGCAGAAACTTGATATTGTATCAACTTATCTTTACGTCACATTAGTCCAGTTACTCATTTTTTCAAAACCTCAATTTGTTTTCGCATTTTAATGACGCGTTTGTAGGGTAATGCTCTTACAGTGATTTTTAAACAATTCAATGATGAAATTTCAAACGGTACTGAACACAAATAACAAGAGAGTATTATATGTCATTGCAAATGTATTGCTCAGTTGCAAACCTCAAGTCAGAGATCTGATAAGGAAGAGATAGGAAACTTTCGTACGTCTTTCCCTTCAATACCTGTTTTCGTACGTGACACTCTAGCGTAGTGACGTACTTCAAATTCCTTTCGGTGAACGGTGAACCATGAATACATGTGAGCGCCGAGCGGTCATCTTGTGAAAACAAGACTCATTATGCCCGCCCATATAAACAAAATGAGAGGTACATTTATTTGACAGTTTAAATCGTTCAGTTTGTTAATGTTGCCAAATTTATTTACAATTTGATTTAATAAGGCCGTGTATCAATTGCGTTCAAATGGGGGTTGAATTTTATCCACTGGCTAATTTTTGACATTTCTGCAGGGGTAAAAAAAAGTGGCTTTTTGCGGTGTCAATTTTATTTAACGGGATTTATTTTAATACTATTTTCAATAATTTCCCAAAAGAATCGAAACAAAATTCCTTTCTTTATAGTTACTTGTATTAACGAGTGGTGGGTGCACGACTGCGTCGTACGCAACTTTCTTTTTCACAGCGAGTTCATTTGACGTTCTTAATAATTTGGCCAAAATACAAAATAATATTTGTTTTGATTAATGATGCTTAAAATGATAAAATGATGATAATGTCGAAATGTGATTATACGAACGTTTATTGGGTAATTGAAAGGAATTGGTGTCCATGTGAATATTAATGATTTTCCATTAGTGGCCAAAAATTCCCTTTTAGGTATAATTGGTCCAAAATTAATTATGTGGAATTCATGAAAACAGTAATAGTAGTTTTTAAATTAAATTTTATTCAATTTGGCCACATAATTTCCGAGAAATTGAAAATTTTCTTTATATGGCCTAAATGCAAAAATCTGTTATAAGGATTTTCTCGAAAAACTGGGTATGCAGTTTTGTTGAAACTAATATGCTTATGGTATATCTGAAGTTTAATCAAAATCGTTGAAGCCGTTAAGGCTGGAGAGACCAATACGGAAAGACGGACCGACGAATTGACGAACCACCGAACGGAATTCCAAAAAAAAAATACTTTTTTGGGTTCCCTTTTATCGTCGTAATATTAGAATCAATCAAAATCTCGAGGTGTAAAATTTTCACGACAACAGTATCCTTCTCTTTGTAAGAGAAAGTTAAAAAATGCCAAAGGATTTCTTAAAAAAATCCCTTAATTATAAATTATTGTCCGAAAAAAAATATTGTTGTACAATTTTGACTCACGATTACAGAAATCAGCCCTTCTTTGTTCATTTTAAACATAATATCACATACAGCGAAACAAATGTTATCACAATATTTTTGAAACCACTTTGTTTTTAATCCAATTTCAGATTATTTTATAACTTTCATCACATTTTCTGATATAAATTAGATGGTTTTTGCTTTTTATTAAAATAATCTTAATGATGTGAACACTGGTAATGATGATTAGTCCACAAATGTGCTTTCCATCTCTGTCACTTCTCAGTAGGTATACAAAATGTCAAAAAATAAAATCAAAAATCAGTAAAAATTAAAAATTGAGTTTCTGCGAAAACTATAATTCAAAATTTAAATATTCTTGGATAATGATGTACTAAAATTCATAAGCTTTGTTTTGACACACACCTAATTCCTGTGAGAAAATTCCGATATTGTTGGAAAAGATTTCTCATACAAATTTTGACATTTCATTTATCACGTCGTAATTTTATCACGTTTACAACGCTTACGACGACTTTCCGACGTTGCAAGAACACCCCTATTACTAAGGCCGCATGTCAATTGCGTTAAAAAGATGGTTACATTTTATCCACTGTTTAATTTTTGACTTTTCTGCTCCATACTAATGTCAAAAATTATCCACTGGCTAACATTTTAACGCAATTGACAAACGGCCCAAGTGATGCAGTTTGAGGGGCGTTCATGAAACATCGTCGTAAAGCTCAATTTTTTTGGAGGTTGTAAACTAGTCCCAACGACATTCATTCTTAGAAGTAAGCTTTTACAGCTGGAAAACGAGGAAATCTGAACAACTTCCCCGTATTTCCATGTCTCTGATACCGATATTGATGTCTGCACTCGAAGAATTCAATTTTAAATAAATATTTTGCCAAAATCAAATGGATTGGAAGTAAAACGCCATACTCACACCAAGAATTCAGTCTCAAATGGATCTTTGGTAATATTGATGTCTGCACTCGACGAATTCAATTTTAAATAAATATTTTGCCAAAATCAAATGGATTGGAAGTAAAACGCCATACTCACACCAAGAATTCAGTTTCAAATGGACTCTCGGTGGATTTTCGGTGCAATCTAGTTTTTGCCTCACCTAGAATCTATACCTGTCTCGTAATCTCGTAAGACGGTTAAATTTTATCCACTGTTTAATTTTTGACTTTTCTGCACCATACTGATGTCAAAAATTTTCCACTGGCTAACAATTTAACGCAATTGACACACGGCCCAAGTGATGAAGTTTGATGGGCGTTCATGAAACATCGTCGTAAAGTTCAAATTTTTTGCAGGTTGTAAACTAATCCCAACGACATTCATTCTTAGAAGTAAGCTTTTACAGCTGGAAAACGAGGAAATCTGAACAACTTCCCCGTATTTCCATGTCTCTGATACCGATATTGATGTCTGCACTCGACGAATTCAATTTTAAATAAATATTTTGCCAAAATCAAATGGATTGGAAGTAAAACGCCATACTCACACCAAGAATTCAGTCTCAAATGGATCTTTGGTAATATTGATGTCTGCACTCGACGAATTCAATTTTAAATAAATATTTTGCCAAAATCAAATGGATTGGAAGTAAAACGCCATACTCACACCAAGAATTCAGTTTCAAATGGACTCTCGGTGGATTTTCGGTGCAATCTAGTTTTTGCCTCACCTAGAATCTATACCTGTCTCGTAATCTCGTAAGACGGTTAAATTTTATCCACTGTTTAATTTTTGACTTTTCTGCACCATACTAATGTCAAAAATTTTCCACTGGCTAACAATTTAACGCAATTGACACACGGCCCAAGTGATGAAGTTTGATGGGCGTTCATGAAACATCGTCGTAAAGCTCAATTTTTTTGGAGGTTGTAAACTAGTCCCAACGACATTCATTCTTAGAAGTAAGCTTTTACAGCTGTAAAACGAGGAAATCTGAACAACTTCCCCGTATTTCCATGTCTCTGATACCGATATTGATGTCTGCACTCGACAAATTCAATTTTAAATAAATATTTTGCCAAAATCAAATGGATTGGAAGTAAAACGCCATACTCACACCAAGAATTCAGTCTCAAATGGATCTTTGGTAATATTGATGTCTGCACTCGACGAATTCAATTTTAAATAAATATTTTGCCAAAATCAAATGGATTGGAAGTAAAACGCCATACTCACACCAAGAATTCAGTTTCAAATGGACTCTCGGTGGATTTTCGGTGCAATCTTGTTTTTGCCTCACCTAGAATCTATACCTGTCTCGTAATCTCGTTGGAGATGACTTTCATTAGATTGGACGTTTGGCCAATGCAATCAGAAATTTAACTCGTCTACTCTAGGTGAGATTTTTTTTTTGTTCAGTGAAACTAAATAATCAGCAGAGGGGAATTTATTCTATAAAAAAAGAGATTTGCTTAATTTACAGCTTATAATGATGCATAAGACATACAAAATCTTAGCAGAATCGATAAGACTAAGGACACGAATTCAAATAAATTATGTGTCAGCGTATTGAAGCTTATGAAAATGACATATCACTAGTAGTCCATATATAATAAGTCAATGCTTCAACCACATAATTTTGTATGAAAAATTGATTTCCAGTGGCTCTCAAACTAAAGGATTTTTCAATAAGAGCGTTCCAATGGTTTTTTTAAATAAAACAAAAACGGTTTTGGATATCAACGAAATTCTTTATTCCTGTGAAAGTACGTTCGATGCCATTATGTGTGATATCACACCATTAGACTATTTCCTGTGGGGATATGTAAAGTCAAAAGCTTATGCCGACAAACCCGATTCGATTCAGGCCTCGGAGGAAAACATCACGCGTGTCATTCGCCAGTTACCAGTCGAAATGCTCGAACGAGTGATCGAAAATTGGACTCAACGGATGGACCATCTGCGACGTAGCAACGGCCAACATTTGATAGACATAATCTTCAAAAAATAAATGCCAAAGAATGTTCTTTCAAATGATAATAAACATTCTCCATTAAATTTGAATTTTCTGTGTTTTTTTCTTTAAAAAAGTAGGGAACCTCGAAATGGATCACCCTTTATTAGAAAACCAATAAACTGCAAATTATTGTCGTCAAAAAAGTGATTTAGAAACACAAAGTTAATTACATACGTAAGTTTCAATCTGAAAAAAATGCTAAGCCAAAAAAATTGTTACTTCTAATATTATAATTCTTGTCACACAACCTTCTGCAGAGAAGCCTTCGTCTTCGCATAAAATAAAATGTGAATAATAGAAAAAACAAAACATTTTCTGAGTACAATATGTTCTTCTCTTCTTATTTGATAATCTGAATATTGTACTATATTCCCGGCACATGTGAACACTGATAGCGAGGATTAATTCATGAGCGTGCTTTCCATCGCTGTCACCCCTCAGTAGGTACACGAAATGTCAAAAATCATCAACTGTATACATTTTAGCGAGCTGGGGGTCAATTCCCGTTCTGTGATACCGTGAAACAAAAAGAGTTTTCACAAGTTCACTCTGAATTCGATTCTCGATCTATGAAAAAATGAAAACAAATGTCAAAATCTTTGCATATGATAAGTTTTTTATCACAGCAGTTTCATTTGTGAACAAGTGTGAAAAAGTGATGGACGTCAAAATTAAACGGGGACAAAGTTCTGCAGAAACCCAAAAAAATATTTAATCGACTTTCTGGAGAACAGGCCTGATTTGGCCAATGACAAGTAAGTAACCTTTAATTAATATAAATATTATATTCTGCGTTGAAAATATATAAACTTAAAAAAATTAAATTTACAGATTTACAACAGCTGACGGTGGTCATACCCGTGATCATGAGTGGAAGGAACTAAGCTTCCTTCTGAACAGCTTAGGCGGTATCTACAAAGATGGGCCGAAGTGGAGGAAGTACTGGAAAGATTTAACGTAAGTTTAATAGATAATAATATCAATGCAACAATAATAAATTCATAATATTTTCATGTTTGTACAGAATAAGTTTGCGAAGCCGTGACAGCGCCATTAAAGGACAGCGCCAGAAAGGCGGCGTTAATGGACCCATTCCTATTAAAGATCTTACGGATCTAGACAGAAGGGTAATAAACATTATAACTCTAGAAGCCGTGGAAGGGGTCTCAGCAATCGTGAGCGAGATCGGATTTGAGCCTATAATCTTAAGTTTAGAGGTGCACTTAAAACTTCAGTCAATTAAAAATATATTCACCCTTATTCCAGATGGCGTTTTTATTAAACGACAAATGGCGTTTTTTGAGTCGATTCATTTTAGTGTCGTTTAAGTGTCGGTATTCTATTCTCTGCACGCCTCTTCTCTCATTTTTTTTTACATTCCACATGAGTTCCACAGCAACAGCTGATACAAAACAGATAGGCGTTTATGTTTTGCAATTTGAAATTTAAAATGAGCATTTATTTTACCTATTTAAAATTCAAAATACAAAATAATATTACAAAAACAATGAATAGCATTGCAATGTTTATATCATGGGAAAGTGAAGACGAAAAAGAAGATGAAATTGCAAAAAGAGTAATGAAAACCATCAGAAGAAGAATCAGGTCAAAATCTAATCCTTTGGATTTACCAGACTCAAAGTAATTGGATTTAAGAAAAAAATATTTTGAAGTAAAAATACCTAATTCTGATAACATTTACAGATTTAAAATGTACTTCAAACTTAGCAAAGAAGCTTTCGTATATTTACTGAATGAACTAAAGGATAAAATTCCAATCACTGGTATTTCATTGTCAGTGCCAGTCATTTTAAAACTTGCGTCGACATTGCGATTTCTTGCGGAAGGTGGGTATCAAAAGGGTGTAGGCAATGATTTTAATTTGGGTCTTGCTCAACCAACGTTTAGTAAAATCCTCAAAGAAATGCTTTCCCTTATGGAGGAAAATATTTGCCCACAATGGATAAGCATGCATTACACAGATGAAGAAAAGAATTGTGCGAAAATGACGTTTTATGAAAAGGCTGGAATTCCAGGAGTCTTAGGATGTGTCGATGGCAATCACATACGCATTTTGGCACCGACAAAAAACGAACAACATAAGTATTATAACAGGAAAGGATTTTTTAGTCAATGCTATGATTGTTTGTTAAATTAGTTTCTTTATGGTTCAGTTAAGTTTTATTCATTCACTTAAATTTCATTTTAGGTTTGTGATCATCAAATGCGTATTCGATTTGTCGATGCTGGGGCCAGTCATGACTCGTTTATTTGGAATTCGAGTGAACTACGTGGAATTCTGCAAGGAAACTACGACCAAGGTGAAAGAAATACTTGGTTGTTAGGTTAGTGCCTATTTTAAAATACAAAAACAAAAACCATAATATTATTTGAATTCGGCAGGTGACGCTGGGTAGCCACTTGAACCATTTCTGATAACACCATTTAGATCAGTACAGGGTGATAGTATCCAAAGCCGATTCAATATGAAGCACTCAAAAACTAGAAATATAATTGAGAGAACTATCGGAGTTTTGAAAAACCGCTTTCGATGTCTTCTTGGTGCAAGGCAATTGCACTACACTCCGCAAAAGTCAAAACAAATTGTAAATGTTTGCGCAGCCTTGCATAACATATGTCTGCATTACAAATTAGATCCACCAGTAGATCAAGATCTTGCAGTGTTGGAATACGTATCAGATCCAGATCTGGATACAGATCTGTACGCCATTAATGACAATCAAGTCGCTATAAATATAAGAAATCAAATATTAAACTCAATTTAACACATTTTTAAACGTTTTATTACTTATTTAATAAAAGGCACATAGGTAAATAAATAAGAAGAAGATTAAAAGTAAAAGTTAAAACAGGTAAACAAGCGAAAGTAAAAAAACAAAATTCAGGTAAAATAAAAAAGAAATTGAACCTGTGAATATACATTTAGTATTACACTTCAATTTTGATTTTACATGCTAACCTTCTGCCACTCTTTTTGAGTTCTTACTGGTGGTCCTAAATAATTTAGTGTCACAGCTACCGACTCCCACCCGTTTTTGATATCATCGGTCTGGGGAATACCTCTTTTGAAATTTCTTGCCAGCGAAACATTTTGTTCCATTAATTCAACCAAACGTTTCATTTGTTCTGGGGTTGTTATTTTCACCCTTGAACAAATAACAATTAATAAAATCCTTAAATTAATACACAAATGAATCGAAACTCACATTTTAACAAAAATTCGACACCTAGTCGTTTGCAAATTTCTGTTCGACAATTATTGACGTTTTACCTGTCGTTTTATCCAACTAAAACGACTGTTAGAATGCGAATAACTGCAATGACGTTTTAAGAACTTACGTTCCACACTACTTAAACGCCACGTAGCGTTAAACGACATAAAACGCCTTCAGACTTGCCAGGGTGATTATTGTACTCTTTTTTTCAGATCCAACATGAAGAAGGTCCAGATCCTATTACTGAAGACGACGACGTGCTGTATCCTTCAGCTGAAAGAGAAGAAATTCCATCAACGTCCATTTCTATAGGCAACCGTCGAAAACGGCCAAGGCGTACATTAAATAACGCCACTGACGATGACTGGGCCGCATATAAAGAAATAGAAGAGAAGAAAATGAAGCTGGAGGAAAAAAAGATAATGTTAATGGAAGAAAACAATATAATACAAAATAAAATTAACAAAAAACTGGATAAATTGCTCCAAGCACTAATTAATAAAAAATAACTTTGACTAAATGAATTGCATTAATGTTTGTTTTTCTTTTATTTTTACAATTTTTACTTTAGTAAGCTTTATTTAAATATCAAATGCCTGGCTAACTATTCTGCTGTGAATGCGTCTACCTTCTTGCAAAATTTGATTCGATAAAGAGTGCGGATCCTCTTCAGATATATCCACTTCGTAATCATATTGCAATTCGATATCCTCCAAATATGTGATTAATTTCGAACGGGTTATGACTATCCCGAAGGGAACGTCGCAAAATTGCCACTTTATTTCTAGGAAAAAAAAACACATTATCTTTGTTGAAAACAAAACAACAAATTAATAAATCACCTCTGTTCAATACGACGCCTATTGTTTATAATAACTCTTATAATTATTTCCGACATTTTAGGTACTAATAAAATATATAAAATGCAAACACAACAATCCGAATGAAAACAACAAGCGCACAAATGACAGATAGATGACAGCATTTATCATTTAGTATATTTTAGTACACATTTAGACCACTGTTTATCATGATGGGTTCGAGAATCGCATTAGGTGTACTCGTGAAGTGACAAAATGAAAAACTGCTGTGAAAACTGAAATGATAAATTATTTATCATTTCACAGTATCACAGAACGGGAATTGACCCCCTGTTGAGCAAGATAAAATTTTGAAGTCTCTATTCACCATACTATTGTCAACATTTATCCACTGCCTAAAATTTTAACGCAATTGACACACGACCTAAATAAAAAATTAAACTATTTTTGGATAATCATGTTCTAAAATTCATTTTGAAACCAACTCGGCAATGATTGAATTTATAAAAACAGCTGCAATGAGTAGACGAAAAATTGATGATAGCTATAACTGCACTCCTAGTTATCGGTTGTACACTATAAATTTATCTGTCAACTTACAAATGTTGAAATTTGCGTTGGATTATTAGTAATGGCGTTTTCCATTGGGAAATCTAGATTTTGATCTAAAAATTGATTTTTTTTGGTGCCAATGGAAGACGATTCAGATTTAATTTTTTTTGTCATTGTATTGGTGTCATTTCGTGTCTGTGAAGTTAGCGTCGGTGTAGCTGTCAAATTTTAAAACAACAAATTTTTTATTGGCGCTAAACAATTAAAATGGAGAGAAAAATTGATTTGTACGAATATTCGACTGTATTTGACGAAAATGGATTTGTGGTGATGAAGGAAAACATGGTTTACTTAAAGCATAATTCAAGTGGGTTACATATGGATTTAATTGTGTTTTCAACCAATAAAAACATAACTTTTTATTTAACTTTGCAGGTGGAGAATGTATAAAAGTTGAATTTTCTGCTGTCGCCGATTTCTTCAAACTAAAAATGGCTTGTCAAATAGGTAAGATGACCCTAATGAACACAAATTGAATTTACCCAAAAAAAAAAAAATGCTTATACACAGAGCCCAGCGAAAACATTCCAAAATTTGAAGAAAATCAACAAGCAGAAGAACATCAAGAAGCAGAAGAGAATCAACAATCTAATTCACAGGAATATATGAATGAAGAACCCTGTTCAAGTATGTAACTTAAGATAAACAAACATACATACATTTATTAAATATTGAAAAACCATGAATAATAAAAATTTGAAAAACCATGAATAATCTTCATCATCCGAAGACGAAGACGAACTAGATAAGCATAGTTCAAGTATAATTTCTGTATCTATATCCATTAATAAATTAAAACGCAAAGCACTCTTGTTTTTCACAACCGAAGTAAATAAAACAAAATGAAAATCACTCTAGTCAAACTGACAGCTATCATTTGTATTGGTATTAATAAATCTGCCGAAAAATCTAGATTTGCAAAATTGATCTGAGATCAAAAAAAAAATCAATTTTTTCAAAATCGGTCTTTTGACAGATCTAGATCAAAAAAAAGATTAATTTTTTTCCCAATGGAAAACGCCATAAGTAACACCGATTATGTTCTGTTCTGCCAATAGTAAGAGTACCATTTCACTTATTTTGATACTACACAAAAAAAAAAAAAGTGGCAGCACCGCCTGTAATAGAAAAGTCACTCGAGTCGTCATGAATAATTCTATTCGCCGTGATTTGTTTCTTGTTTGAGTGGATGTTCGCCTTGTGTCATATTTCGCAATTGCGATGCAAGCAAATATTTGTATTCGGTCCATCGTTGGTCGGCAGGCAATGCACAAGTCGGTTGTTGTAAATACACGATAATTACAATCATAAAGCAAAAGTACGTAATGTGAGTTAAATGTTGAAATATAGATTTACCAATCAATAACGTGTTACCCCCCGGTTGCTGTGATTTTAACAATCAGAGAAATCGCGTTTTTTTTAGTTGAGTGATTACAAAAACAAAACATAAGGTCCATCAATACGAAAGAAAAGAAAAAATCAATACAGGATAACAGACTTTCTCGTTATTGTGGTGTGTTTACAGTTTGCAGACATCAAGACCCAACGAACCAGCATCAACAAAACCAACAGTATGTCGTCCAGTAAAAGTGGAGCCAAGGATGAATTTTGTACAGAGCAGAAACCCTCTTCGTCATCATCAACAGCGTTCTCATCGTCTGCTCCACGGAAGAACAGTTACACCGGCAGCGATGGCAACAAAGCTGATACGGATGACAATGATGAATCAGAGGTAAGTTCAAGTGCACCCTAATTGTACATCCAGTAAATGTCGATCAATGTCCAATGACAGGTAATTGGATTGTTGTGTACCACGATTTCATGCATCGCAAGTTGCAGTAAACGTTTCAGCTGATGCAGCTGTGGTTAGGTGTACCAATTAAACCGGATTAGCCGGTTGAATAGTAGCATTGATTTGGATCGATTATAACTAGCAGATACCCAGGTCCAGATACTAATTTAATTGTTTCTCTCGTTTCTAGGGGGATGTTGTTAGGTGATTTTGTTGAATCTAAAGACCCAAGTCTGGTTTAAGTGGTGGTAGCGCTTTAGCGTACACTAGTCCAACTATATTCGATTTGCGTGACCAGTACTTCTATAAAACATGAAGACTTTATTCCATTTGTCAAAATTGAAATTAAACACTCGCCACTAATATCTGTCTAGCGTCGCGTCGTCTCGAAACAAATAGAAACCCGGGGATTCAAGCCATTAAACGTGACTATAATCTCATAACCTTGGCAAAAAGCTGTCATATGACGATAATCACTTCATTGATCATTATCTGTCCATTATGTTCCCCCATATTCTGATATCTGTGTTCTACCTTATTTGGCATCACAGAGGTGACATGGTTTATTGCTGTTTGTGAGCAGTAGATAAACGCTGCCATGGTTCAGTGCAGTGGATAATACATATTGCTATCATGACATTTCTATGAATAAACCTGTGGTAGCTGTTTTCGGAGATGGGAAGAATATTAGAGCCAACACATGTCCTCAACTAGTATGTCTCTTTGGAAATACAAACAAAGGGTGATCCAATAAGAGCTTTCTGCCTCTTTTTTATAAATAAAACAAACAAATCAATGTGTGGAGGAACATTTTTTATTTGAGGTATTGGTTCATGTCACTCTTAAATGGTCCATTCTGTGGGTCTAATTCGTAACCACTCTTTCAATCATATCAGCCGGTAATCCATGAATAACACGAGTTTTTTTGACTTTCAAAGCTTCAATAGTTTCAGGTTTATCGACCTGAACAAGGGATTTCACATATCGTAATAGAAAGTGATCCAATGGTGTCAAATCACAATATCTTTGTCGCCAATTGACAACGCCATTTGTTGAGATGATGTTTTCACCGAACGTTTCCTCAATAAAGCGACTGATTGGTTAGACGTATTGCACGTAGCGACGTCCTGTTGAAACCCCAAGTCAGCTACACCAATATCTTGAATTGTGTCGCTCATTGTAATCGTTTTGCTATTACCATGTGCTATGGAGTAGGATTTTGTTTTCGTGGGCTGGTAGAAATCTTCATTGACACGATGAGCACGTGGTCACAGTAGTTTGAGATTCTTACTCACTAAAACCACCACCCTTTTTGTATTTTTTTGCAACTAAGTATGCGACTTATCGAGCAATTTGTTTATCACGAGTAGTGAATGTTTTGCAGGTAACTTTCCCTTGAGAGTTCCTGCTTTTTCCGCAATTTATAGCGCGTTTTGTTACTATCGGGCGAAATCCATGGACTTAGTTCTTTGAAGACGCGGTAATAAATATGTTTCGTCAAATATTTGTAGGACAATTGTGTCCTAATTTACCGACCACAAATCGTGGATAAGACAAAAGTAAATATATGTATAGAGGGTGTAAAATAAAATTACAAAGGGGTAGGATTGACCTTTTGGAATTGATAGCCTGGCTTAAAATAAGTAAAGAGAAAGCGGAAACAGGCTGTATACCAATAATATAACAAAAGAATTCTACGCCAGAATTCCCGGGATATTCGGTACATATTTTCAACCGGATTTCGATGGATGAGATATTCTGCCCTAGCGAGGTATCCGTCGGTGCGGAAAATTCTCAGTTTTTGTACGATTCGGAGGATTTTAGCTTCGAGGAATTCTTCCGAAAATCTGTTCACAATATTGCTCCGACATTTTGTAAAGCATCCTGGCGAATTGCGTCGCAGTGCGTTCAGGTGCATTTTTCGTGCAATTCTTGACAGCTAAGTGCAATTATTTTTCCGATTTCTTCCGACACAAATTCTTCGAGGA
Organism: Rhingia rostrata; assembly: GCA_949824845.1. Lineage (NCBI taxonomy): Eukaryota > Metazoa > Arthropoda > Insecta > Diptera > Syrphidae > Rhingia > Rhingia rostrata. The sequence goes on from OX463759.1 coordinate 6,961,294, forward strand.
ATTTATTTACGAATTGTAGTGAAGTTTTCCTGAGACACATAATTCGAATGGAATTTGAACCTCCGCCGAAGTATGCGTTTTTGAAAATTGTACGCTCCGAGGGATACCTCGATAGGGCAGATTACCGGAAAGCTTCTTAAAATCCTTTATACTGAAAAGAAAGTACTGGCACTTATATACTTAAGTGGCGCTAGTCTGGAATGAACCTAGGCCTCAATCAAAATGCCTCTCCAATTAGCCCGGTCCTTCGCTAACTGCATCCAGTGGTGCGCTTCAACTTGGTTGAGAGTCATTTCTGGTTGTGCGCGCCACTTTAGGCGAGGTCTTCCTCTACTGTGTCCGACGTTTGGCAGGAAATCGAAGACTCTGAGAGCCGGAGTATTGGTGTCCATTCGTTCTACATGTCCTAGACATCTAAAACGTCTAATGCGAAGTTTTTGACTAATGAGTAAATATGTCACTGTAGAGCTCGTAGAGATCGTAAGGCGTCTCAAGACAAAATTTTCCCGTGAATTTTTCCCTTGTCAGCAATGTTAATCAGATTGCTGATTGAGACTAGTTTCCTGGGAAAATTTATTCGCCATAGTCCTACGTGTCTGCATAGCCCGTCGACGCAGATGGGACCGAAGATTTTTCAAAGAATTTTTCGCCCAAAACGATCGAGGATTTCATCATCCACTTTTGATACGATCCATGCTTCAGTGCCGTAGAGCAGGACTGGGATGAACAGGGTGTTCCCAAAGGAACAGTGGTTGGCAAGAGTAATTTTTCGTTTTATTGACGAGATGTTGTTGTCAAGACTCGTCGATGTTGTGTGTTCTTTTCGTAATGACATCATACATTTGTCTTGCTCTAATTTACTGCTAAACCCATTTTGCCGCTTCCTTCTATAAACTAGCAAACGTGGATATGACATCACGTTGGGCCCTACCAATGATGCCAATATTGTCGATGTATGGCAATAACATCACACTGAGTCTGACCAATGATGTCAATATAGTCGATGTATGCTAGTAGTTGCACCGTTATATGGAAAATGTTGCCTCTGGTGTCGTCTCGGGAGTTTTGCACAATCTTCTCAAGAATGATGTTAAAGAACTCACATGATAGTGCATCGCCTTGCCAAAATCCTTTTTTGGCATCGATTGTGTCGGTAATGTCGTTTCCGAACCTGATGGCGAGCATTTTTTCGATGGACGAGTTTCGTCGGTTTACCAAAACTAGGCATTGGCTCTGTATAGCTCGTCGTCTTAGGTTTGGATTCGGACTTCTTGATTTTTGTCAGGATCTACTGACGTGCGATATATTGATCAGTTTTGAACTTTGCTGGCCTAAAACCACACTGATAAATGCCGATCAGGTTGTCGGTTTCAGGCACTCACATACTACGGCAGTTGGGGGGCAAAAATGGTAATACGTCATCAAAACACAACACGTGGACATGTTGTAAAAGTGAACATTGCATTTGGGAGAAATCTGCATATAAACTAAGTGCTTCTAAGGTTCTTATATAGAGTCAGGGCTTTACTACTGAATTGCCTGCCCAGCCCGAAAAACAACGGTTAGCAAGAGTAATTCTTCGTTATTTCTTTCTTCATCCTTTCTGACGAGATATTGTTGTCAGAGTTAATAGCGGTGCTGAGGTAGACAAAGTTCCTTACTACCTCAAAGTTATATCTGGTGAAGTTCTGTCCAATTCGTCGATGTTGTGTGTCCATTCTTTTTGACAGTGTTACCATAATTTGCGGCTAAAGCCATTTTTACCGCTTCTTTCTCAATAGTATCAAGGGTGGCTATGACACCACGTCCTACCAATAATGTCCATATCATCGGCGTATGCTATTAGTTTGGATGTGGCTTTGAAATCGATGGTTTGGTGGTGGGTATCAATTTGGACTTCTTGGGTTTTTTTCAGGATTTTCTGAAGTGTGAAGCCTTAAATCCCACTGATAAGGGCCGATCAAGTTGCTGGTAAACGGCATTCACATATTACAACAGGATTCTGTTCGAGACTTGTAGCCTTGGCTTTGACGTTTTACACTTTGGTAAAACTTGCGTACATCGTTCCTGGAGTGGCATCTCTCTATTACCTCGATCGCTTTTCTTGCTCTTCTTTCTTCTTTGCCTATAGAGTTAATTGGCAGCTCTCGTCATCACCTGCAGCTTAATCTTGTGGGTCTCGTTCTTGACTGCCAGCATCTGTCGGTATTTCTCATAAAACCACGGGTTTCTTTCTGGTGGGCGCCAGAAACCTAGCATATCAGTTGCGGCCGATCTAATGGCTTGTTGGCATCGTTGCCATTGCTCTTCGACATTCGATGCTTGTGGTATTGTGTTACTCAAGAGGTGAAGGGATTAGCGTTCTCTTGCGATTGCAGCCTTTCGGCATTAATTTTTTTTTTTATAGTATTTCTGGTTTATTGTGGCGTGCATTCTTACCTTGGCTGCAACAACGTAATGGTCCGAGTCAATGTTAGCCCTTGCGATGTTCCAACATCAAATAAACTCGATTCGTACCCATTGTCAATCCCAATGTGATCAAATTAGTTGCGCGTTAGTTGCTGTGGATACCGCCAAGTCCCCATTTAGACATCGAGGTAAGGAAACCGTGTGCTGCTTATAGTGGCATTTCGTTTCGTAGGGAAGTCAATTAGCCTAAGTCAGTTGGCAGACGTGTTGTTGTGTACCCTGTGGTTTCCGACAATACTGCGAAAGATGTTTTCTTTTGCTACCTTTGCGCTAAAATCTCCCAGCTCGTAGAAGCAGTCTTTCTCCATATCATATTTTACCTCTCGTGGATTTGAGCTCATATAAAGCTAATTTTGCCAAACTTGGCATGCGAATTGTTGCAGAGCGTTCGGTTAAGTCTTGAAAACATAAGACTTCTTGCCTAAGTCTGACACTTACAACAAATCCGCATCCTAGTCGCTGTTTCTGCTCACTATAACACGGTCCGTAGTAGATGTCACAGTTTTTCATTTTCTTTCTTCCCGGCCCAACCCATTGTCTTTGCTGGATGGCAGTAATGTCTGCTTTGTAACAGTTTAGGACTTCCGCTAGTTTGCACCTCTCCTGTTTAATGTTCTACATTCCTGGTGCATATACGAACGTCTTGTCCTTTTTTCGTTTAGCAGGGTCGTCAAGAATAAAATCAGTTCTTTCCGAGGCTATTGGTTGCTTCGTAACCGTTAGTTTTTTCCATGGTACGGTAGTTAACCCAAAGCACAAAGCACAACCACCAACCTGGAGTGCCAATTCCAATTTATTAGATACCCCCTAGGACACGGGGTATCACTACAGAATTGAGCGCTGCCGTTGGCATTTCGGGTCATCCGCCACCATCTCTGTTCATGGGGCCTGACTTACTCTTGAAATCCATAGACAACCTGTTGTCCGAATATGTCGAAACAGCTTTTCTATGTTCGCCTGGGATAGCAGACCGGGTATTCATTCCGTGCCATTCTGACCTGGCTGTTTATAGTGTTGCTGTTTTTCGTCTTCTTACCAACACCTGGTTTTAATAGTTAAGCTAGTCAAATCCGGTTGGATGAGATCACTATTCGATCGACGGAGCTAAAACTAAGCACAATTGATGTAAAATCAGACTTACAACCACCGGACAATGACAATTCAAATCCAATCACAGTCTACACTCGTTCTACAACATCCAACCAATGTCAACCGACATCAGTTTTAGTTTTCAGATACTCAAAGATCTGCTTGTTTTAACACTACTATGAGATGTGGTCTTCGTCTTCTCGTTGTACATCTAGCACGGCAAGCTTCACTGTTGGTCTTTGCAGAATACCTTCAATCGTTCTAGTCTTTAGATGCCTTCACTGCTATGACAACTCCTTTGGATACACATATTTGGGCAGGTTTTTATCCGCTATGACAACTATATCGCCCACTTTTAATGATTTTACCGGTTGGTGCCATTTAGAACGAAGTGTTAGTTCCGGCATGTTTTCAGCTACAAATCGTTTCCAACGTCCATTGACGAACTATTCTCTACGTTGGTAGCTGTACCTTAGGATTTCAGCCTTGTCGTCATAAATATCAACCCATGCTGCCTGATGAAAGACTCAAAAAATGATTCGATGTTAAGGCTTCATCTGTTTCACTATTAAGCGGTACGTAGGCTAGTGGCCGGGAATTAATAATATTTTCTGCTGCTTTTAAGCAGCTCCTCAGCAACGGGTCTGAAGCTTTTGTTGTAGGTAGAGAACTGTAAAGAAATATCTTGAATGATTTTACCAGACATTCCCATGCGCCCTCCATATGTGCAGATGCTGCTGGATGACAATTCCTCTTTAAAGTTGGACTAATGAAATGTTTCGCAATGTTAGTAGAGTCAATCGATTTCAACTCATCTTGTAGCAACCTCTCAGCTCCAATGAAGTTAGTACCTCTATCGAAGAAAATCTCTTTCGGACAGCCACGCTTTGTATAAAATATTGAAAACAGAGTAGGAAAGTATCAGAATCCATTTTGTGAGCTACTGCGATGTGAACTGCTCTGATTGTCAAACAGGTGAAAAGTACTCCCTATCGTTTCTCGGTACGCTTTCCCAGCATTACCATAACTGGGCCGAAGTAACCAACTCCTACAAACTTAAACTGTGAAGTATACGAAGAAAGTCGCGCAGCTGGTAATGGACCCATTTCTGGGGGTTGCGGTTTCGAATTTCGATTTTAGCAGTGTTGACATTTGTGGATGACCTTCTTCCCCAGGCATCTAAGTTTCAGGATAAAGAATGTTTGCCTTAGTTGATTCACTACACTTTCGGCGTTCTTATGCTGAAATTCCTCATGAGCTTGTTTGAAAATAAGATGAGTTCGGTAATGGTTCCTTGAGAGAATATCGGTCTTTTCATGATGCAAGCGAACAAGCGTGTGCTGCTGTATTAAAAGTAACATCCACTTCGAGTGTTCATTAATCGGCGCCAAGACGAAGGTTGCGCCAATTGAATTACGTTCGATGCCACGGTTGGAGTTGGATGCTGCAGTAATGGGATCCAGGTTTGCTAAACAAATCCAAGAACAGCTAACTCTGGAGATTCAAAAACCAACGTACTGGTGCGACTCTAAATCTGTTCTTTGTTGGATAGAAGCTAGTCATCGTAGATACAACAAGTTTATCGCCAGAGGTGCTTCCGCTTGCACCTCTCCTGTTTAATGTTCTCACATTCCAGGTGCAGATACGAACGTCGTTGTCCTTTTTTCATTTAGCCGTGTCGTCAACAATAAAATCAGTCCTTTCCTGCGCTTATTGGTTGCTTCGTAACCATTAGTTTTTTTCCATGGTTGGGTAGGTAACCCAAAGCACAACCCCCAACCTGGAGGGCCAGTTCCAATTTATTAGACACCCCTAGGACACGGGGTATCACTACAGAATTGAGGGCTGCCGTTGGCCTTTTGGTTCATCCGCCACCATCTTTGTTCAAGGGGCCTGACTAACCCTTGAAATTCCTAGATATCCTGTTGTTCGAATATGTCGATGCAGCTTGTCTAGGTTCGCCTGGGACAGCAGCCCGGGTATTAATTCCGTGCCATTCTCCTTTGGCTGTTTATAGTGTTGTTGTTTGCCGTCGTGTTATCAACACTCGCGCTTATCGTTTAGCAAGTCAAATCCGGTTGGATGAGACCAGTACCCGATGGTTACCACTTGGAGGTTAAGAATAAGCACTTGATGAGTAGTCAGAGTTACAACCACTGGGCATTGCCAAGTTAAAGCCAATCAGAGTCTACCCTCGTTCTACAACACCCAACCCTCGTAGACATTACCTACCTTTTGGACTTAAACGACAAAGATCAGTAGTTGTTCCCTTGAGTAGCACATTTATATTTCCGGTCTCATTCACCAGGTGTCTATTTTCATAATCACTGCTCTATATCATCAACAACCATGTTAATCTAAAAATTCTAACAATTTGCTTTTAATTTTCAGTTTCACGACGCACTAAGTGTGGTGACGATGTAAGACTTATCATCACAAAGCAACACACAACTAGTTGTACAGCAATTTGTTTGTTAATTTCTTTCTGAATTTCAAGGCCCACCACAATGGACCTCGACATTGCGCTAGATGAGGCCAAGCTAGCTATTCATTACTTCTTCAACAACAAGTTCGATGAGGCCAGAAACCTTTTGAAGCCTTGGGCCAGCTCAAGCATGTATCATTCCGTAGGTAATAGTGTGTTTGCATTTCTCGAAGCGATTCTTACATTCGAACAGCATCACATTGCAATCGCCGCTGAGCAATTAAAAATCTGCTTGGAGGTTTGCAACCGACATAAACGAAAGAACACCATCACAGAGTCTATAGGAAAAAAGTTCAAGAGGGTCAGGGTGACTTTTCCTTTCAATATTTTCTAAAAGTTATAAATTCAGATTTCTTACAGGTTAATTACGATCAGTACACAGAAATAGAAGCTCATGCCGAACTCTGTTCAGCGGAGGCGTTGCTGCTCAAAGCAATGCTGACCTTCATAGAGGACGAGACCTTGACAAGTCTGATTAAGGGCGGGATGAAAATTCGGCATTGTTTCAATAGTTATAAGTGAGACAGCTCCCCCATCGCTGGTGGATGATTGTGGTTAAGTCTTATGAGATAACTTTTCTCTTCAACAGAGAATGCGCAACAATTCTCACTCATAGGCATTGGAGCTCAAAAAACTCACAAATACACTTTGAGAGTGGTGTTCGCATGGGAATGGGCACATTCAATCTTATGATATCTTTACTGCCGGCTTGTGTGATAAAAGTACTGGAATTCATTGGATTTTCGGGAAATAAGGTGAGCCTTCTACAATTAAAAAAAAAAAAAATGATTACTGCAACCCACTTGAGAAATAAATTTATTTCAACAGAAAGTCGGCATAGAAGATCTGGAGACGGGATACCACCTGCCTGGCTTGAGGCAAGTTCTCTGCGCAATGACACTGCTTGGCTATCATTTGATTGTCTGCTACGTTCTGAGCCATCAGGAGGGTGATTTGAAACTTTGTGATGAAATTCTTAGCAAACAATTGCAACAGTATCCCAATGGAGTGTGGTTTCTCTTCTTCAAGGGCCGTCTGGAATTCATGAAGGGAAATCTTGATGAGGCACAGCACTGGTATAAAAAGTCGTGGAAATCGCAAGATATTTGGCCACAATTCCATCATCTTAGCTTTTGGGAGCTTTTATGGGTGAACTGGTAAGTTTTCGTTTGATTCAATATCCCCCCCCCCCCCCCCCCCCCATCCAATTCAACAGTTCCCACAATTTGCAGTCTCAAATTGGATTGGCGGGAATCGAGTCTGTATGCAACGTACCTGGTTGAAAATAGCAAATGGTCTCGAACGATATACTCGTACCAAAAAGCTGCCGTTCTACTTATGATCGATGATCTCTCACCCACTGAACGCATTACAGTTGATAATCTGATGCGTGAAGCTCCGCAATACAAGCAACGAATCGCCGGTAAATCCTTGCCAATGGAGAAGTTTATTTGTAAAAAGGCCGAAAGGTATTTCGCACAAAATCGTCGGTTGGTATTGCCCGCCATTGAATTGATGTACGTGTGGAACACTTTCAAGGTCATGGGTAAACATTTCCACATAGCTGACGGAATATACCAAATTATTGAACGAAACTTTAAGCTGCACGAAGAGAAGACCACACCATGTCCATACGATGCAGATAATCTTGCGCTGCTACTGTTGCTTAAAGGCGCCTGTCTTCGGCAAACCAAAAATCCATTTTTGGCCCTAAAGTAAGACTTGCTTTGGTTTGCTATGATGATTTTTCAATACAAAATAATAATTATAGGAGCCTGGAATCTGTGATGGCACTGCAGAATAGTATTAAACAAGACATGTACCTTGTAGCATACGCTTGTGTTGAAATAGGACTAATTCACGCTGAAGAAGGACGACGCGACCTCGCAATTGCTACCCTGGAAGATGCTAAGTATGCCGCTAATGTTTATTGAATGCTTTTTTGTTGTTCTGAACGCTTTCCCTTTGATTTGATGTAGGAAAAAGTACACAGGGTATTCGCTGGAATCACGGCTTCACTTTCGCATTCACGCAGCCTTGACCGAGCTCAAAGGATGCGCAGCATAAACAAATGCTTGGGCAAATTTTAACAAACTCACGCAGTATAGTTAAATTAAAAAAAAATAAATGCAAAAAAATAAGCAAACAGAAACAACCAAATAAAAGCTAATTTTTGGGTTTAATTCACGTGATATTTATATTTACTTGACAAAGTGGAAATTCTGTTAATAGAGTTGATATTCAGTGGTAAAGGAATCTATTAACTGAGTGTACGAAATGTTTAGTGTATCGGACTTGTTCGTACTAATTAGTCCTAGCAAAGTATTTCATATTTTAGTAGAAGTGAATAAAGTAGTACAACTGGATCAGCCTGCAAGAAAGTTTATCGCATTGGTAAGTCTGTTGATAACAAATTCATATTTTTGAATGTCCCACTTTGGATCGATTTATTTAAGAGATAAATATTGAAGGTTTTGTCAGACCTTAATTTTGCGTAAGGTTCGTTATTTTTTTAATCTTCGTAAGCATATAATTGTCAGCACAGATTTGTCTACATCCGATATTTTATTGCGAATCACCCTGAGTCGCTCAGAAGGTCATACAGAGGACTTCAGCTAATGACCAGGGAACGTATTTTGTTGAAGTAAACATTAAAAAGACACACCTGAACTGTAAAAATGCATAAATGCCTTTTAAGCATTATAATTATACTGTACAACCATAAACACATCTTCTGGCAACAAACGCCTACGATTTTCTCTTAGGAGAGCTTTGAAAGAGCTGAAGGACTTCTCGACGTGTGCAGAGACGAGTGGAGCCCAGTTTAAAGAATCTTTAACTGCAATAATTGATGGCAATTTGAAGTTTTCGGCGCCATTGAAGGGATTACTTATTTCTCTGATGGTCTTGAGTCCTTCATTTGCAGAAAGGATGGCGTTCAGCTTATTCACCACAGCTTCAGTAACTGATCCTTTTGCGTTTTTGCAATTGCTCATCGATCTTCTTCAAAATATATGGGAAATATCTCCAATCGGGCTATCTAATATTACGATATGCATTTGAAAAACTAATTCAAATTAAAACACAACACTTAAAATCACCTGTTTTTGAAACCTTTTCAATATATGCTCATTCGGGTGCACTAAAAATCGATGGTTTGGATGTGTGCAAGCTAAGCCTGAACTGATAAATATGACCAAGAAGGCAGAAAAAGCCAATCTTGGTAAAAAAAGGCAAGGTGAACAAAATCAGTTCCCTGCTAATGACTTTGAAATGTATGTTGCCGATGATGCAAAAAGAACCTACTTGATTCTTTTTGCATCCTCGGCACTGGGCAGCGGAGTTTCTCACTTTCGTCTAAGTTAACTTGGTCGGAAAACCATGAAAGCTATAGTCTTGAGTCTTCACGTGAGCATATGATGCTAATATGCTAATAACTAGGGGTGCTTCCTCCCACACAAAGTAAAAAGTTAATGCCAGATAAAAGTATCACATAAGTAGTGAGTGTTTGGAAAGTCCCGGCATACCAAAAATCCAAATTTCCGAAAACCAAAAATCCTAAAAATCACGAAAACCCAAAATCCCAAAAATCCGAAATCCTGAAACCCCAATAACCAAAAATTTCGAAAACCAAAAAAAAACAGAAAATCCCTAAAACCCAAAATGGCGATAATCCAAAAACTCTAAAACTTAAATCCCTAAAACTAAACAACCCGAAAAGCAGAAATCCGGAAAGCCTAAAATTCCGAAAATCAAAAATCCCGAAACCCAAAAACTTAAAATCCCAAAAACTCGAAATTCCTGAAAAACCAAAATCCGAATAAAAACCGAAATTCCAAAACGCGAAAATCCGGAAAATCCAAAAAAAAAACTAAACTCTGAAAACCCGTAAATAAAAAATCCCGAAAATCCCGAAAACCCAAAATTCTCAAAATCAAAAATCCAGAAAACACAAAATCTCGAAAATCAAAAAAACCTAAAATCCAGAAAATCTCGGAAACCCTAAATCAAAAACTTGGAAAACCCAAAATCCTGAAAAGCAAAAAAAATTAAAATCCAAAATCTCAAAAAATCCCAAAAATTGCAAAAACTTAAAATACCGAAAATCCAAAATATCAAAACCCAATATTTCAAAAACTTAAAATACTGAATATAGAAAATCCCAAAAACCCAAGAATCCGGAAAATCCCGAAATAATAAAAACGCAAAAATTCCAAATCCCAAAAACCCGGAAAACCAAAAAAAAACTTAAAATCCCAAAAAAAAAACCAATTGCCAAATAAAACCGTTAATACCGAAATTGAAAATCTCAAAAACCCAAAATTCCAAATACCGAAAACCCAAATTACTGAATAAAAAAAATCATGAAAACCCAAAATCCCGAAAACCACAAAATCCTGAATATAAAAAAAAAAACTTTAATAGGTACCGGAAAATCCAAAATCGAATAAAATCCCGAAAACCCGGAAATCCCTAAAACCAAAAAAACTTAAAATAAAAAAAAAAACTAAATCGAGAAAATCAAAAAAAAAAACCGAAAATCCAAAATCCTGAAATCAAAAAAAAAAAATCAATTCCCAAAAATCCAAAATCCCGAAAAAAATCAAATCGAAAGAATTCAAAATCCCAAAAACACGGAAAAACTTAAACTCCCAATAAACCTAAATCCCGAAAATTCAAAATCGCAAAAACCCAAAATCCCGAAAACTTTAAATACCGAAAACCCAAATTACTGAATAACAGAAGTCCCGAAAAATTAAACACAAAAAATTTAATATTCCGAAAATCGAAAATCCGGAAATCCCAAAATCCTGAAAACCAAAAGTCTCGAAATCAAAAAACTTAAAATCCTGAAAATCAAAAATCATCATCAAAGTTGGCATGTCACATCCCATATGAAAACAGAATATCTGGAGTACTCTGAAAGCTACAGTCTTGAAACTTAGCGTGAGCATATGAATTGCTTGTCTGAAAAGTTGAGTTAAGATATAATCAGTAGGCATGGCACCTCTCATCAAATATCAGGAGTGTTGCGCGCTCGTTGTAGTAGGCATGGCACCTCTCATCAAATATCAGGAGTGTTGCGCGCTCGTTGTCGAGTCCTTGCTGGCATACTGGATTTTATGGCACCTCTCATCAAATATCAGGAGTGTTGCGCGCTCGTTGGCGAGTCCTTCCTGGCATGCTGGTTCCACCTGTCTGCTCCTCGGAGGTCGTAGGCTCTTGACTCGAACACGTCACAATTTCATGCAGTCTTATGGCTGCCGATGACAAAGCCTGCAACAATATTTGCCCTGCTCACCCTACCTTGATCTTCTTACTCGCCTTCAAGATCCCTTTCCGTGGCATTGTCACTTGCTTATATCTCCCATTTCACTCCCCTCGCCGGTGTTTTCGATCGTGGATTTTATTTATTTATTTTGTGCGCTGATTAATAGTTTTAACTAACATTCGTAACAGGGCTTTGCTTTGGTTGAGTTATTATAAACATTCACAAGTGCTTAACGAACCCACACTCGCGTTTAGTGAATTTAGTGTTCCAGAAAATTAATGGTTAAGTGCGGAACCACGCGAATTCTCCTTGCAGAAAAGTTAGCTTAAGTTAGGTTGTAGTGGCTGTCAGAAATGTGGGTGCACACTTTAATCATAAAGGTGCGTTATGGTATCACTTGGATCTGCCGACTTTCCAAATACGTTTTTCTAATTGAACCATTCAGAGCGGCTTCTGACATTAATGTTGGCCAGCTCACCTAGATTGTCGATGGAGTACTCTCCCAGATGAAGTTTCCTGTTTACTAAGAGAGCAGGACAAAAGCATAGAAGGTGAGTAATACTTTCCCTCTCTTCTTCGTCTAAGCAGTTTCTGCAGAAGTCATTGCTGATGAGGCCTATACTATCAGACAGTGTTCCGTAAGGACAGCGATAATGCTGCTAATGATTGATCTGTTCAGCCGTTTCAAGCGGATACAGCGCCAGAGTTGAATGGATATTTGATACGTTGTGCCGTTTATCCATCAGCGGTTTGGTTTCTTGATCGCATCCAGTTTGATGTGTAAGTTTAGCGATGGGCATACCTATAAGTTCTACTGGCGTTAGAATATTGAGGGTTGTGCCCTGTCTGGCAAGCTCATCTGGCTTGCAATTCCCTGGTATGTCTCTGTGGCCCGTCACCCGAAAGAGGTGAATATTTAAATGCTCCCCCATCTCGTTAAGAGACAGTCGGCATTCGTTGGCTGATTTCGAATTGAACGTGATTGCTTCCAGGGATTTTATTGCCGCTTGGCTCTCACTTAATGCTTCATGATATTACATTCCATTTTAGCCAGGACAAGGCTTCTTTGATTGCTATGATTTTACGTCTGGAAAACGTAACTATGGTCGGGAAGGCGAAAGGATATGCTTAGGCTAAACATCTCGGAGAAAAAACCTCCACCCACTCCAGATTCTCCTGTAGACCCATCCGTGTAGATGTGAATTTTCAGTAATTTGTTTCGATCGAATCCGACTCCCATGCAGAAAAGTTAGAACACACAGTTTTCAACGGGAGCGAAAATATGTAAAATATGCAAGCGTTGGCTGGTTTTTGGAAAAATCTCAACATTTTCAGATATGATGAGAAACTACCATATGGTTATCTATTATTTTGACCAAATCCTCTAGGGCCTTAGCAATGCATCATTCTGCACATTCCCCGACAGAAGAATTTCATAGTCATCATGCACTCCTGCATAGTCATCATGCGAAGTGTGAATCACTCGAAGGTAGATAAGTGAACTCCATGTGTCCCCTTCATTGATCGGATGGGTCCGATAACTGCGAGACATATAGTTCAGTCAAAACAATGAGGAATTGTCGTTGTACATCTACAACTTAAATCTAAATTTTTATGTGTTAGCCTTTGCAAAACTGTTTTACATTACCTTTCCAGTGCGATGCTCATCCTTGGAATATTCAGTCGTGAGAAGAATACACGTTTGGCTGCGGGTTTTTGTGGTTGAATCCCTTGGTGGCATTTATATCCAACCGTGGATACATAATGGCTAATTGATTATCTTCTGCGATGTTCTTCATTTTGTTAGCCCAAGTATCGGGTTTTTCAACAGGGACGCTACAAAGGTTGAGCGACAGGGACAGCAAACGACACCATATTTTTTGCCGGTCCTTTTACATTTCTAACCAGTAAGGTTTGCCATTTCATGATGGAAAGATATACGATCCAACAACGAGTCGAAATTATTAAAATTTACAACCGAAATTCGGAGTCAGTGGCCTCGACGTTAAGAGCGCTACGTCCAATTTATGGTCGTCATAATCGTCCTAGCAGATCAACAATTGAGCGTCTAGTGGAAAAATTTGAATCCACAGGCACAGTACAAAATGTTCCCGTGCCAGTGAGACAAAGAAGTGTCGAGAATATTGCTGCCGCTGAGGCTTCAGTGGAAGAAAGCCCAAATGTGTCTCTCACACGTCGTTCTCAAGTGTTGGGCATCTCTGTGACGTCGTTGTGGCGAATTTTGCGAAAAGATCTTGGCCTACATCCTTACAAGATTAAATTGACGTAAGAACTGAAGCCACTTGACCACCAGAAGCGTCGTATGGTCGTGAATTGGGCTGAGCAATAACTTGAAAATGATTCGGATTTTCATCGAAAAATCATCTTCAGCGATGAGGCTCATTTCTGGCTGAATGGCTTCGTCAATAACAAAATATGCGGTATTGTTCAGGCAACAATCCACACGTACTCCATAAGTCATCATTGCATCCCGAAAAAATTACGGCTTGGTGTGGTTTATGGGCCGGCGGCATCATTGGGCCGTACTTCTTCCGTTATAACCAAGACCAGCACGTCACTGTGAATGGGAATCGCTATCGTTCAATGATAACCGAATATTTTTGGCCCCAATTGAATGATATGGACTTGGAGGACATGTGGTTCTAACAGGAGGGCGCCACAAGCCACACACCGAATGCCACAATCAATTTATTGGAAACCAAGTTTGGAGAACGTGTAATCTCACGAAATGGTCCTGTCGCTTGGCCGCCTCGGTCGTGCGATTTGACGCCGTTAGACTATTTCCTGTGGGGCTACGTCAAGTCCGTGGTCTATACCAACAAGTCAGCGACGATTGATGAATTTCGTACGAATATCGAACGTGAAATTGCAGCAGTATCGGCCGATTTATGCTTGAAAACCGTAGAAAATTGGGTTCAGCGTCTGGACTTCTGCAAGCGTGCCCGTTGTCGCCATGCAAAAGAAATCGAGTTCCATACATAACGGCATCGAACGTACTTTCACAGGAATAAAGAATTTCATTGATATCCAAAACCGTTTTTGTTGTATTTAAAAAAAAACTTTTGTAGCGCTCTTATTATTGGTTTGTCACTTAGCTGAGCATCGAAATAGCGAAACGTGTTAATGCCGTCCATATCGTCTTGGAACTGGTACCCTCATGATTTTTCAAATGAACTTCCACTACTTTGAAAGGTTTCTCATCAGCAATTATTAGCAACCGTTTTGTGATTCAAAAAGATTTTGATCCTCCAACACAACATAGGTTTGATGATTTTAAACGCAGCTTTTGATCACCAATTACCGCTGTGATACAATTTGCATATATTCCCCAACAGCGGTTCGTCCATTAGTGACAAATGTCGGGCGGTATGATCATTGATTACATATCCAGCAACGGCAATGTTATGGCAGACGCCACGGCATTTCAAGTATGTCAAGCTAAATATTCTGCTTCGCCGAAACACACGTGCAGTTGGTTCTACATTCCTCACTGCATGCAGTGCAGTGATTGCAAATCGTCAACATTTTGGCCGAAACACACGTGCCGTGGTTCTGTATGCAGTGAGGCATGCAGAACCACTGCAAAATGTTGACGATTGCGGTTTTGTTTTGCTTTTGCAGTGTTGTTGTAATTTATTTACATTTGTTATCTGCTGTGCTTGGTGGTTGAGCGATAATTGTATGTGATGTGGATGGTTTTTGGGAATCCTACCACTACAACTACAGTTGGGGCTAATTAAAGGCTGAAGAATCAGGTTAATTTAGACACTGAACACCTGATGATCTGGCGATCCTAAGCTCATGTTTTAGGACTGGGAAGTCAACTGACTGACAACCAAACTTTCCAGTTGTGCCAAAAACTTGGATTATTGTAATGTCACCGGGATACCAACAAGATTTTCAGAGTCTGCTACAATGTACAACGGAGTTTCAAGCATTTTCGCGCGTGTTCGACGTTATACATGAGAAAGTTTTATGTTCCCTATAGTGTTCCTTGCTAGCAACGCAATGCTCTGGTTGAAGTTTTTTTTTATTGTGCACCTAATGGGCAATCTTTGAAATTCGCTGGAAGGCCACTTCCTTACAATAGTATTCAGCACCGCCTCCCTATCGAACCTACACTGATAATACTTAACAATGACAGCATTTTACTAATATTCTTCTATCTTTCATCTGCCAAACTGTACGATAGACATGATTATCCTGTCAATTGTATGTAAATTCTGATTTGAGAACCTTCTCAGCACAATTATATTCTCTTGGATGTTCGTATGACTTTCATGTATCGTGTTACCAGAGCATTGAACCGCATCGGTCTGTAATCGAGCCGCTGAACCTTGATGCAAGTAACAAGGAATGAGGTTCCTAGCTTCGAAAGTCTATACAGATTCCAGGCTGGCACAGCTACTCAAAGAAAGAGGAAAATTATTTCAAAAAGTGCTAAGTGTATTTATTATAAATATTTAATTTTTTTTTTGTGATTTTTGGGTATAAACTGAGATCTTAAAAAACTAAAGCAGGAGTCGTCATCGGTATCGGAAAAAAATTACACAGTTTGGTGCGTCTATTGCTTGTATACACAAGATCTTGGCACAGTTATTTTGATGTTGTTGTTCACTGGCTTTGAATCCAAGTCTGGGTTCGCTCCACGACGGATTTGCTGAGAATACAGTTTTGCGACGGAATCGCTGATGTCACGACAATGAGCTGCTACAACAATTTCGGTTTGGTCTTTCACTTCGCAGTGCTTTGGACAGGTGTTAACAGCGACCTTGGTGAAACAATGATTACCTTCTTGCTCTACATATTGGACGCGCTGTGCCATTTCACAGGACGCTTTACGGGATAGTCCGTTGTTGCTCTTCTTTTGAGATTGATTTTCTTTGGTCTCATTCGATTCTGAGGAAGAAGACGATGATGAGGATGAGGATGACTCTGAGCTTTCCCATTTCTTGTCGCTTTGACGTTTGCTGGATGATTTCTTTCCATTCTCAAAGTTGCTTACAACGTTTGCAGCACGGTATTGGACTTCGTAAGAGCGGGCAGCTTGAGCTATCTGTTGGGCTTCTTTAACAACAGCACCACACTTCTCATCAGGAACAGCCCATGCTGCGGAATAGTATTTCGAGTTTTGCAAAATCTTTTCTTGGGGGGTAGCGATGTCATCGATTTCTTCTCCGTTATAGTTACCGCAGAGTCCGGCAGTTTCATTGCGTAAAAGAGCGTCAGCGTGAACTCGAACGCGTTCTCCATCATAGTACAACTTCATTAGGGAGGCTGGCAGTTCAACTTTGAGGTCATTGTTGGAAATGCTGAAAATGCGTGCCACTAGGGTCTTTTTGTTGCTTTTGCCAGATTGGGACTGCATTACATGGACATCAATGGCGGTTTTGTCTGAAACCTTCTGTTGTTTCTCATTAACAGCAACCTTGACTGGAGATTTGGGTACATCGGATGGTGAGAGACGAATGGACTGTCCTGAAGCAACAATCAGAACTTCCTTTTGGTTGGTTATTTCCTTATATTGACGGACTAAAATGGACACATCTTCGCCTGAAGATTTGGATCCACTGTGTTCCACTACAGCATACCAGCACCTTCCAAGTTTCTGTTGTTCTGCGATAGCGTTGTCGAATGTTACAATTTTGTTTTGGTCAATGACACAAACTTCAGAGTTGCGAGTCATGGTGCGCATCATACGTTCACTCAAGTCCATTCCTGGGTGCACTGATAGTAAGTAACGGGCAGAACGAGGAATGGTAAGGCCTGTGAAGTTCTGTTGTCCACTTGGGAGCTGCAGGGTTATGTTCATTGACTGTTGACGGGGGTTGAGGCTTATCTGGGCTTCGAGTTTACCAGACTGTCCCTTTACAGAGTAGTTTTGTTCGGAATTATAGTATCCCCAGTGGTTGAGCAAAGAGTGAGCCGAATATGCCAAGTTTTTCATTTCAGGGGTCAATTCTTCTGTTTCAACAACAACGCGAATCTTATCCAAAAGATTAGCTTGGAATGTGGCCTTCAGACAGGCTGGCAGCTGGTTATTGCCTTCATCGCGCATTTGACGCTCACATTCCTTAGCAATTGGTGTTTGACGAAGCAGTTGCTTGTATTCTTGACTTTGTTCCATCACGGCCTTGACATTGATCTTGCTATTCTTAGGTTTGCCTCCTTCTCCGAAGAGAACTGTCAACTTGGCATTTGATTTAGCGTTGTGTTTTTCAGCTTCCTCGTAGTTCAAGGCTGGTGTGTTGGCAAAGTTTTGGACATAAGAAGCATAGACCTGTTTAGCAGGGCTACCACTAGCGAACTTAGCACTTGCGAACATTAACATGCGTTTCTTGTCTCCAACAGAGTTGTCAGCTTGAGCAACGGTGAACACAAATTTGGCTGGTTGTGGGCCATCGAACACAATAGCGGAATCGATGAGTCCTCCAGCAGCTTGTTTCATGTCACGGGCAGCATTAGCAATCATCTCCTCACGGCGAGGTTGGCTGTTTGGTGTGATATCTGAGACGACAGCAAGTTTAGATTCTTCTGTGGCGCTTATTGGTTTCTCTGAGCGCTTAGTGTAATCGGCACTGTGTATCTCTTCTTCGCTGTCGAACTGAACTCCGAATTTAACAGCCTGGTTTACAGAGCGTTTAGGGTCAAAGGACAGAGTAAACTTGTGCATGGCAATAGAACTTATTGGCCAGGAACCGGTAGCAGAGACATCTTCCTCAAGTGCGGTTTCCTTCAACTCACTGGCATCAGAGAATGGCATAGCTGCCAAAGACATGGCTGCGCGAAGCTTAGTCAAACCGGGTGTTTGGAAGAATGGCATTGTAAGAAGAGATGCCAAAACATTACCAGTTGCGCTGGCTTGAGAGGCTGGTTCGAAAGCAAAAGGCAAGAATTGTGCTGGGCTAATGGTGCTGCGTTGGTTTACTAAAGTCTGCATTGTCAGGATAAGGTTTATTGGTAACTGAGTGTATTGCTTAACTCCCTCCTTTTGGAGCGTGCGTTCCATGGCGTTGAAAGCGGCTTGAGGGAATTGGTGTTGCATTTTGTAATGGAAAGCCATTCCAACGGATTCCTCGCCAAAGGTTTCTTGTTCTCCAACAGTAGGACGCACATTTATCAGCTTAATTTCCTTTGACTCGGCAACTGGGCGGAGCCCAAGAGCACTCTTACGAGCGGTGAATGGCCATGAGCTGCAGTGCACTAGTTTAACCGAGTTCTGACCAGCTAATGGAGCGACCTTTCCAGAGGTTGCACCGTTCACTAAATCAATGTTAACATTGAGGCTGAGAGGGAGATGGATCTGCATTTTCTTAATCTGGCCAGCTACATAGCGTTGACGTTCGAATGGTGTGATGAAACCAGCTTTACCAATCTTTTCCATACTGAAAGTCAATTGGACCTTAGCGGTGGTGTTAATAGCTTCAGTGTTGCGTACGTCAGACCAGGAGTTGGCATTGGCCAAGCTTGGAGTGGTTGTAGCCTTAATTTCACCAACAGCTTGCATCAGAATGGGTGTCTTGTAGGCATAGAAGAATGGGTAACCAGTAGCCAGAGGGAAGGCCACAATAATTTCCTGATGGTCGTAGATTTTGTTGTACTGAACCTGGCGACCAGACATGAGTTCCTGAACATAGCTAGCAAGATGTTTTGGTCCCGCTTTAAGGCTCTTCTTATCGAATGACTGGAAGTTGGTACGTCCAAGTAATTTATACAGCAGCTGTCCTGCAGGCTTATAGCTTTCCTCTGATTCGAGGTTGAGTCCTAACTGCTTGACGATTTTCTGTACTGTGTATTTCGATTTTTGTGATCCAACTGGGGCAGATTTACTATCAGCTAGGAAACTACTCCAGATATCACTGACACTGGAAACTAAGGCTTGAAAATCGATATCGTTATGATTGATGCCACCGAAACTCTTCCACGAAGTGTAGCTCATAACCTTGGGAAACGTACTGTCGGGGCCGATGATGTGACTCATTTGGTATTCCTCAGAGATTTGAAGGATGTCCGAAACGTGATCCCTAAGAGCAGTCTTTGAATTTTGGAGACCAAAGGTGTGTGGATTCAGGAATTGTTGAGCGGCCTTAGCATTGGCGGCGAGATTAGCGTTGCTTGATGAGGTCAGTTGAGCTGCAGAATTAAGAGCCGATTTGACGGTGGTTCTGACAGCAATACTGGGGTCATTGTAGGTGGTCATTGCCATTCTTTGGAGCATAGCAGTAGGAGGGTCTGAGCGCATGAGCAGAGTTACGGCCATGCTACGGATCTCTGGATGTTCAGCTACGTTGGAGAAGATTTTGTAAAGAATCTTTTGAGCATATTTAGGGTAGGACTCGCACAGTTTATCTAGAGCAGCGACAATGGATAGGCGTTCAAATGGTGTGGCTTTTGTCTCGTCTTCTAGGTATGGCTCGAAGACTTCGACGACTTTGGGGTGAGCAATGTTACCCAAAGCCCGAATGTACTTAAGGCTGTGTTGGTGCTCCTCGTTTTTAACTTTCTCCGCGAGACGTTGTCCTAAATATGGAACGATTTCCTTGTTCACGATATCGCCGAGACCTTTCTCAAACGAGCCAAATGACTGTACTGGGTAGTAGTTGGAAGTGTAGTCCTTGTTGGAGTAAGCTCGACGCAGCAAGTCCGTGAAAGTGATAAGAATTTTGGGGTATTGTGAGTTTTGCTTACGGACTTCTTCGTTCTTGATGATCTTCTCGAAGATTTCACGAATGATGGGCTCCGTTGGTGTACGCAAATTCTTGAAAGCCGTTTCCAAGAGACTTGCTGCTTCAACTCCGCTGATCTTTCCATTTGCAACGGACTTTACAATCCATGCAACGGCAGGATTTGTACCAGCTTGGGCGCAGGCATCGATGAGTGTATCTTGCACCAATTGCTCACCCCATTTCTCACTGGCGTTGTGGTCATGTGATTTCAAAATCTCGGAAATCTGCTTGTAGTTCATGGTTTGAATCAGCTCACTGAGGATCGTGTACTTCTCGAGGGTGTTTCGGCTGGGGATCTCATCTTGCTGTTGGAGGTCTGTGGCAATTTCTTCTGCTAGCTTTTGAGTTTCAGCAATGACATCAATTGAATTGTAGTATTGGATGCTTCGTCCCTTATTTCCAACGGAAAATGGGAGCAAGGGCTGTTCAGGTGCCTCCTTCATGTCTGGCTGTGGTGGTTGGTAATGATGTGGATATTTAGCTGAGTAACGTGGATTATTGTACTCCTCGGAAGACTCGGAAGACGATGAAGAAGACGATGATGATGAGGATGCATGTTTGTCATCGTTAAACTTGTTTACTAGGTTTTCTGTAACACTGCGGGGATGACGTTTGCCATGTTTTTCTTCTTCGCTGGAAGATGATGAAGAGGAGGATGAGGAGGATGATACTGCATCGGCACTCTTAGAAGAGGTACGGGGCTTGTTTTGCTCGTCCATAGGAATGTTGTAACGGTATACCAGATTGCCAACGTGAATGAGTTGGTCCTGTTTAACTGGCAATGGGGATTTGGCGGCTTCAACTGATTCCAATTCAAGTCCAATACGACTCACAACTTCAGCTTGTTCGTCATCATAAAGTAATGTGCTAACAGCAACGCGGTTTGTGGTCACAGACGACTTAATGGTGAAGCGATCGAGAGGTCCGGCAACAACTACGCGGGTGATGGCAGTTTTCTAAGGAAAAACGATGGAAAATGTTCATATTTAGTCAAACATTACATGGCTCGGTCACCTTCGATTCAACTTACCGATAGGAATTCTCCCATTTGATTAGAATTTGGCTTCATGTCTGAAGCTCCTGAAATGCCAAAGTGATATCCACGACGGACATCACAGTTGCTGTAGTTCACGGTCTTCACAAATTGGAATAAGTTCTCGTCCAGTTGGAGCTCTGTTCTTGGTGTCCATTGTTCAAGGGGTTCGGCCTCGTTGTATGATGGATCACGCGACATTTCGTACAACGTCTCGCACTCACCAGTCACGGTAGCTTCCATTGTCTTGTACAAGGCGCTGCTAGCATCATTGTTCTCTCTTGGCAGTTGGTTGTGGCGGCACTTGATGACATTTTCTCCGGTGATGTCCACTTGCAGTTGCGAGAGAACAGCCTTCAGCTGGTTAACATCATCATTGCTTAGTCCTGAATCAACATCCAACGAACGAATTACTCCGTTCTTGTAGTTGATGCTGAACAAAGTTTCGGAAGACGGTTGGTCGTTGAAATTCAAAAGTTCCTCGGGAATGGGGCTGTTCAAACCATCCTTCAGCTCATCGTGAAAATGAGCATGACGAACGTCGGACAATTTACCACGTACAACTGACTCAGATTCGGGTTGCAGTACCACTTTACCCTTGGAAACGATACCGACGTACTGGTCTTGGCCTTGTCCATATCCGGTAAAGGTGTTTGCGGAAAACGCATACCTATACTCTTGGTTCATTTGCCATGGTGTTGAACATGCCACGAACCCAACTGAAAAAAAGTAATATTATGAATTTCAGGACTTAGAACGATCCTTGTGAGTGAATTTAACTTACCAAGGGCTAGGAATATCAGAGGGGAACGCATAACGTCTATGAGGTAATAATACTCGAATTGATGTTATGGTTGGTTAGTCACTAAAACCAAACTGTGCTATCTCAGTAACTGAATGAAGCTTTTATACTCTAAAAAAACAAAGGGCTACATTGTAGTAATCTGATTATGTCGTACATGCAACTTCTAACGGAAATCGCATACATACATATTCCCTTCAGTGATGCTGATGACTAGATGTTTCTTATCAAAATATTGATTGGATTTGCAATTAGCATTATCACCTGCCATGAGCTATTGATTTCATTTAATTCATAAAAAATTCAAGTGCAATGCCCTGCAAGCTCAGAGGAACGGCTGCATGTGCGGTAATAATAACATGTGCGGTTACAAAATGTTCGCTTCCTTTTTTTTTTAAACTTTTCAACAAGATGTTGTTGTCGTGAATATTTTCGACCCCGACATTTTAATTGATTCTAATCTAACGGTGATGGGGTAACCAAAAAAAGTTGTTTTTGAAATTCCGTCTGTCTGTAATGGTCTCTCCAGTTTTAACGGCTTAACCATTTTTATCCAAATTTGTATTCACAGGTTTTTTGTCACAAATTAAGCCCATTTTTTACCGTTTAAACATTTTTCAACGCTTCCTCCCATATAAAAGTTAAGCACAACGTCAACTCTCTCGAAAACGGCTCAAACGATGTTAACGAAACTAATATACCCTTTGAATATATTAGTTCCAACCAAACTTCATACGCAAAAAATCGAATTTTAAAATATTTACTTCTTATGCAGAATTAAATATGCAAAATAGTTTCAAAAACAAAAACCGTTTCTGAAGTTGTAAAAGCGTTTCAATGCTCTTTTAGGAACATTTTCAGGAATTTTTTTTATATTAGTAGTTCAAGTCATCAAATTGATACAAGTGTGTGCACGGATCTTAACGATATACACCTTGTTTTGAAGCTGAATATATCTTGTTTCTTCGTAAAATATAAAATGTATAAATTCCGTGACATTTGTTTCAAATTGATGACATGAACTACTTTCTTTTATATGTTCCTTAAACTGCTTTAATTCGCCATTACACTATCCTTAGCGTAGATCCTCGGGATCTCACATCTTTTCTTTCGCAGAACTCGTTTAATCTTTCGGTAAAGCAATCATTTCACCGCCTTAGGAAGAAATCATTTCATCTTCTTTCGAATGGTCAGTTTCATCCATTTACGAAGAAATTATTTCGCCTTCTATCGAAGAAATCCTTTCATTATCTTTGTGAGCTTGCAGCCAAAAGCCTATCATACAAATCCATTCAAGATGGTTGCATGAAATCAATTAGATACTCAAACTCAAATTATTATACACTATCCCATAGGGGTTTATTAGTGTTGATATTAAGTTTGTAACATAGTGGAATAATTTCGCTAGATATACCTCAAAGTACAAGGTGGCGCAAAAATAACCTTCCGATGTTTTTTGGCTGTAATTTAAAAAAAAAATTAAAAACTTTGATTCTTCTTGTGGATTATTTTTATTTGGTCCTTTAATTTTTTTTACATCAAGTCGAGAATATGATGTCATGTAAATGGCCGCCGCCACAGTTGATTGTCATTTGAGCCCTTTTTATGGCATTTTCCATCACTTTGGCCAAAACTTCCGGCGATAGGTCCTCACATTCTTGACGGATATTGTCTTTAAAAGCTGCAAGAGTCTGAGGCTTGTTGACATAAGCCCGCGACTTCAAAAAGCCCCACAAAAAGAAGTCTGGAGCGGTCAAATCAGGCGATCTTGCTGGCCAGTGCAAATCGCCAAAACGGGAGATTAGGCGCCCGGGAAATGCATCCTTCAGCATATCGGTTGTGGCACGTGCAGTGTGTGCCGTTGCACCGTCCTGTTGGAACCACATGTTTTCCAATCCCAATTCATCAAGTTGCGGCAAAAAGAACTCGTTGATCATTGCTCTGTAGCGCTCACCATTCACAGTAACCGTTTGGCCCGCGACGTCTTCGAAGAAAAAAGGTCCGATGACTTCTCCAGCGAAAACAGCACACCATACAGTGACTTTGAGCGGGTGTAGGTAATGGCTCTTCGTGGGTTACACGCGGATTTTCAGTGTCCCAGAAGCGTAAATTTTGCTTATTTACGTACCCGCTAAGATGGAAATGGGCCTCATCGCTCATGATTATTTTTGATGAAAAATCATCTTCCTCTTGGTGGTGATTAAGGATGGCTTGAGCGTATGTTAGACGCGATTGGCGGTCAGCAGCTAACGGCTGATGCACCGTCTGGACTTTGTACGGAAACATCCTCAAATCCTGTACCAAAATTCGCTGTAAAGACCGTCAACTGATACCCATTTGCGTGGCACGTCGTCGTCTGGTCGATGTCGACGGCGCTTCCATGACATCTTCGGGTACAGCAGCAATATTCTCTGCAGAACGGCTACTCCGGGGTCTGCCACGCCTGGCAGCATCTCGTGTTGTGCCAGTCTCTTCGAGGTGAGCGGCTAAACGTCGCAGTGTTTTACCAGTAGGCGTTGGACGGCTAGGAAATCTGCGACGAAAATCACGTTGTGCCAAAGTCACCGACCGATTATTGCTCAAATAAATAGTCACCAATATTCCGCGTTCTGGAGCAGTGTAGCGTAATATTGTTTATTAACGTGTATTTCGCATGTGTTTACTACACAAATGTCAAAACAGAACTGACATTAGGGGCCAATTGCAAAATTTATAGAATTTTCTGATAGGAGGATTACTTTTGCGCCACCTTGTATATGGATCGA
Source organism: Rhingia rostrata (assembly GCA_949824845.1). Classification (NCBI taxonomy): domain Eukaryota; kingdom Metazoa; phylum Arthropoda; class Insecta; order Diptera; family Syrphidae; genus Rhingia; species Rhingia rostrata. The sequence continues at coordinate 6,985,956 of OX463759.1, forward strand.
CTCAGAATAGCTAGCTGAGTCGATTAAGCCTTGTCTGTCTGTCCATCCGTCTGTGTGCCACCGATTTTTCAGCCTTAAATTTTGAGCTAGAGTTTTGAAATTCGGTATACAGACTCGAAGGAGCACAACAAGAGTACAAATTTTTGAAATCCGCCTACAGCCACCCCTCCTTTTTATAAAAATGTAGTTTTAGGCCAAACCATTAAAGGTTTGAAAAAGTTACTGAACAAGATATCTAGACAATTCTAATGTCTATATTTCGTCCATGCAAAGTTTTTACCACGCCTACGTTTTGGAGGCGTTTTCATACAAAAACCATTTCTATACACTAGCTCATAGCATACCCAGGCGAAAAACGATGTTTTTTGTAGAACCATAAATGATTTTGATAAACTGTCTGAACAAAATGCTATGACAATGACATTTTCTATATTTCATCGCCAAAAAGCCGACATTTTGAGGATAATTTTTATAATGCTTTAAAATATGTATGTATCGACATTATGTATAACGCGAACAATTAAAAACCAGTCGAGTTCACGTTTGCGGGAAAGTTCAAATTTACGAAGGTCTAATTTTAATAAGACAATAGGGAGATTCGACTGCAAATTTTATTTTAGAACGTCTCAGTTTTAACAAATTTAATTCTTACATAACAGCATATTTATTTTTTTTTTCAAACAAAAAGTTATTTCATAGGAACATTAAATAAAAGGTTATGGCATACAAATTGGCATAATAATTATTGACTGACAACGGGCATTCCCGATAAAAAAAATAATGGAGCAACATTAGTCTTTTTTTTTTGCGTCTTCTTCTTTTCCAAAGGCACTTTTACTCCTTTTTTCTTAGGATCCTTAACCCTTTCGTGACGGCTGGTACATTTTAGTACCACAAAATGTTTAAGCATCCCTAGTAATATAAATTCTTAATCCTTTTGGTTTAAAAATCAACCACACCATTCAGCGACATTTGAGTAACGGTATTTAATTGATCTCACGTTCGTGTATTTCACTTTTCTAGACATTCAAGTTAGTATGCGTAGTTTGGCTGAATATCGTGTAAAAGCAGTCGCTTTTGTGATATTTGGTCGTTATTTCATCCTATGGACGCTAAATTAAGCTAAATCCTCCATAAAAAGTTGTAGGAATTGATTGCAAATTTTTCTCATTGGTACAAATGCGTGCCATCCGTCTTTTTTAGTGGTACAAATTTTTACCAACAGTCCTGTAGGCATATTTTTCTTAGAGTTAATTTTGTGCTTTTTGTGCAGAAAAAAAATGAGATTGCGGAATTAGCAAACGCTAGTTTTACGGATGACAGTGATGACTACTTTTCTTCTGGCACAGACTACGTGCCCGAAAGCTTAGAACAAAAAAGACTCTGAAGAATCTGAAGATGGTTGGGTGTTGTAGAACGAGGGTACACTCCGATTGGCTTTAATTTGGCAATGCCCAGTGGTTGTAACCCTGACTACACATCGAGTGCTTATTTTTTACCTCCAAGTGGTAACTATAGGGTAATGGTATCATCCAACCGGATTTGACTTGCTAAACGATAAGCGCGAGTGTTGATAACACGATGATAAACAGCAGCACTATAAACAGCCAGGTCATACCCGGCCTGCTGTCCCAGGCGAACCTAGACAAGCTGCTTCGACATATTCGGACAACAGGTTATCTAAGAATTTCAAGGGTTAGTCAGGCCCCTTCAACAGAGATGGTGGCGGATGAGCCATAAGGCCAACGGCAGCGCTCAATCCCGTAGTGGATACTGATGGCCCCGTGTCCTAGGGGTATCTAATAAATTGGAACTGGCTCTCCAGGTTAGCGGTTGTGCTTTGGGTTAACTACCCAACAATAGAAAAGAATGTGTGTTGCGAAGCAACCAATAGCCTCGGAAAGGACTGATATTATTGCTGACGACACGGCTAAACGAAAAAGGACAACGACGGTCGTATTTGCAGCTGGAATTTGAGAACATTAAACAGGAGAGGTGCAAGCGAACATCTAGCGGAAGTCCTAAACTGCTACATAGCAGACATTACTGCCATCTAGGAAATACGATGGGATGGGCCGGGAAAAAGAGGATGAAAAACTGTGACATCTACTACGGACCGTGTTATAGTGAGCATAAACAGCGGCTATTCGGATGCGGATTTTTTATAAGTACCAGACTTAGGCCAGAAGTCTTATGTTTCCAAGACATTAGCGAATGCATTGTAACAATCCGCATCAAGGCCAAATTCGTCAACATTAGCCTTATATGCACTCACGCCCCAATGGAGGAAAAATATGATATAGGTAAGGACTGCTTTTATGAACTCCGTGACAAAACCTATGAGCGACTACCGAAGTACGATGTTAAAATCATGCTGGGAGATTTTAACGCAAAAGCAGGAAGAGAAGATATTTTTAGCAGTATTGTCGGAAAACATAGCCTACACGACAACACGTCTGGTAACAGACTTAGGCTAATTCACTTCGCTAAGGAACGAAATGCCACTATAGCTAGCACACGGTTTCCTCACGTCGATATCCATAAGGGGACATGGCGGTCTCCAGATCAACGAGCGGTCAACCAAATTGATCACATAGCGATAGACAAGAGGCACGCTTCCAGTATTTTGGACGAACATTCCGAGGAGCTAAGATCTACTCGGACAACCGATAAGGTAAAAATGCGGATATCCACTACGCCATAACAATAAAGAAATACTGCGAAAAAATTTATGTCGAAAAACTGCAATCGCAAGAGAACGCCAAGACCTTCGCGAAACGCGTATCCCTTAATCTCTCGATTAACACCATACCACCGGCTTCGAATGTCGAAGAACAATGGCAACGATACCAAAAAGCCATTAGATCAGCCGCAACCCCTAGTTTGATGAGGAATGCCGACAGATGCTCGCAGCCAAGAACGAGGCTTGCAAGGCTAAGCTGCAGATGAAGACGAGAGCTGTAGTTGAGCTCTATAGGCAGAGAAGAACGGAAGAACACCGGCTTTTCAGAAAGCGGAAAAAAGACCATGAAAAGCGCGTGATAGAGGATATAGAGAGGTGCCACTCCAGGAACGATGTTCGCAAGTCTGTGGTAGGTTTCAAGTTCAACTGATGTGCTAGGTTTCTCGCGCCCACCAGCAACCCCTGGTTTGATGAGGAATGCGGACAGATGCTCGCAGCCAAGAACGAGGCCTACAAGGCTAAGTTGCAGATGAAGACAAGAGCTGCCGTTGAGCTCTATAGGTAGAGAAGAAGGTAAAAACACCGGGCTTTTCAGAAGGAAGAAAAAAGAGCAAGAAAAGCGCGCGGTCGAGGATATAGAGAGGTGCCACTCCAGAAACGATGTTCGCAAGTCTTACGAAAGTGTAAAAAGTCAAAGCCAAGATACAAAGCCTGTCGAGATACAAGAAAATATCGTAGTTGAGGCACAGTCGATGGATATGGAAGAACCACTTCTGCAGACTGTTAAACGGCGATGACGAGCAACATTCCGCTGTCAGGCAGGACGATCTATTCAATATTGGCAACGACAGCGAAAACTGCCAACCACCCGACCTGAGTGAAATGAGGATAGCAATATCTAAACTGAAGCTTAATAAGGCTGCCAGAAATGACGGCCTTCACAATGAGCTTTATAATGCCGGCTGAGATGACTTGGTAAATAACATCCACCAACGCATCAGCCAAATCTGGTCGGAAGAAAGTATGCTTGTAGAATGAAACCTCAGCATCGTTTGTCCGATCCATAAAAAGGAGACCCTCTAATCTGCGCCAACTACATAGGCATAAGTCTCCTCAACATCGCTGTAATATGTGAACGCCTGAAACCGTTTACCAACAACCTGATGGGCCCTTATCAGTGTGGTTTTAGGCCAGCAAAGTCCACAACCGATCAAATCTTCACACTTCGGCAAATCCTGGAAAAATCCCAAGAAGTCCAAATCGATTCCAACCTATTGATCGATTTCAAAGACGCATACGACAGCATTTATAGAGACGAACTATACAGAGCCATGTCTAGTTTTGGTATACCGCCCAAACTCGTCCGTTTGTGTAGGATGGCGAAGGAGAATTCTCGCTGCTCCATCAGGGTCGGAAATGACCTCAACGACACATTCGATACCAAAAAAGATTTAGCCAAGGCGATGCGCTGGCATGTGACTTCTTCAATCTGATTCTTGAGTGGATTGTACAAAACTCACGAGCCAACACCACAAGCACAATTTTGCAAAAATCTGTACAACTACTAGCATACGCCAACGATAGTGACAGGACCCAACGTGATGTCATAGCCACGTTTGCTAGTATAGAGAAGGAAGCGGCAAAAATGGGCTTAGCGGCAAATGAGGGCAAGACGAAATATATGCTGTCAACACGAAAGGACACACAACATCGTCGAAGTAGACATAACGTCACCATTGACAGATATAGTTTTGAGGTAGTACGGGACTTTATCTATCTCGGCTCCGCTGTTAACTCTGAAAACAACATCTCGTCAGAAACTAAACAAAGAATTACTCTTGCCAATCGCTGTTTCTTCGGGCTAAGAAGGCAATTCAGTGGTAAAGCCCTCACTCGAACTACTAAGGAGATCTTATATTATAAGACCCCGATCATCCCAGTCCTGCTCTACCGCGCTGAAGCATCAACCGTCTGAAAAGCGGATGAAAAAATATTAGGTCGAAATTCTTCGAGAAATCTTCGGTCCCGTTTTTTTTTTTTTTTTTTTTTTTTTTTTTTTTATAATTTACACGTACTCAAGGGGTTATGAATACCCTTTATATGTTACCATAGTACGAGCGTTAGAGAAGGGGAAGAAAGAGAGAGAGGATAGGAAAGATTTTGGATGTAGTGGAGACTTAAACTCCATGGGTGGTGTCCGAACTAGCTTCGGGGAGTCACTTTTTCTCGTGTTCGTTGAATTTGAAGAAATTCAAGATGGTGTGCATACTTGTAGGCATTACACCGACCTTTTATTTCTTTTGAATAAAAGTAAAATGGATTTTGGTTGGGATTGAACGCGCAACCTTCCACTCAACAGACGAACACATTACCACTACACCGCGGCTGTGGAGACGTCGATTCAACCAAAAACTATACGAGCTATACATCGATATGCCCCTGGTCAAAAAACTCCGCATTGGACGTTTAAGACGGCTAGGACATGTAGAACGAATGGAAACCAATACTCCGGCTCGCAGAGTCTTCGATTCCCAGCCAGACGTTAGACGCAGTAGAGGAAGACCTCGCATTAAGTGGCGCGCAGAAGTAGAAACTGACCTCAACCAACTTAGAGTTCGCAACTGGAGGCAGTAAGCTAAGGACTGGGCTAATTGGAGAGGCATGTTGATTAAGGCCCAGGTTCATTCCGGACTGTAGGGTCACTTAAGTAAGTAAGTAGTAAACCTTCAAAGCTATCAAACTGGCATTTCTGCCCCAAAATATCGCATCCGTACTGCAACGTATGGATCAAGGTATCATTAAATCACTTACTTCTGAAACCTACGCAGTTTAAGAAATTCTCAAACATGTTTAATCTAAGTAAGATTTATAAAATGACGGTTCTTAATGCCATTTTTATGATAACGAAGGCATGGGATGGTTTCCATAACGAAGGCGACGAATATACAATTAAAGATGAGGAGACCGAGGGAGTACACGTTTAATTTGTAAACGAAACACTTGCAGTATTGGCAACACTAAACCGTTTCATGTTCCTGAATCCTGTATGGGTCGCTTCGTATTTAAATCCAAAAGTTGGAGTCCATTCATTGGACAAATGCCTTAGAAAAATATATTACCACACGAAATGTACAAAACTACCGCATACTAGTCATTTCTATCATCAACATTTTTTGTTCGTAAAAATTTGAACGATTTTTTTGACCGAATATTACAAATGGCATAACGCTAACTCTTCACTAAATATTTAAAGTGTGGTTTTGGTCGCTTTAACTTTAATGCAGAGTGACAACACACTTTTAGACGTCTATAATTATCAGAAGCCGTTAGTACATGATAAAATAAAACTATAAATTTGCGTCATTGTTACTTAAAACAGTCTCCATTCGTTTGTGTGTGCGAAGTTATTACTTTTTGCCACAAAGAAGAGGACATCGTGCTTAACACCCAATCCGAGCGGCAAATTTGAGAAGCTTCTCAAAGCAGATGTTTGATGCTTCGATGTTTGTCAGACTTTCGCAAGAAGTTAGGCAGTTAAAAAAAATTAAGTGTTGTCACTTTACGGATTTGAACATGGGACCCCATGCTTGGTAGTCAAACGCACTAACTAAAAAGAAGATAACCACACAAATGTCGCCATTACTCCCTACTGCAAGAACTCCAGTGTGAAGATATGCTCACTTCATCGAAAACAACTCATAAAATCCAACCAAGGTTACATGCTATACCTTTCGGAAAGACTTCCAAAATTCGATAAAACTCTTCAATATATCTTCGAGAAACACAAACATTCAAAAGACAATGTACCGTCAAAAAACTGGGGGTCATTCCGTAACTGTGAAAACGATTATTACTCAAACAGTAATCGAGACCTCATGAGCAATCGCTCAGTAATCGTCTGTGACTTGACGATTATTGTATTACGTGAAGCAAATAAAGTGATATCGCCAACAACAAAATCGACTGTTGATCTTACCTGATGCAAGATGTATCGTCGAAATTTTATCGTCAAACGATAATCACCTAAGCCGGCTACACACACGCAGATTTAACTGTCCGGTTTGCCTGTTCAGGCCGCCTGCGCAGTTATAACTAAACATGTGTATGAGCAAGTTGTCAGTTTTGTTTGGCCTGAGCAGGAGGTCGGAGAAAAATCGAAAATTCAATCGGTTTGCATGTTCAGTCCGCCTGTTATTAGAAAAAGCGGAGCGTGTGCAGCATCAGCCACTCAGGCAGTCAGTTTAAAGTGAAATTTACATGTGCGGAGACGGTAGATACCATGTTTATCGAACGACAAAAGCACACAAACTGATTGGCCTCACATCTTTACCGGAGCGTGTGAATGCGCTATGGCGGTCCGGTAAAACTGAACAGGCGGCTTGATTTATACATGGAGAGCACGCTCATATCGGGCTTTATTCCACCAGAGGCATTCATTTACATCGATTCGTTAGGGTTAGTACAAGACAGGAACGGTATCCCGGTTTTATACCACCGCTATCGTGACGCGCGGGACAAACGGCTAATCCGCGACGGGTACGTCGACAATGCTCCGGAGCTCCTCCGCTTTAGCACGGCGGTATCGGATCGCGATAGGATCGATGCTGCAAAACAGCGCACTGAATTCTGGTGGCTATATGAGGAAGGTGATTCTGCACTTCCTCAGGACTTTGCGGACTTTTAGTCCAACTCCATAGGTAAGATTTTAAATTAGGAACAAGGTCTGGGGCGGGGCTTGTGCACCATATTGGCGTACAATATGGTTGAACGCAGGCTGCCGTGAGACCGAAAGATGCAATCAGGATGGCGACCCCTCGGGGCATGCGCAACGAGGGCTCGCCACCCCGATTATAATTAAGTTAGGTTTAAGTAGTTAAGTAGTCTTAAGTAAGGTTTAAGTAGTCTCAAGTTAGGCTTAAGTAGTTTAAGTAGAATAAGCTTTTATATAAAACAAAAAAAGTCACTAAACAAAGTTTTAAATTTTTTCTTTGTAAATTAAAATTAAATGTAAAACCAAAAAACCGACAAATCTAAGCCTAAAGGCAAAATAAAACAGCTAAATATAAGCTTACAGCGCCCACTAAGGGCCGATAAGTTAGATTAAGTAAACCAGTTATTGATAAGTTAGTTTAAAAGTTTAAGAGTTTAAAAGTTAAAAAAAAAAACCCAACAGTTAAAACTTCGTGTGTATAGACGGCTTTAATGGAATGAGGGCTCTGCAGTCTTAATATATCATCAAATCTGACTACCTCATCCCATCTAAAACAATTTAACTCAACTCAAAATGTTCATCTTTATCTTGCAGCATCTCTCGTCCAATCTGTCATTTACAAAGTATACCGTCATTTGTAGCATTCCGTTTCAAAAATATTTTCATAGGTGAAACACCGTCAGTCCTTGAGGCATCATTCCAATTCCCAAAATATATCTTTATTATCACCAGCCACTTACAAATCGAAAATCCAATTAAATCCATTTGTTTGGATTCAAGGTTCAAAAACGGTCTCCAGACGCTCAGTAATCGTCTGTGATTTGACGATTAGTGTATGGCGTGTTCCGGGTTCTAGATTTGTCAAATTACCTTTGCACTGATTTCATTGGTCAATCGAGCATGTTACGTGACTAAAAATGCTCGTTTGAGAACAGTGCATCGGCAGAGTAAGCATGGGAAATCTAAAACCCGGAACGCGGCCAATTAAACACTCCACACCAAAACACTTTTATGACAGACCAAAGGAAAGACAGTTCAATCGATCGGCTGTCATTTTAATATTCAGGGGAAAATAACTATTTAAGCCATCTACTTTCGAACCTCCCCGAAAACAGAATCTTCTCAGATCACGTTCCCAAATGTTGCGTCCATATATCTAGCAACTTTCGTTTGATTCCTTGCAACGAAGAATATTGCTTTCCCAAACTCACCGATGAGTTTCATAATTTGATCACAATGCAGCGATAATCGATATCAAAAGTCAAAATGCGTACTCAAATTTACTTATTGACAGACATTGTACAAACCACCACACATCCTTCGGGTGCCAGTAACCAACGTCAGTTATGCTTTATAACACACACTATCAACCCTACTGAAGTATCCTTCGGAGCGGAAAATTATCCGATTTTGTACGATTCTGAGGATTTTAGCTTCTAGGTATACTTCCGAAAACCTTTTCAGAATATTAGTCCGACATTTTGTAACGCATCCCGGCGAATTGTGTGCAGTGCATCAATAAATGGCGTCAATAAATGTAGATATACCCCTTGTATAATTTTTAACGCAAAAAATTAACATCTAAAACTCATATAACGTATGTACATCCTCTTCAAACTTCATACTAAATAATAAAAAATTTTAATTTAAAAATTAAATTGAATAAAATTTAAAAAAAAAATTTTTTTTTCAACTCAAAGAAAAAAACACAAAATAAATGTTCAGTGGAACATTTACAACTCAAGTTGTACTCAAACCCTTACTTACTTACTAAAGGGGCGCTACAGTCCGGAATTAACCTGGGCCTAAACCAACATGCCTCTCCAATGAGCCCGGTCCCGGTAGCTAAGTGCGTTCAGTTGTGCACTCCAAGTTGGTTTAAGTCTGATTCTACTTGTGCGCGACACTTAAGATGACGTCATCCTCTACTGCGTCCGACGTCTGGCTGGGAATCTAACACTCAACGAGACGGATTATTGGTATCCATTCGTTCTACATGTCCTATCCATCTGAAACGTCCAATGCGGAGTTCTTTTGGTCAAGGGCATGTCGCTGTACAGCTCGTATAGTTCCTGGTTCAATCTTCGTCCCCATAGCCCGTCAACGCAAACGGTACCGTTGATTTTTCGAAGAATTTTCCTCTCGAATCGACCAAGGATTTCTTCATTAGCTTTTGATACGGTCCATGCTTTAGCGCCGTAGATCAGGACTGTGATGAGCAGGATCTTAGATAGGATCTCCTGACTACTGAATTGCATTCCCAGTCCGACGAAACAGCGGTTGGCAAGAGTAATTCTTCGTTTAAATGCTGACGAGATGTTGTTGTCAGAGTTGATAACGGTACGTAGGAAGACAAAGTCTCGTACTACCAAAAAGTTATATCTGTCAATGGTGATGTTCTGTCCGATTCGTTGATGTTGTATGTCCTTTCGTAGTTTCTTGTTGAATTGCCCTCATTTACTACTGAACCCATTTATGCCGCTTCCTTCTCTATACTAGCAAACGTGGCTATGACACGTTGAGTCCTACCAATGATGTTAATACCGTCGTATGCTAGTAAATAGTTGCATCGATATATTGAAAATATTGTATCTCTGGTATTGGCTCGAGAGTTTTGCACAATCCTGTCAAGAACCAGATTGAAGGAGTCACATGACAGTGCATCGCCTTGCCGAAATCTTTTTTTGGTATCATTTGTGTCGGTGAGATCGTTTCCGACCCTGATGCAGCAGTGATAATTCCCCACGGTCCTCCTACACAAACGGACGAGTTTGGATGGTATACCAAAACTAGATATGGCCCTGTATATTTCGGCTCTATAAATGCTATCGTATGCTACTTTGAAATCGATGAATAGGTGGTGTGTATCGATTTGGACTGCTTGGATGTTTTTCCAGGATCTGCCTAAGTGTGAACAAATTGTATCGGCTGTGGCCTAAAACCACACTAATAAGGGCCGATCAGTTTGTTGGGAAACGGTTTCAGGCGTTCACATATTACGGCAGATAGGATCTTGTAGGCGATGTTGAGGAGACTTATGCCTCTCTAGTTGGCGCAGTTTAGTCTCCTTTTTTCGTGCGATTTCCGCACAATCTTTGATACGCAAAATGCTTCTCCGAGAAAGGCCTCCTCTCGGGATGATCTGACAAATCATCCGATTAGTATCAAATGTCAGGAAAAGCTTATCTCAAATTCGCCTTAAAACAGGAGGTCCCGCCATCGTGCAAGAAGTACACACGCACACATGAATGGTTGTGAGTATATTCGCATATTTCTCCAACGCACACGATTTTATCCAAATTTTATATTTTTTCACCAAAAAGCTGGTGACAGTGTTGTTACATTTAACTGAAAAAACGTGGGGCTTGGGATATATTGTTCTGCATGAGACCTCTTTGAATTTAATTTTCTCCGCCATTAACTTATTCTAAATAATTAAGGATATCAAAGAATTTTTTTTTAACTTGCTATTTCTGCAAAATGCTTTTATTTAACTTTTTTTTTTTTGATTTTTCTGGTATATGCTCAAACAAATATCTTAAAAATTAAAGCAGGAGTCGTCATCGGTATCGTTAGTATGTTACAGTCAGGTGGATCTATTGCCTTGATACACACGACCTAGGCACAGTTATTTTGATGTTGTTGTTCACTGGCTTTGAATCCAAGTCTGGGTTCGCTCCACGACGGATTTGCTGAGAATACAGTTTTGCGACGGAATCGCTGATGTCACGACAATGAGCTGCTACAACAATTTCGGTTTGGTCTTTCTCTTCGCAGTGCTTTGGACAGGTGTTAACAGCGACCTTGGTGAAACAATGATTACCTTCTTGCTCTACATATTGGACGCGCTGTGCCATTTCACAGGACGCTTTACGGGATAGTCCGTTGTTGCTCTTCTTTTGAGATTGATTTTCTTTGGTCTCATTCGATTCTGAGGAAGAAGACGATGATGAGGATGAGGATGACTCTGAGCTTTCCCATTTCTTGTCGCTTTGACGTTTGCTGGATGATTTCTTTCCATTCTCAAAGTTGCTTACAACGTTTGCAGCACGGTATTGGACTTCGTAAGAGCGGGCAGCTTGAGCTATCTGTTGGGCTTCTTTAACAACAGCACCACACTTCTCATCTGGAACAGCCCATGCTGCGGAATAGTATTTCGAGTTTTGCAAAATCTTTTCTTGGGGGGTAGCGATGTCATCGATTTCTTCTCCGTTATAGTTACCGCAGAGTCCGGCAGTTTCATTGCGTAAAAGAGCGTCAGCGTGAACTCGAACGCGTTCTCCATCATAGTACAACTTCATTAGGGAGGCTGGCAGTTCAACTTTGAGGTCATTGTTGGAAATGCTGAAAATGCGTGCCACTAGGGTCTTTTTGTTGCTTTTGCCAGATTGGGACTGCATTACATGGACATCAATGGCGGTTTTGTCTGAAACCTTCTGTTGTTTCTCATTAACAGCAACCTTGACTGGAGATTTGGGTACATCGGATGGTGAAAGACGAATGGACTGTCCTGAAGCAACAATCAGAACTTCCTTTTGGTTGGTTATTTCCTTATATTGACGGACTAAAATGGACACATCTTCGCCTAAAGATTTGGATCCACTGTGTTCCACTACAGCATACCAGCACCTTCCAAGTTTCTGTTGTTCTGCGATAGCGTTGTCGAATGTTACAATTTTGTTTTGGTCAATGACGCAAACTTCAGAGTTGCGAGTCATGGTGCGCATCATACGTTCACTCAAGTCCATACCTGGGTGCACTGATAGTAAGTAACGGGCAGAACGAGGAATGGTAAGGCCTGTAAAGTTCTGTTGTCCACTTGGGAGCTGCAGGGTTATGTTCATTGACTGTTGACGGGGGTTGAGGCTTATCTGGGCTTCGAGTTTACCAGACTGTCCCTTTACAGAGTAGTTTTGTTCGGAATTATAGTATCCCCAGTGGTTGAGCAAAGAGTGAGCCGAATATGCCAAGTTTTTCATTTCAGGGGTCAATTCTTCTGTTTCAACAACAACGCGAATCTTATCCAAAAGATTAGCTTGGAATGTGGCCTTCAGACAGGCTGGCAGCTGGTTATTGCCTTCATCGCGCATTTGACGCTCACATTCCTTAGCAATTGGTGTTTGACGAAGCAGTTGCTTGTATTCTTGACTTTGTTCCATCACAGCCTTGACATTGATCTTGCTATTCTTAGGTTTGCCTCCTTCTCCGAAGAGAACTGTCAACTTGGCATTTGATTTAGCGTTGTGTTTTTCAGCTTCCTCGTAGTTCAAGGCTGGTGTGTTGGCAAAGTTTTGGACATAAGAAGCATAGACCTGTTTAGCAGGGCTACCACTAGCGAACTTAGCACTTGCGAACATTAACATGCGTTTCTTGTCTCCAACAGAGTTGTCAGCTTGAGCAACGGTGAACACAAATTTGGCTGGTTGTGGGCCATCGAACACAATAGCGGAATCGATGAGTCCTCCAGCAGCTTGCTTCATGTCACGGGCAGCATTAGCAATCATCTCCTCACGGCGAGGTTGGCTGTTTGGTGTGATATCTGAGACGACAGCAAGTTTAGATTCTTCTGTGGCGCTTATTGGTTTCTCTGAGCGCTTAGTGTAATCGGCACTGTGTATCTCTTCTTCGCTGTCGAACTGAACTCCGAATTTAACAGCCTGGTTTACAGAGCGTTTAGGGTCAAAGGACAGAGTAAACTTGTGCATGGCAATAGAACTTATTGGCCAGGATCCGGTAGCAGAGACATCTTCCTCAAGTGCGGTTTCCTTCAACTCACTGGCATCAGAGAATGGCATAGCTGCCAAAGACATGGCTGCGCGAAGCTTAGTCAAACCGGGTGTTTGGAAGAATGGCATTGTAAGAAGAGATGCCAAAACATTACCAGTTGCGCTGGCTTGAGAGGCTGGTTCGAAAGCAAAAGGCAAGAATTGTGCTGGGCTAATGGTGCTGCGTTGGTTTACTAAAGTCTGCATTGTCAGGATAAGGTTTATTGGTAACTGAGCGTATTGCTTAACTCCCTCCTTTTGAAGCGTGCGTTCCATGGCGTTGAAAGCGGCTTGAGGGAATTGGTGTTGCATTTTGTAATGGAAAGCCATTCCAACGGATTCCTCGCCAAATGTTTCTTGTTCTCCAACAGTAGGACGCACATTTATCAGCTTAATTTCCTTTGACTCGGCAACTGGGCGGAGCCCAAGAGCACTCTTACGAGCGGTGAATGGCCATGAGCTGCAGTGCACTAGTTTTACCGAGTTCTGACCAGCTAATGGAGCGACCTTTCCAGAGGTTGCACCGTTCACTAAATCAATGTTAACATTGAGGCTGAGAGGGAGATGGATCTGCATTTTCTTAATCTGGCCAGCTACATAGCGTTGACGTTCGAATGGTGTGATGAAACCAGCTTTACCAATCTTTTCCATACTGAAAGTCAATTGGACCTTAGCGGTGGTGTTAATAGCTTCAGTGTTGCGTACGTCAGACCAGGAGTTGGCATTGGCCAAGCTTGGAGTGGTTGTAGCCTTAATTTCACCAACAGCTTGCATCAGAATGGGTGTCTTGTAGGCATAGAAGAATGGGTAACCAGTAGCCAGAGGGAAGGCCACAATAATTTCCTGATGGTCGTAGATTTTGTTGTACTGAACCTGGCGACCAGACATGAGTTCCTGAACATAGCTAGCAAGATGTTTTGGTCCCGCTTTAAGGCTCTTCTTATCGAATGACTGGAAGTTGGTACGTCCAAGTAATTTATACAGCAGCTGTCCTGCAGGCTTATAGCTTTCCTCTGATTCGAGGTTGAGTCCTAACTGCTTGACGATTTTCTGTACTGTGTATTTCGATTTTTGTGATCCAACTGGGGCAGATTTACTATCAGCTAGGAAACTACTCCAGATATCACTGACACTGGAAACTAAGGCTTGAAAATCGATATCGTTATGATTGATGCCACCGAAACTCTTCCACGAAGTGTAGCTCATAACCTTGGGAAACGTACTGTCGGGGCCGATGATGTGACTCATTTGGTATTCCTCAGAGATTTGAAGGATGTCCGAAACGTGATCCCTAAGAGCAGTCTTTGAATTTTGGAGACCAAAGGTGTGTGGATTCAGGAATTGTTGAGCGGCCTTAGCATTGGCGGCGAGATTAGCGTTGCTTGATGAGGTCAGTTGAGCTGCAGAATTAAGAGCCGATTTGACGGTGGTTCTGACAGCAATACTGGGGTCATTGTAGGTGGTCATTGCCATTCTTTGGAGCATAGCAGTAGGAGGGTCTGAGCGCATGAGCAGAGTTACGGCCATGCTACGGATCTCTGGATGATCAGCTACGTTGGAGAAGATTTTGTAAAGAATCTTTTGAGCATATTTAGGGTAGGACTCGCACAGTTTATCTAGAGCAGCGACAATGGATAGGCGTTCAAATGGTGTGGCTTTTGTCTCGTCTTCTAGGTATGGCTCGAAGACTTCGACGACTTTGGGGTGAGCAATGTTACCCAAAGCCCGAATGTACTTAAGGCTGTGTTGGTGCTCCTCGTTTTTAACTTTCTCCGCGAGACGTTGTCCTAAATATGGAACGATTTCCTTGTTCACGATATCGCCGAGACCTTTCTCAAACGAGCCAAATGACTGTACTGGGTAGTAGTTGGAAGTGTAGTCCTTGTTGGAGTAAGCTCGACGCAGCAAGTCCGTGAAAGTGATAAGAATTTTGGGGTATTGTGAGTTTTGCTTACGGACTTCTTCGTTCTTGATGATCTTCTCGAAGATTTCACGAATGATGGGCTCCGTTGGTGTACGCAAATTCTTGAAAGCCGTTTCCAAGAGACTTGCTGCTTCAACTCCGCTGATCTTTCCATTTGCAACGGACTTTACAATCCATGCAACGGCAGGATTTGTACCAGCTTGGGCGCAGGCATCGATGAGTGTATCTTGCACCAATTGCTCACCCCATTTCTCACTGGCGTTGTGGTCATGTGATTTCAAAATCTCGGAAATCTGCTTGTAGTTCATGGTTTGAATCAGCTCACTGAGGATCGTGTACTTCTCGAGGGTGTTTCGGCTGGGGATCTCATCTTGCTGTTGGAGGTCTGTGGCAATTTCTTCTGCTAGCTTTTGAGTTTCAGCAATGACATCAATTGAATTGTAGTATTGGATGCTTCGTCCCTTATTTCCAACGGAAAATGGGAGCAAGGGCTGTTCAGTTGCCTCCTTAATGTCTGGATGTGGTGGTTGGTAATGATGTGGATATTTAGCTGAGTAACGTGGATTATTGTACTCCTCGGAAGACTCGGAAGACGATGAAGAAGACGATGATGATGAGGATGCATGTTTGTCATCGTTAAACTTGTTTACTATGTTTTCTGTAACACTGCGGGGATGACGTTTGCCATGTTTTTCTTCTTCGCTGGAAGATGATGAAGAGGATGATGAGGAGGATGATACTGCATCGGCACTCTTAGAAGAGGTACGGGGCTTGTTTTGCTCGTCCATAGGAATGTTGTAACGGTATACCAGATTGCCAACGTGAATGAGTTGGTCCTGTTTAACTGGCAATGGGGATTTGGCGGCTTCAACTGATTCCAATTCAAGTCCAATACGACTCACAACTTCAGCTTGTTCGTCATCATAAAGTAATGTGCTAACAGCAACGCGGTTTGTGGTCACAGACGACTTAATGGTGAAGCGATCGAGAGGTCCGGCAACAACTACGCGGGTGATGGCAGTTTTCTAAGGAAAAACGATGGAAAATGTTCATATTTAGTCAAACATTACATGGCTCGGTCACCTTCGATTCAACTTACCGATAGGAATTCTCCCATTTGATTAGAATTTGGCTTCATGTCTGAAGCTCCTGAAATACCAAAGTGATATCCACGACGGACATCACAGTTGCTGTAGTTCACGGTCTTCACAAATTGGAATAAGTTCTCGTCCAGTTGGAGCTCTGTTCTTGGTGTCCATTGTTCAAGGGGTTCGGCCTCGTTGTATGATGGATCACGCGACATTTCGTACAACGTCTCGCACTCACCAGTCACGGTAGCTTCCATTGTCTTGTACAAGGCGCTGCTAGCATCATTGTTCTCTCTTGGCAGTTGGTTGTGGCGGCACTTGATGACATTTTCTCCGGTGATGTCCACTTGCAGTTGCGAGAGAACAGCCTTCAGCTGGTTAACATCATCATTGCTTAGTCCTGAATCAACATCCAACGAACGAATTACTCCGTTCTTGTAGTTGATGCTGAACAAAGTTTCGGAAGACGGTTGGTCGTTGAAATTCAAAAGTTCCTCGGGAATGGGGCTGTTCAAACCATCCTTCAGCTCATCGTGAAAATGAGCATGACGAACGTCGGACAATTTACCACGTACAACTGACTCAGATTCGGGTTGCAGTACCACTTTACCCTTGGAAACGATACCGACGTACTGGTCTTGGCCTTGTCCATATCCGGTAAAGGTGTTTGCGGAAAACGCATACCTATACTCTTGGTTCATTTGCCATGGTGTTGAACATGCCACGAACCCAACTGAAAAAAAGTAATATTATGAATTTCAGGACTTAGAAAGATCCTTGTGAGCTAACTTACCAAGGGCTAGGAATATCAAAGAGGATCTCATTCCGCCGGGGAGAGTGCGCTATCTTCAATCGGTATGGTTAATGATCGGTTGGTAAAACCAAACTGTGCCTTTTTCGAGACTAGAACTAGGCTTATATACTGATTGTCATAACTGCAAGGTGTGCAGAATCATTTCGTTGAATGGCTTACAATGTATCTTATCGAACTAGTGATTGAGTTCAGTATCGCTATTACAAAAGTAGGTGCAAGCGTAGCAAAAGGTGATGCTGATAAGACTTTTATACCTTATCCCATAGGGGTTCATTGTATTTGACATTAAGTGTGTAACTGAGAAATATGTTCGATAGATATACCTTAATCGCTAGCTGAGTCGATTGAACCTTGTCTGTCTGTCCATCTGTCTATTTGGCACCGATTCAGGGGCATTCATTTGAAGCTAGAATGATCAAATTTGGTATATAGAATCTTTGTTCGAAGAATCACAACATAACTTGCAAAAAAACGTTATTTCGGCCAAACCAAAAGGAAATTTTGGAAAAGTATCAAACCGAATTATTTGGATATTCTCAATATCTATATTTCATCAGCATACATGTTTTCGCACCAGTCAATGTGTGTGGCCATTTTCCGTAAAAAAAAGTTTTTGTTAAGTTAAAAAAAAAATCAAAAAAAAAAATGTCGATGACTATATTTTGAGTATCATGAACTTTTCGTCCCTGCTTTTTGGGGTCGTTTTCCTACAGAAGCCATTTGTATACCTTAAGCTATACTAGCAGCATATTCGATAGAAACGCGTTATTTATTGTCGAATCATAAAAGATTTTATTTTGACAAACTGTCTGAAGCTTTTTTTTGTTATAATTTGCGCGCACTCAATGGTTTTTTTTAACAATGTAAGGCAATAGATAAAGGGTGATCCATTTCGAGGTTCCCTACTTTTTTAAAGAAAAAAAAAACACAGAAAATTCAAATTTAATGGAGAATGTTTATTATCATTTGAAAGAACATTCTTTGGCATTTATTTTTTTAAGATTATGTCTATCAAATGTTGGCCGTTGCTACGTCGCAGATGGTCCATCCGTTGAGTCCAATTTTCGATCACTCGTTCGAGCATTTCGACTGGTAACTGGCGAATGACACGCGTGATGTTTTCCTCCAAGGCCTGAATCGAAGCGGATTTGTCGGCATAAGCTTTTGACTTTACATATCCCCACAGGAACAAGTCTAACGGTGTGATATTACACGATCTTGGTGGCCAATCGACCGGCCCAAAACGTGAAATTATGTGCTCACCGAAATGTTCTCTTAATAAGTCCATTGATTGATGCGATGTGTGGGAAGTGGCGCCGTCTTGCTGAAACCAAATGTCGCCGAGATCACGAGCTTCAATTTCAGGCATCAAATAGTCTGTTATCATGGCACGATAACGGTCGCCATTGATGGTTACGTTCGCACCGGCATAATTTTTAAAGAAATATGGACCGATGATTCCACCGGCTCACAAACCACACCAAACCGTTGTTTTTTCTGGATGAAGTGGCAGTTCTTCAATCTCTTCAGGTTGCTCTTCGTTCCAAATTCGGCAATTTTGTTTGTTTACATACCCATTGAAACAGAAATGGGCCTCATCGCTAAACAAAATTTGCCTCGAAAACGTCGGATCTTCTTGGAACTTTTCAAGAGCCCATAGAGCGAAGCGATGTCGCTTGGGCAGGTCGAGCGGCTTCAGTTGTTGCACAAGCTCTATTCTGTACGCTTTCAATTTAAGATCTTGACGTAAAATGCGCCAAGTCGTTCCATACGTCAGTCCGAGTTGCTGCGAACGGCGCCGAATCGACTCTCTACGGTCTTCGTGTACACTCTCAGCTACGGGCGCTATATTTTCTTCACAGCGTGCTGGACGTGGTCTATTGGGTCGAATATTATCCAATAATGAATGCTGGATCTCAAAATGGGTGATGGTGTTGCGAATAGTACGCTCAGTAGGCCGATTATGTTGACCATAAGTTGAGCGAAGTGCACGAAACACATTCCTCACAGAACGTGAATTTTCATAATAAAGTTGAACAATTTGTAAACGTTGTTCACGCGTAAGTCTTTCCATTATGAAATGCCAAACAATACTAAACAAAAATAACATGACAGCATGACACGAATCACACGTGATCTGTCAAAAAAGGCTATTGAAAAAAGTATCTCTTCTTGGATCACCCGTTACTTCGACGGTGTTCAAGCGAAACTAAAGAGTTCGATATTCGAATGTCTCCTAAAAGTTTTTTCGCACGCGTTTGAATCCTATATAGGTGGTGCAATGTTGTTTTTGGTGCACCCGACCAGATGTGGGCGTTAAACTCAAGTTTAGGGCGTATAAACGCTTTATATAGTGTGGCCTGATCGAAAGGGGTGAAATATTTTTTAACATCGATTAAGGAAACACAGACATTTTGCTGCGTTTTTAGCGACTTGGAATATGTGGTCGTTACTAACAGACATGCCTAGCATGGAAAGATTTTCGGTTTCTTCGACGTAAGTGCCATTCATGGATAATGGCTCTAGATTTTGGTTTCGCTTTAACGACAGAAGACAGCATTGTGTTTTGGAAGCATTGAATTCTACTCTGTTAGATTTACCCCATTTGATAATGCTGTTAAGGTCGGAATTCAATGAGCTTAACATATGTTGGCGTTTAGATTACACGTTTGAAGATGAGGGCGTGGACCTGAAAACGAATATGAGAAGCTGAGAGTTCTGTTATCGGCGAAGGAATGAATTGGTTTAGAAGTTGCAGACACGAGATCATTGATGAAAATGAGAAAGCGAGTCGGAGACAAAACTGAGTTTTGAGGGACACCAGCATTTATTTGGTGAGTTGCAGATTTGAATCCGTCCAAAACAACTTGAATTGAACGTTTCGAAAGATAATTTCTAATCCATAGAAGAAGTTTTTCATCGATTCCGAATGCACGCATATTCGACAAAAGGGCTTGATGCCAAACCCTGTCAAATGCACTTTGAAATATCAAGTGCAACAATCTTACTCTCTCCACCGAGTTGGATTGATTGGTTCCACTTTTCGGTGAGATATGTCATCAAATCACTAGTGGAGCTGATGCTGCGAAAACCATACTGCCGGTCATTAAGAAGTTTTCGTATTTCGAGATATTTCATAAGCTGACGATTTATCAGCGTTTCCATCACCTTAGAATGAAGGGACGTAAGTGCAATTGGTCGGTACTTGAAGAGAGATGAGGATTCGCCTTTTTTTGGTACAGGCTGGACAAATGCAGTTTTCCATCTAATCGGAAAGAGAACTGATAAGCTTACGCAGTGTTTTTGCAAGCGTTGAAGAACATCTCTTCAGAATAATGGGGGAAATACCATCTGGACCAGCGGACTTTTGAATGTCAAGATCAAATAAAACTCTTGCAACTGTACGAGTACGAAAGTGAACTTGTCCCATAGAATGGTAAACGTTCTCAAGTACTGGAGGATACTGGGCACAATCTGGCAATGTAGAACTGGATGCGAAATGTGCAGCAAGCAGATTGGCTTTGTATAAAGAGCTCACAGCTATAATGTCATTCTGAATGAGCGTGGGAACTGATGATTAGGCCGAATTCTTTATATTTTTGACAAAGGACTAAAAGTTTTTACTACCTCTGGGACATTTTATAATTTTTTGCCTCAACTTTTGGTCGTAAAGGGATTTTACACGTTTTAAATGGGAATTGCAGTCATTCTGGCTTGTTTGAAATTTATTCGGTTTTCCTCAGTTGGATTGGTTTTTTATAACCGAAAGTTTGTCTCCCTCAACCTGATAGCTTCTTTGCAGCTCAAGTCATACCACCCTTTTGCCTTTGTTCTGATAATTTTTATTCTGTTGGGAATAAAAGATTGCATACCAAGGAGAATGATGCTTGATATCATATCAGCAGCAGCATGCACGTCACTATCGAGGAAACATAGTTACCAGTTGAAATTCCTCAATAAACTGCTTAACGCTTCCCAATTGGACTTCTCGTATGGCCATACAGTCTTTTTGGGAATTTGTTCTTTAACTCTGTTGTCGGAGCACGAGAAATTCGTCAGACCAGTGGTCTGACCAACCTAGAGGCGATAGTGCATTGAGGGTGTATTTATCAGGGTGAGAGGTTAGAAACAAGTCCAGGGTGTTGGCGGTTTTACTCTTAACACCCGGTATGCGTGTCGGCTAATTTACAAGCTGCGTTAGGTTATTTACCTCAGCAAAGATCTCAACATGGTTGGGTGTTTTAGAACGCGGGTAGACTCTGATTGGCTTTAACTTGGCAATGTCCAGTGTTGTAACTCTGACTACACATCAAGTGCTTATTTTTACCTCCAAGTGGTAACCATCGGATACTGGTCTCATCCAACCGGATTTGACTTGCTAAACGATAAGCGCGAGTGTTGATAACACGATGATAAACAGCAGCACTATAAACAGCCAGGTCATACCCGGCCTGCTGTCCCAGGCGAACCTAGACAAGCTGCTTCGACATATTCGGACAACAGGTTATCTAAGAATTTCAAGGGTTAGTCAGACCCCTTGAACAGAGATGGTGGCGGATGAGCCATAAGGCCAACGGCAGCGCTCAATCCCGTAGTGGATACTGATGGCCCCGTGTCCTAAATTGGAACTGGCCCTCCAGGTTGGGGGTTGTGCTTTGGGTAGTGAAACCATGGAAAAAATTTATGTTACGAAGCAACCAATAGCCTCGGAAAGGACTGATTTTATTGTTGACGACACGGCTAAACGAAAAACGGACAACGACGTTCGTATCTGCAGCTAGAATGTGAGAACATTAAACAGGAGATGTGCATGCGAACAACTAGCGGAAGCCCTAAACTGCTAAAAAGCAGACATTACCGCCATCCAGGAAATACAATGGGATGGGTCGGGCAAAAAGAGGATGAAAACTGTGACACCTACTACGGACCGTGTTATAGTGAGCATAAACAGCGGCTATTCGGATGCGGATTTGTTATAAGTGCCAGACTTAGGCAAGAAGTCTTATGTTTCCAAGACATTAGCGAACGCATTGTAACGATCCGCATCAAGGCCTAATTCGCCAATATTAGCCTTATATGCGCTCACGCCCCAACGGAGGAAAAAGATGATATAGCTAAGGACTGCTCATATGAGCTCCTTGACTTAACCTGTAAGCGACTACCGAAGTACGATGTTAAAATCGTGCTGGGAGATTTTTACGCAAAGGTAGGAAGAAAAGGCATGTTTAGCAGTATTGTCGAAAACCATAGCCTACACGAAAACACGTCTGGGAACGGACTTAGGTTAATTGACTTCGCTACGGAACGAAATGCCACTATAGCCAGCACACGGTTTCCTCACCTCGATATCCATAAGGGGACATGGCGGTCTCCAGATCAACGAAAGGTCCTTCAAAGTGATCACATAACGATAGACAAGCGCCAAGCATCCAGTATTTTGGATGTCCGAACATTCCGAGGAGCTAACTACGACTCGGACCACTATCTTGTTGCAGCCAAGGTTAGAATGCGGATATCCACCACGCCACAACAATCCAGAACAAAAAGTACTGTAAAAAATTTAATATCGAAAGACTGCAATCGCAAGAGACCGCCAAGACCTTCGCGCAACGCGTATCCCTTAACCTCTCGATTAACACCATACCACCAGCATCGAATATCGAGGAACAATGGCAACGATGCCAACAAGCCATTAGATCAGCCGCAACTGATGTGCTAGGTTTCTCGCGCCCACCAGCAAGAAACCCCTGGTTTGATGAGGAATGCCGGTAGATACTCGCAGACAAGAACGAGGCCTACAAGGCTAAGCTGCAGGTGAAGACGAGAGCTGCCGTTGAGATCTATATGCAGAGAAGAAGGGAAGAACACCGGCTTTTCAGAAAGAAGAAAAAAGGAGAGAAGAAAAGCGTGCGATCGAGGATATAGAGAGTTGCCACTCCGGGAAAAATGTTCGCAAGTTTTACTAAAGTGTAAAACGTCAAAGCCAAGGATACAAAGCTCAAAAAGAATCCTATCGAGATGAACAAGGAAATATCGTAGCTGAGACACAGTCGATGCTGAGGATATGGAAGAAACACTTCTGCAGACTGTTAAACGGCTATGACGAACAACATTCCGCTGTCAGGCAGAACGAACCATTGAATATTGGCAATGACAGCGAAAGCTGCCAACCACCCGACCTGAGTGAAGTGAGAAAAGCAGTATATAAACTGAAGCTTAATAAGGCTGCCGGAAATAAGGCCTTCCCGCCGAGCTTAATAAAGCCGGCGGAGATGACTTGGTAAGTAACATCCAATAACTCATACGCCGATTCTGGTAATATGTAAACGCCTGAAACCGTTTACCAACAGCCTGATCGGCCCTTATCAGTGTGGTTTTAGTCCAGGAAATTCCACAACTGATCAAATCTTCACACTTCGGCAGATCCTGGAAAAAACCCAAGAAGTCCAAATCGATACCCACCACCTATTCATCGATTTCAAAGCCGCATACGACAGCATTTATAGAGACGATTTATACAGAGCCATGTCTAGTCTTGGTATACCGCCCAAACTCGTACGTTTGTTTGGGATGACGATGGAGAATTGTCGCTGCTCCATCAGGGTCGGAAATGACCTCACTGACACATTCGATACCTAAAAAGGATTTAGGCAAGGCGATGCACTATCATGTGACTTTTCTTCAATCTGATTCTTGAGAGGATTGTGCAAAACTCCAGAGGCACAATTTTCAAAAAATCCGTACAACTACTAGCATACGCCGACGATATTGACATCATTGGTAGGACCCAACGTGATGTTATAGCCACGTTTGCTAGTATAGAGAAGGAAGCGGCAAAAATGGGTTTAGCAGTAAATGAGCGCAAGACGAAGTAAATGCTGTCAACACGAAAGGACACACAACATCGACGAATTGGACAGATAGAACTTTGAGGTAGTACGGGACTTTATCTATCTCGGTTCCGCTATTAACTCTGACAACAACATCTCCGCAAAAAATAAACGAAGAATTACTCTTTCCAACCACTGTTTCTTCGGGCTAAGAAGGCAACTCAGTAGTAAAGCCCTCACTCGAACTACTAAGGAGATCCTATATAAGACCCTGATCATCCCAGTCCTGCTCTACGGCGCTGAAGCATGGACCGTCTCAAAAGCGAATGAAGAAATCCTTGGTCGATTTGAGAAGAAAATTCTTCGAAAAATCTTCGGCCCCGTTTGCGTTGACGGGCTATGGAGACGAAGATTCAACCAAGAACTATACGAGCTGTACAGCGACATGCCCCTGGTCAAAAAACTCCGCATTGGACATTTAAGATGGCTAGGACATGTAGAACGAATATACACCAATACTCCGGCTCGCAGAGTCTTCGATTCCCAGCCAGACGTCGGACGCAGTAGAGGAAGACCTCGCCTTAAGTGGCGCGCACAAGTAGAAACCGACCTCAACCAACTTGGAGTGCGCAACTGGAGGCAGTTAGCTAAGGACCGGGCTAATTGGAGAGGCATGTTGGTTGAGGCCCAGGTTCATTCCGGACTGTAGCGCCACGTAAGTAAGTAAAGATCTCAACATACCTTCCTTCGAGTGTTGTCTGTCCAGAATGTTGAAGCCACATAGAATTGTGTACATTGAAATCGCCCGCAAAGACGATTTCAGTGTGAGGATGCTGGGATACAATTCTAGAGATGGAGTCTGACAGCGCATCAAATTCGTTAAAAGTTGAATTACTGTCAAGGTTTGGGCTTCTATAAATGAAACAGTAGCGAATTAAATGCCTACGGACATGGAATTTCAGCCATATGTTTGGTAGGCTACGTCACTACGTATATATGGCGAGACCGCGGTGAGAAAAGAATAATGGCACTAAATTATATCCAGGCAGGGTTAATTCGGATAAGTCAGAATTTGGCCCCACCTGTGTTTCACCTAGTTTCAGAACAGCTGGTATATATTTGGAATTTATGGATGTAAGCCGGAAAAAGATTTGACCTTAACCCACGAATATTACACACGTCCACTCAAAAATTCCTATCCATTATCACAGACAGACATAAAAGACACAAGAGCGACGACAAACTACGCAGAGAAGTGAACTGAAGGTTGGATATAACAAATATGTTGTGAGAAGCAAATTTCTATATT
Source organism: Rhingia rostrata (assembly GCA_949824845.1). Taxonomy (NCBI): domain Eukaryota; kingdom Metazoa; phylum Arthropoda; class Insecta; order Diptera; family Syrphidae; genus Rhingia; species Rhingia rostrata. The sequence continues at coordinate 7,011,080 of OX463759.1, forward strand.
TCATCCTCATAAAGTTTGAAGCGAAATGCCCACTTTTTGAGATATAAGTTAAAAAAAAAATAGGATGAGATGGGATAGGGTATTCATCGATTCGCATAGCGAATTGTAGCCTTCTCATATGATTTGTAACTTTTGATATTCGGTGTCTGGGATCCACCGATTTCAATTTCAACTCCGTATAACAACATCTTCATAGCGAATGGGCACACATTTTGGTCCTCACATCAACACAGGTTAACTCGACTATGGACCGAACTTATCTCCTGTACAATGAACTTCATTCACTTCTCCGTTCTCAGGGAAGTCTATGTGCATATATAAGATCTTAACTACGGTAACACCTTGAAACCCGGTAACCTCGATGTTATATGGCTTAAACTTATCTTTCAAGGAATCTCATGTAGAAATAAAACTAAAATTCCGTTCAAGTATAAAATAATTTAATTCAGTACTCAGTTAAAAAAATATGAAATTACAATTTAGAAGAAGAAAGCAATAAAATTCATATAAATCAACTTCGTGCCTTAGTGTCCGTCGTCAACCACGAACCACGTCGTTCGTCGTTCTGCTATTCTTAGCTGATTTTCTCTTTACAGTATGTGTCGCTGTGCAGAAATATAATTATAAAAAAATAAATCATCTCTTGCAGACCTGAACGGTGATGAGATTGCATTAAATAAAATCCTACTATCGGCCATCCTGCGAATCCTCAGCGACTTCAATTCAATCTTCATCTTCATCCTTCCAGTGATCGGGGTATATGTGCTTGTGACGCCATGGTTTCATCATGTCATTTGTAATGTTCGGCCCCTCGTGTTCACCTATTTTCTCAACTCCATATCGATCATGTTCGTCAATATTAGTTACTCTTCCAGCACCCGGAATCGGCGCACTTCACCACTATATATGACTTTATAACTAATGCCTTTTCGTATAAAGATAGCGACCCCGCCTCCTTGAGTGGAGTTGGACCGGTCCCTTCTTACGATATTGTAATTACTATTTAGTCAATGTATGCTTCTGGTTTAGCTTAGTTTCGCTAGCCATAAGCACATCGGGACTTTGGTCTGTAAGCAACTGGAAAAGATTAGCTCTACGTTCGATACTAATCAGTGAATTTACATTCACAGCCAGGATCCTTAAGGGTCTATCTGACAACGCGCCCATTATGATCTAAGTTGCGTTAAGCTCGGCAACAAGGAGTAGATATAGTCTACGCTTGACGCCTGCTCCGTAACTGGAGGTGGAGGTGCTACCTCTTCCAGACCTTACCGTAGCTTGAGACTTGTTGGACACCAATTCATTTATGTTGAAAACTTCTCAGGTCGTTACAATACTACTTGATGATAGCGAAAACCATGTTGTTTATTACTGATTTTCTGCATAGAGCAGCACTTCCCGCTAAAGGAATATGCAAATAAAAGCAAACTATGAGTTATGGATGCTCCTATATAGGTAAACAGATTAATCAAATTAAGACTTTGTTTCCTTTATTAAATTATTTTCAAAGATTTTTTTTATATTCCAGAAATGTTAAATTTTGTTAAACTATTTAAAAATATTATTGGCAGCTACCTAACGAAACAAAACAAAGTCCTTAAAACGCACTTCGCTTATATTTAATTCTTTTGTACTTAACTCCAAGTCTGCAGTTTATATTTCGGCGAGAAGAGTTACCTATAAGGAAAAATAAGCAACCATGAAATATATTCCATATTGTCACACATATCTGCCACTTAGCAACAGCCTAGCGACGCTATCGATGACCAAGCAACATATGGTAAGCACCAACATCTCTTGCGAATAACAAGCTTGGCTTGGCTTAGGTATCGGTACTTCTCACGATGCCAATCGCTCTCAACGTGAAGTTGATAAGCAGCAGCGGAACTTAAATTAGGCAGTTGTCTGTAAGAAGATCTTTACCAATAAACATCTTTTAATAAAAATTAAAGAACTTGTTTTCTTCAAAAATAAAATATAAAGTCGACGCATGTGGCGCTTTTCTTGTTCTTTTTTCTTCTTTCTGAATGGCCCGTGTTCTTCCCTTCTTCTCTGACTTTACAGAAGGCAGCTTTCGACTACAACTGCAGCTTAGCCTTGTAGGCCTCGTTCTTGGCTGCGAGCATTTGTCGGCATTCCTCATCAAACCAGGGGTTGCTGGTGGGTGCGAGAAACCTAGCACATCAGTTCATACCTACCACAGACTTGCGAACATCGTTCCTGGAGTGGCACTTCTCTATATCCTCTATCTAGCGCTTTTCATTGTCTTTTTTCCTTTTTCTGAAAAGCCGGTGTTCTTCCCTTCTTCTCTGCATATAGAGCACAACGGCAGCGCTCGTCTTCATGTGCAGCTTAGCCTTGTAAGCCTCGTTCTTGGCTGCGAGCAACTGTCGGCATTCCTCATCAAACCAGGGGTTGCTGGTGGGCGCTAGAAACCTACCACATCAGTTGCGGCTTATCTAGTGGCTTGTTGACATCGTTGCCATAGTTCTTCGACATTCGATGTTGGTGGTATGGTGTTATTCGAGAGGTTAAGGGATACGCGTTTCGCGAAGGTCTTGGCGGTCTCTTGCGATTGCATTCATTCGACATTAAGTTCTTCACAGTATTTCTCGATTGCTTGGCATGTTGGATATTCTCATTCTTACCATTGCTACAATAAGGTAGTGGGCCGAGTCGATGTTAGCTCCTCGGAATATTCCGACATCCAAAATACTGGATGCGTGCCTCTTGTCTATCGCAATGTAATCAATTTGTTTGACCGTTCGTTGAACTGGAGACCGCCATGTCCCATTATGGATACCGATGTGAGGAAACCGTGTGCTGGCTATAGTGGCATTTCGTTCCCTAGCGAAGTCATTTAGCCTAAGTCCGTTACCAGACGTGTTGTCGTGTAGGCTATGGTTTCCGACAATACTGATAAAGATGTCTTCTCTTCTTACCTTTGCGTTAAATTCTCCTAGCACGATTTTAACATCGTACTTCGGTAGTCGCTCATAGGTTTTGTCAAGGAGCTCATAGAAGCAGTCCTAAGCTATATCATCTTTTTCCTCCGTTGGGGCGTGAGCGCATATAAGGCTAATGTTGGCGAATTTGGCCTTGATGCGGATCGTTACAATGCGTTCGCTAATGTCTTGGAAACATCAGACTTCTTGCCTAAGTCTGACACTTATAACAAATCCTCATCTGAATAGTCGCTGTTTCTGTTCTTTTTAAGACGGTCCGTGTAGCTGTCAGTGTTTCATCCACTTTTTGCTTGGCCCACATCATCGCTTTTCCTGGATTGCAGTACTGTCTGCTTTATAGCAGTTTATGGCTCCCGCTGGTTGTTGGCTTGCACCTCTCCTGTTTAATGTTCTCAAATTCCAGGTGCTGGTACGAATGTCGTAAAAGCAGTAGCATTAAACGTTCAAAATCAAGAGAAGACCAGAAGTACTCTATCTACCTTTTAGACTTATTGTTACACCGATTTGCATGTGAAACAAACCAATCCAACAAAATCCTTCTGGAATCCTAAACATTGTAAACTATTGATAGAGAAGATCCAAACGGATAATCACTTGAAGCCAAACCCTTTAATGGTGCAGAAATATTTTAGTCAAAGATTGCATCCAAACATTTAAAATATTAAAACAACACTAGTCATCGGAACATACAAAGGAAGCAAACAATTAAAAGAAAAATCCATTTAGAAAATCAAAAACAAATATTTATGGTTTTATATTTATTAGTTCACACAAATTCACAAATTCTTATGCCAATTCTCCTAGTCGCTTACGTTATATGATAAAACGCAATCGATTTGTTAAGCTGCTTGAAATAGTGACATTCTAAGCATTGACCTCGCAGAATCTTCGGCCGATGATATATGTATAAAGTAGAAAAGTTAAAAAAGTTAACGTCATTCGGCCAGATATACGAAATCAGGGAAAACCTCAAACATCCCATGATGCTTGGTGCTTAACATACCGAATGCGCTTTTCATCGATATTTTTGAGTAATGTTTAGACACGTGGATAATATGTTATTCCGCAATATTAATCGTAAAATAGAAAATAATCTCAAATTGTAGCAAGTTGTCGTGAGCATGGACAGGACAGATTCTTATGACTAGACAGCTTTTCGATGTAAAACAAAGTGCGGTGTTCTAAAAAGCAATTGCAATCAGTACTCTGGATTGAGCTCATGTAGGGATCATAGGAATTAGCAAAAAAACTATGACAAAATAGTGCGTAGAAATATTAGAAAAAAAAATTAAACAAAAGAATCGGATTCCTGTTGAGTTTTGCACCAAACTGTTATCAATTAAGATTTCGTGTTGACGCCCATGCTCCGATGGAAAATAAAATAAAAGAGAAAAAAAAAACATGTAATACGCTTGATTGGACAGTCCCGAGGTGATCTCGTCTATTACTCTTAAAAAACAACACGCCCTCTGAAAATTACAAAATAAAGAACAGTTAGATATCAGTCACCTTTATCTCTCCCACGATATATTTCAATGTATACCAAACACGACGACCTGTCCCACCCACATACCAACCAATCAGAGTTCTACCAGTTATTTAAAAAATCAAATCCCTTACGCAGACCGTCATTATCCAGTAATAACTTCAGATCTTCACAGAGTGTCTTCTCGTCGTCCTCAGACGGTGCTGACGATGATGATGCTGTCATGCCACCGGTTGATTGATTACAGCAGTTCATCATTAGGTTTACCCGTTCGTACTCGTCCTCGTCGTCTCCGGCATCGCCATCGTAGCCATACTTTGAATGATGGAATTTTGATTTTCCATTCTTGGCGATCAACTTAAGGAGATTCAATTCGACCGATTGATTTCCCACTCCAGAAGCTGCAGCTATCTGAGATTCGTCATAGAAACGCTGATACTTGGCATCAATTTTATCGAATGGTTTCAGATCAGGAACAGCTACATTATCAGTCTTGTTGGTTAGAATGGATAAATTCGTTGTTAACTCGGTTTTCATCTTTTTATACGGCTCACTCTCAGTAGAAACTGCACCAGCAACAGCGGTGGTTGTTGAAACATTGACCTCTTTCATTTTAACCGGCATAATGAGTACCCCAGTGGTGTGTGTCTCTTTTAGCTGCTCATCCTGAAACAGTCTTAAATTGATCTGCGACTTGGTCTTGTAACTGAATGGCATCGAGTGACCGTCACGAAATGAACCCAAAGTTTCGTCATGGATTACCTTAAGACCGACCTTCTGCTCAGCATATGTCGATAGATTACGCCCATCGAAATCATAGAAATGTCTCGTTGCCAAGTGATGGTGATTATGGTGAGGCTGCCTTATAGACTTTTTGTTCTGGGGCTCTTGTTCACTCTGACTGGGTGTGACTATCGACGAAAACGACAATGAAGATGCAGATGTAGTTATAGAAAAGTTATCGAAATACCTCAACGCAATTTCGGGCTTCATTAGAGTCTCGTTTATGATTTCATTGTGCTCGTTGGGGTTTAACTTTCCCCAGATGTGTTCATACGCAGATTTCGTCTCATTAATGTCGAGACAGATTTTCGTAGCGATGGGATTCAATTTTGTGAAGTAATCATTGATGGTGTCAATTGAAAATTCAGTCGGCATCCTGAGCAGCGGCGCGAATATAAAATAAATTTTATTTTTAACGTTCAGTTAAAATATCACCATCTTCTACAAACAGAAAGAGAACAAAACAAACTAATTGTTAATCAAACGAAAATTCCTTTTTGCAAGAGAAATTTTGTGAACAAACAATGAACATTCATTGTCACCGAGTAGACTAACTTCTTGTCAAAATCGTGAATATTTTAGATGTCGGGTGTTGGGTCGATCACAATGGTTTTCCTTTAGTTGATTGAACTGAAATATTACACCACACAGAACAAATGTCTTTCTTAAATCATTTTCAATTCAAAAACTTTGGGAATAATCAAAAAAAAATATTCACTTGGCTGATATTGAAGCCATTTGCATTAATATATGGGATCGGCGAATTTCATATTCGCCTCACGTACCAATGAGTGCATCCAAATATGAAAATGTAAGCGCTAGCTAGCGTTACACAGAAATGCATGAACAAAATCGATTTGGTGACGACCCAGAAAATAAATATTTGCCTTATTCGATCATTGGTTTTGAAATAATAAGTAGTCATAAACGTAAACGTGATAAATAAAAATGAACTGTCAAAATTTGTATGGGAAATCTTTTTTAACAATATCGGAATTTTATCTCAGGAATTGGGTGCGTAAACCGAGATGGTAAACGTTGTTAAGTCACTTTCACACATCAAGCGTATTTGCTGATCTGAAAAAAATTGTGTAGAACGGGAAAGAGAACAAAAGGAATGAAATTCGATCAATAAATAAATTACTAAATTTATATTCAATTTAGTGGGTTACCTCATTATTTAGTGGAAGTGCATTAAGGTTGTTCATGAAACGTAGTCGTAAAATTACAATCTTACGCATGTAGTAGAATTACGACGTTGCAGGAATACGCTTAACGTATTTTAGCCCATATAATTAAATTAAATTGAAGTTTGGTATATCGGATCTCTATCCGACGAAGCAAAACAAGTCTTAAAATTTTCTAAATCCACCCACTGCCGCACCAAATTTTTAGAAAAACGTAGTTTTAGTTTTAAAAACTCTCTGAACAAGATATCTAGACAATTCTAATGTCTATATTTCATCTATACAAAGTTTTTTTTTGTAACGCCCACTTTTTGGGGGCGATTTTAGTACAAAAAAAAACAATTTTTTGATGCAAAATCGGTGGTTATAATAATAAAAATATTTCTTCTATATATCATTTGAACCCACGCCCACTTTTTGGAGGCGTTTTCATACAAAAATCGAAAATCATTGTTTTTTTGTCGAACCATGAAAGATTTTGATAAATTGTCGGAAAAATTTTTTAAGACAAGGACATTTTCTACATTTCATCGCCATAAGTCCGACATTTAGGGCATATTTGTTTTAAGGATGGGATGGGATAGGATACAAAACGATCCACACAGTGGATTGTAGCCTTCTCATAATTTGTTTTTTATGTCAATTTTTTGTTGTCTTGCACAGAATTTCACTTTTCTTTTGGAAGCAATTGACTATTACCGGGTTGTCAAAATGGAGCATATATGGACTATTTTCCTGTTTTATTAAAGGGCTCCCGATAAGGATATCAAAAGCCAAAGACACCACTTCATTATCGGTCAAGTGCCTGAAGTTAATTACCTATCTAAGCAAATAAAGGTCTCTGTGCTGCACTCATGACAATTAGCTCAACAATTCCTCTAAGTCCGTGTATCAATTGCGTTAAAATTTTAGCCAGTGGGTAATTTTTGACATTAGTACAGAAAAGTCAAAAATGTAACAGTGGATAAAATTTAACCCTCTTTTTAACGCAATTGACACACAGCCTAACTGTTTTATGACGGCCTAACTGTGTTTTGGCAAAGGTAGGTCTGGCGACATTCAAATGAAGAATTGTACAATTTTAAAATTGTTATAAAAAAGTCGGGAAACCTTACAAAGGATACAATTTGATGGCTGTGGATAATTAAAAGCGTACAGAAATAATTTCAACAACTCTGGGAGTAAACCGGTTTTATTATCTGGCGCTTTTGATACTTACAAGAAGATATATAAAATGAGACCGTTGGTATATCGGAACTGAAGTCAACTTGATCCCCGATGACATTTGCCGCTACGAGGCTATTTGGAGATAATTTGAAGACGTCAGTGACACACCTAAGATAGAGTGGGTATATATGTCCTAGCACTCAGTTACTGCTTCCGCACGTGCGATGAAAAACCAACTTTTAACAATAATTTTATATTTAAAGAGTTATCACTGTTCTATTCCAAATTCAAATTCAAGAGGGTCCCCCTCTCCCACCTGACAACATGTAACTTAACTACCATGATGTAAACCGTTGTGTGGTATCTTCTTCCAGTTTCGAAGGACGACTTTTTGGTCTGTTGTTCGAGACTGAAGGGCATTTTTTTAAGTCGAATGATAACATTGACGTCAGTAAAGACGACCAATGCATACTTAATTTTCTTTCCACATAAAAATTAAAAAAAAAACCAGCCAGAGCATCAATATAAAAATCCATAAAAAAAGAGAACAAAACTCGGCAAAGGAAAAGAAGAACGTCGTTTTTTTTTTTTTGTAAGAGTGCGGTCCGGTGCGGTGGATGACGACATCGATCGCACTCTCAAAACAAAAAGGGATTCACCACCTAACCAACCACTCCACTCAGACTCACACTCAACCATCAACCACCTGGTCTGTTGATTCATTTATCTTTTTCTCTAAAAAATCTGTCTCCCTCGCTTGCTTCGCCGCGAAAATTTGTGTTCGAAACTTCGAACACAAATTTGTAGTAGATTCAAAGGCGAAAACAGAATATTCGGGAATAGATTTGTGAATATAATAACATCTTCAGCTATTAAGGTTTATCTGCACCAAACCATATTGACAACAGTATCTACCAGTTATTCAATTAATAAACCATTTATTCATTATATCCACTGGCTACTTTTTGCCATTTTTCCAGAGCTTGAAAGCTGGATTTTTGATATATCAATTGGATTGATTATTGTAAACCCTATTTTCAATATTTCTCAATTTTTTTTAATAAGAAACTAACGAATATAATTCAGAGATATGATGGAAAACCCCTTAATTATTTATTATCTTCAGTAAATCTAATCTTTTGTACTATTTGGAGAATTCGTTGAGTGCGTTTGAGAACAACCAGTGGATGCTGTTTAAAAAAATAACAAGGGGTATTCATGCAACGGCGGAAAAGCGTCGTAAACGTTGTAAGCTTGATAAAATTACGAAAAGATAAAAACTGTCAAAATTTGTATAGGAAATATTTTCCAACAATATCGGAATTTTCTCACAGGAATTGGGTGTGTAAACTGAGATAGTAAACGTTGTAAACTTTTAAAATGGTATTTTGACATTAAATCAGTCACTTTCACACATCAAACATATTCGCTAATCTGAAAAAAAAAGTTATGTAATTTTACTACTTGCGAAAGATTGTAATCTTACGACGACGTTTCATGAACGAACTTAAAGCACTTCCACTAAATAATGCGGTAACCCACTGAATTGAATCTTAATTTACCAATTTATTCATTGAGATAATTTTTTTCTTATTGTTCTCTTTCCGTTCTACATTTTTTTTTTCAGTTTAGCGAACGTTTACAACGTTCACTATCTCAGTTTACACAGCCAATTGCTTTGAGAAAATCCCGATATTGTTGGAAAAGATTTCTCATACAAGTTTTGAAAGTTCATTTATCACGTTGTAATTTTATCACGTTTACAACGACTCTCCGACACCTAATAACTCAGACAACTACATACTGTCAATGATAAAGAAGTATTTTATATGGAACATCCAAAATTCACAACGTCGGTTGCAACAGCAAATTTATAACAATTCCTTACGTTGATGTCAACTTTGCCGTTTTAAAAGTATTTCACCCGGGGTTTAGATTTGCAAGTAGCTATTAAGTTTAGCTTTCATGGTTTTTATATATTCCTATTGTTTCTCTACACGAAAGCCGAGCAGAGGTGATATGTTACAGATACACTAACACAACAAAATACAATGAAAGTAAAAATTAAAAAAATGCAAACAGTGATGGCAGAGAAGTTTACGTGAGTTAATCTACTACGCGTAAAAGTTCGGATAAACTACATGCCCGATTTTGTTTCATTTACCACCTACATTTGGACATTGGACATCACAGAACTTCGCACATGAATGCAACGAACTACAGACACGTAACAGCACTGGCGACTGAGGCCATCAGCTGGGACAGATCAAGACATTTATACAACAGAGAGAGAGAGAGAGAGATAGATAGATAACGGGTGATCCAAGTAGAGATACTTTTTTCAATAGCCTTTTTTGAATGAACACGTGTGAGTCGTGTCATGCTGTCATGATATTTTTGTTTAGTATTGTTTGACACTTCATAATGGAAAGACTTACGCGTGAACAACGTTTACAAATTGTTCAACTTTATTATGAAATTCACGTTCAGTGAGGAATGTGTTTCGTGCACTTCGCTCAACTTATGGTCAACATAATCGGCCTACTGAGCGTACTATTCGCAACACCATCACCCATTTTGAGACCCAGCATTCATTATTGGATAATATTCGACCGAATAGACCACGTCCAGCACGCTGTGAAGAAAATATAGCGGCCGTAGCTGAGAGTGTACACGAAGACCGTAGAGAGTCGATTCGGCGCCGTTCGCAGCAATTTGGACTGACGTATGGAACGACTTGGCGCATTTTACGTCAAGATCTTAAATTGAAAGCTCACAGAATACAGGTTGTGCAACAACTGAAGCCGCTCGACCTTCCCAAGCGACATCGCTTCGCTCTATGGGCTCTTGAAAAGTTCCAAGAAGATCCGACGTTTTCGAGGCAAATTTTGTTTAGCGATGAGGCCCATTTCTGGCTCAATGGGTATGTAAACAAACAAAATTGCCGCATTTGGGACGAAGAGCAGCCTGAAGGGATTGAAGAACTGCCACTTGATCCAGAAAAAACAACGGTTTGGTGTGGTTTGTGGGCCGGTGGAATCATCGGTCCATATTTCTTTAAAAATTATGCCGGTGCGAACGTAACCGTCAATGGCGACCGTTATCGTGCCATGATAACAGACTATTTGATGCCTGAAATTAAAGCTCGTGATCTCGGCGACATTTGGTTTCAGCAAGACGGCGCCACTTCCCACACATTGCATCAATCAATGGACTTATTGAGAGAACATTTCGGTGAGCACATAATTTTACGTTTTGGGCCGGTCGATTGGCCACCAAGATCGTGTGATATCACACCGTTAGACTATTTCCTGTGGGGATATTTAAAGTCAAAAACCTTTGCCGACAAACACGCTTCGATTCAGGCCTTGGAGGAAAACATCACGCGTGTCATTCGGCAGTTACAAGTCGAAATGCTCGAACGAGTGATCGAAAATTGGACTCAACGGATGGACCATCTGCGACGTAGCAACGGCCAACATTTGATAGACATAATCTTCAAAAAATAAATGCCAAAGAATGTTATTTTAAATGATAATAAACATTCTCCATTAAATTTGAATTTTCTGTGTTTTTTTCTTTAAAAAACTAAGGAACCTCGAAATGGATCACCCTTTAAATAGAAGGAAAGACATATAACATACACCTACGTGGCACAGAGGAGGAGACATAGATTAATATTGTCTCATATTATCGCACAGGTGGTCTTGGGGCTTGAACCCGCAGCGTTTAGCTTAGCTGTCAACTACGCATTCTTCTGAGCCATGGCCACCTGTTAACCTACATTTGTTATGTGTGCTGCCTACATAAAAAGTTGATTTTTTAAGCTTAGTTTAGTTAAATAGGCTTTTGCCATCTGCGTTTTAAAGACAACTTCATGGAAATGTTGTCCGCAGCACCGTTTCAAATGGTCCATTCGAAAGGTCCAGTTTTGCGTCACTTTTTCGAGCATTTCGGCCTGTATTCCATGAACTAGGCGTGTTATGTTGTCCTGTAAGGCTTCAATCGTGATCGGCTTGTCTACATAGACTAACGACTTTACATAACCCCGCAACAATTAAACAAGAGGTGTAAAATCACATGATCTTGGCTACCAATGCTGTGTGGCATGCGGCACCGTCTTGATGAAACCACATGTCAACCAAGTTCAACTCAGCCAACTGGGAAAAAAAAAGTTGCGTATCATGGCTCGATTGTCTTTGATGAAAAATGGACCAATGATGCCACCAGCCCACAAACCCCACCAAACTGAGGTTTTTTCAGAATTCATCGGTAATTATTGTATGGCATGTGGCCGTTCATCACTCCAGTTGCGACAGTTTCAGCTAATTTACGTATCCGTTAAGCCAGAAATTAGCTTCATCGCTGAACACAATTTTTCGATAAAACAGCAGATTTTCATGGAGCTGTTCTAAGGCCCATTCACCAAAAATTAGACGTTGTGGTAGGTGATTCGTCTTCAATTCTTGCACAAGTTGAATTTTAGAGGCTTTCAAACCCAAATCGACCCGTCAAATTTTCCATGTGGTTGAGTAACACATGCACAATTGCTGAGAACGGTGATGAATTGTCATTTCACGATATTTATTTACATATACGCTACGATTGCAATATTCTCTTCAATACGCATGAGAGTCGATGGTTTAATGTCCAACAAAGTAAATTTGGTGATAAAAAATAAAAAAATAAATTTAGGGCGCAACAGGCTCGTTAGTACCCAGGGCCTATTTTTTTTTCACAACCATTCATGTGTGCGTGTGTACTTTTTAGGACGATGGCGGGACCTCCTGTTTTATGCCGAATCCGAAGGGCTAAGTTGAGATAAGCTTTTCATGACAATTGATTCTACTCGGATGATTTGTCAGATCATCACGAGAGGAGGGCTAGTGAAAAATTATTTAGGTGTTGCTACGGCTGGGAATCGAACCCCGTACTTCTGCACGGCAACAACCATCGCGCCACAGAAGAGCCCGTCAGCATAACAGCCCGTCTTGATAACAGCACGAATTGTTGATTCACCAGGTCGATTATGACGACTATAATTAGGGTCGTAACAAACGGTACACATTTTTCACACAATGGCTGCTCATTTGTATTTAATCTATGATTAAATGGCAGAGTATACTAAAAACTTTTAACTTTGATAGATGCAGTTTGGATGCCATTACTAACCAGAACTGCCAACCTGAAAAACTTAACTCTTAAAAAATCACCCTAAAGCGTTAAATTTTTATGGCGTCTCCATATCCATTGCTTGGAATTTGATTTATACAGAATCACAAAAAAAAAAACACGCGCTAATAGTATTTTGATGTGGGACATGGACTACAGCAAGGAAACCTGGCTGTGCCATAGCAAAATTTGGATCTTGCATACAAATCTAAACAGGAAACATGTAAACTAATTGCTTAGTATACGTAGATGTTATTGTGTTCTTAAATACGAGAATTTTTTACGCATTCATCTCGGAGCGCTCCTATTCTTACGTTTTTCAACTTTTCAAAAGGAATAAACCGAAACACGCTATAATACTTACGTAGTTTCCTTTCTCTCGCTAAGTTCGGCAATTTTTGTAATCTTTTTATTGTTTTTTTCTTTTAAATTGTACTCACACAAATTACACACAATTCACATTTCATTAGTTCAGAATATTCAACACATTTTCAATTATTTCGGTGCAAAATAAATGAATCTGTGAAGCAATCAACACAAAATACATTTTCCCAGATACACTACTACGTCTACTACATTTTCCTACGTTAAACGACTCAGTTACGTAGCAGATGTAACAAATGTAAAGGGTGATCCTTATCGAGGTTCCCTACTTTTTAAAAGAAAAAAACACAGAAAATTCAAATTTAATGGAGAATGTTTTTTATCATTTGAAAGAACATTCTTTGGCATTTATTTTTTGAAGATTATGTCTATCAAATGTTGGCCGTTGCTACGTCGCAGATGGTTCATCCGTTCGAGCATTTCGACTGGTAAATGGCAAATGACACGCGTGATGTTTTCCTCCAAGGCCTGAATCGAAGCTGGTTTGTCGGCATAAGCTTTTGACTTTACATATCCCCACAGAAAAAAGTCTAACGGTGTGATATCACACGATCTTGGTGGCCAATCGACCGGCCTAAAACGTGAAATTATGTGCTCACCGAAATGTTCTCTCAATAAGTCCATTGATTGATGCAATGTGTGGGAAGTGGCGCCGTCTTGCTGAAACCAAATGTCGCCGAGATCACGAGTTTCAATTTCAGGCATCAAATAGTCTGTTATCATGGCACGATAACGGTCGCCATTGATGGTTACGTTCGCACCGGCATAATTTTTAAAGAAATATGGACCGATGATTCCACCGGCCCACAAACCACACCAAACCGTTGTTTTTTCTGGATGAAGTGGCAGTTCTTCAATCTCTTCAGGTTGCTCTTCGTTCCAAATGCGGCAATTTTGTTTGTTTACATACCCATTGAGCCAGAAATGGGCCTCATCACTAAACAAAATTTGCCTCGAAAACGTCGGATCTTCTTGGAACTTTTCAAGAGCCCATAGAGCGAAGCGATGTCGCTTGGGAAGGTCGAGCGGCTTCAGTTGTTGCACAAGCTGTATTCTGTACGCTTTCAATTTAAGATCTTGACGTAAAATGCGCCAAGTCGTTCCATACGTCAGTCCAAATTGCTGCGAACGGCGCCGAATCGACTCTCTACGGTCTTCGTGTACACTCTCAGCTACGGCCGCTATATTTTCTTCACAGCGTGCTGGACGTGGTCTATTCGGTCGAATATTATCCAATAATGAATGCTGGGTCTCAAAATGGGTGATGGTGTTGCGAATAGTACGCTCAGTAGGCCGATTATGTTGACCATAAGTTGAGCGAAGTGCACGAAACACATTCCTCACAGAACGTGAATTTCATAATAAAGTTGAACAATTTGTAAACGTTGTTCACGCGTAAGTCTTTCCATTATGAAGTGTCAAACAATACTAAACAAAAATAACATGACAGCATGACACGACTCACACGTGATCTGTCAAAAAAGGCTATTGAAAAAAGTATCTCTACTTGGATCACCCGTTAGTTATTCCACAAAAGTGTTATTTCTGTCATTTATGCCTGCAAATCTAAACCCCCAGCATATAAATAAATTTTCGGAGTAGATTTCTCCAAAACGGAATAAATCTTTTCTGTTCGTGCTAATTTCCGAACACTGCTATTGTATTGGACTGATTGGATTTCTATGCCGAAGCCAAAGGCATTAGCCAATTGGCTATCATAATCATATATCGAACGAGTGAGTGCGAAGAGTACATCATACCATCGTACCATTCGTTCGTACGTGTTACATTTTTTCGAAAAACTGCCCATTTGTGATTTGTTTGTTGAGTTAGTCTCAAGTCTGATTTCGATGATACGGTCGTGTGCAATCACCTCTCTCTATTCATTTTCACACAACATTGGTCCGAATAAAGTGATAAAAGTTGTTAATGCGCCTAATGGTTTGTGCAAAGTGCAAGGATGTATTACCGCCAGTGAAATCGAATCTTTTCGGTTGAAATTCCTTAAATAAAAAGTAAGTCAAATTATTTTTTCTTTTTTCAATACTATTGACAATTTCGGTTATCTAATTAAAAATGAATTGAATTTTCAATCAAAGACGCTTTTTTTTTTATAAATTTCTCCACATTTGATAAAAAAAAAACGAAATTCGAATAGGGAACCCTAATGTATGTCTTCCCATTTTTGTTGTTTTTTTTTTTATCTGATTTAGGTTGACATAGGGCATGTTGTCTCAGTCTAGATTCTCATAAGATGCAATTGGGAAGAATATTCCGCTATTTGCAGACTTCAATTGCCCAAAAGAAAAAGGGCGACCGAGAATCCACCATTATTGTCTCTTCTTTCAATTTTACGTCGCAAACAAAACAACAGAGCAACAAAAAAAAAATCCAAACAGACCATCCACACGAATACAACCATCAGTTGTCTCTTTCGCTCAATTCATGTTCGAAAATAAAACGACGCAACAAAATGAATAATGAAATCCAATCAGAACGGTTCGGCGGCGAATTCGTTTCTCCATTCACAGTTGTGTTTAGTTTGTTGAGTGAATCGGTTCTCGGTGTATATAAACTGCGTGCATAATTAATTTTTTTCCACAATATTGTTGTGCAAAATTAATCAACTTATTTATTATGTTAGTGGAAACGTAAATCCATAAACAATCTTATTGAATAAAAAAAAAATAAATAAAATAAGTCTACCACCGTTCTGTCTTTAATGAAATTAAATGTTTTCCATTGAAATTCTCAAAATAAATAGTAAGTACGATTGAAAATGTTCTACTCGTCATTTCGTTCTTCTAAACATTTTGTTCGTTATTAGAAAAGTAGTGATTTTTATTGACTTGGGCGGTTTTTTTTTTGTTGATTTTTTGATAAAAAAAAATTCACAATTTTACATCGAAAAAATGGGGAAGGAACAGTTATTCATGTCCTGGTTCTCCCATTTTTGTTTTGTTTTCTTACTCTGAACTGAGGTTGGAATAGGGCATGTTGTCTCTGTCTAACTGATACCAAGTGGATGCATCTTGGAGTGGAATAACGTTTGTGCATGTGAGGTACATCGCCTGCACTATTTGCAAATGACTTGCAGCATTTCAAAATTAAAAAAAAAATATATTACCAGGATTTTTGAAACCATTATTTTGTTTAATATCGAGTAGTCACAGTAAATCGATTTTTTTTTTGTTTGAAGAAAATCGAATTGTTTATCGAAAGTATGATTTACCGCCAAAAATACTTACAAATTCTTTATTTTCTTTATATTTTAAGGATCCCGGTCTAACTGATATACCTAACAACGAATTGCAAGAAAATAGGTGAGTGCTTATTCATTTTTATCATGTGTTTGTTTTTATTTTTTAAAAATGCCGTTAGCTTTACGTTTGTTTTTTATATTAAATCAGTCATGCGATTTTAGCGTCGGATGTCCATTGAAGTCTAACGGCATTTGAGCGTCTGTCCTAATTTGTTGTTTTAAATTTTATTCTGTTTTTGGGTTGTGTGTTGCGACTTAGATTTATTATTTCAGGATTTTTGTTTTATTTTTGCACAATTTCACGTATATATATGATCCACCACCTCATCCATTTAGCTATCATCAATTTAGATTTTCCACTATTGTAGGTCATTCCATTCCCAATTGCCGGCTAGAGATTTTAAAATGTCAATCTTCTCTCACTGGGCGCTTGCACATTAACATGCAAAAATTTGTTAAATTTCTCAAACAAGATAAATTTTATTCTTTCATAATAATTTTGGAACTCGTATTTATAAAACGTAGGCGAATCCAACATTTGGTAAATAGGGACACATTTTGGGTTTTGAGCTTTATTTAACGGGTTCCTTGGTGTGTGGTAAGTGTGTCGAAAAAATCTGCGCTTGACTCGTAACAACACCAAAATATTTCTGGCCGGTAGTTCACAAAGGGTGATCCATTTCGAGGTTCCCTGCTTTTTTAAAGAAAAAAAAACGCAGAAAATTCAAATTTAATGGAGAATGTTTATTATCATTGGAAAGAACATTCTTTGGCATTTATTTTTTGAAGATTATGTCTATCAAATGTTGGCCGTTGCTACGTCGCAGATGGTCCATCCGTTGAGTCCAATTTTCGATCACTCGTTCGAGCATTTCGACTGGTAACTGGCGAATGACACGCGTGATGTTTTCCTGCAAGGCCTGAATCGAAGCGGGTTTGTCGGCATAAGCTTTTGACTTTACATATCCCCACAGGAAAAAGTCTAACGTGTGATGACACGATCTTGGTGGCCAATCGACCGGCCCAAAACGTGAAATTATGTGCTCACCGAAATGTTCTCTCAATAAGTCCATTGATTGATGCGATGTGTGGGAAGTGGCGCCATCTTGCTGAAACCAAATGTCGCCGAGATCACGAGCTTCAATTTCAGGCATCAAATAGTCGGTTATCATGGCACGATAACGGTCGCCATTGACGGTTACGTTCGCACCGGCATAATTTTTAAAGAAATATGGACCGATGATTCCACCGGCCCACAAACCACACCAAACCGTTGTTTTTTTCTGGATGAAGTGGCAGTTCTTCAATCTCTTCAGGTTACTCTTCGTTCCAAATGCGGCAATTTTGTTTGTTTACATACCCATTGAGCCAGAAATGGGCCTCATCCCAAACCAAAATTTGCCTCGAAAACGTCGGATCTTCTTGGAACTTTTCAAGAGCGCATAGAGCGAAGCGATGTCGCTTGGGAAGGTCGAGCGGCTTCAGTTGTTGCACAAGCTGTATTTTGTACGCTTTCAATTTAAGATCTTGACGTAAAATGCGCCAAGTCGTTCCATACGTCAGTCCAAATTGCTGCGAACGGCGCCGAATCGACTCTCTACGGTCTTCGTGTACACTCTCAGCTACGGCCGCTATATTTTCTTCACAGCGTGCTGGACGTGGTCTATTCGGTCGAATATTATCCAATAATGAATGCTGGGTCTCAAAATGGGTGATGGTGTTGCGAATAGTACGCTCAGTAGGCCGATTATGATGACCATAAGTTGAGCGAATTCCACGAAACACATTCCTCACAGAACGTGAATTTCATAATAAAGTTGAACAATTCGTAAACGTTGTTCACGCGTAAATCTTTCCATTATGAAATGCCAAACAATACTAAACAAAAATAACATGACAGCATGACACGACTCACACGTGATCTGTCAAAAAAGGCTATTGAAAAAAGTATCTCTACTTGGATCACCCTTTATATAGGCTTCCACGTGCTTTGAATGACAATCTATACCAAGCCTGCAGAGTCAATGAACATCTGTAAGGATCTTTTAATGGTACTTTTTAAACTTCATGGGTTGGCTCTGCCTCAGAAAAGTGTACAAAGTGTCCAGTTATAGCTATCATTGGAACACAACTTATGATGGAATTGATATGTCACCTCCATAGCTTTTATAGGAATTATTGGAAAATTCCGTTTCACTTAGTTGGAATGGAAATAATTACATCACAAAAATAAATCTTGACCAGTGGAAGATAAGGAGTCATTATCAGCGGAAACTATAATTCCAAATTAAAACCTGTTTGGATGGTAAACAACATCACTCTCTTTGTAAGAGAAAGTTAAAAATAGAAATAAAAAATTTTTGGCGCAACAGACTCTTTGGTACCCAGGACCAATGTTGGCAACTTAAGTTACTCCGAGTATGTTACGCGTAACTAATTGTAATTAGTTATGTACGTCTCATTTAGATTATAGATGCATGTAACCCAAATACATTCACAGGTTCTCATAAACGTCTTCAAGAGATATATTTATGTGTTCCATTCTTAAAGTACCATAGAGAAACATTAGTTTCTTGGATCTTTCGAAATACAGCCGATTTCTCAAAGGGGTGTGAATCAATGACCATTTCGGAAAAGTACGCTGTATTTCTGCGTACGATGATGGAGTTCTAAGCAGTTTTAGTAGTGCAAGCTTTGAAAGATTGGCCGTATACAAATCGGCTGTCTTCCAAAACAAAATTGGATTTACAATAATTTGTTCGTATAAGTTTTTTACAAACTCCCTCTTTTGATTTGAATAGGAACCATTCGTTGAGTCCATCACAACTTGGCATTTTTCAGAGAAAGTTATTTATTTGAAACAGATAACTGTTCTCTAATTTTTCAAAAGCGTAGAATGGATGTAGACAATAGGATGCTAGAACGTAAACATTAAGCGAGTTTCCAGGAAGAGATTTATAGAGATTTTCGAATTTTTCTGGAATTTTTCATTCTTTCCAAAATTTGGCAGCGTTTGCTAACGAAGCTGTTGATTGTTGGCAATTATTTATGAGTTCACAAATTGGATCGAACAACTCAATGGTTTTTTTTTGACTTACTTAGTTCCTTACTTACTTAAGTGGCGCTACAGTCCGGAATGAACCTGGGCCTCAACCAACATGCCTCTCCAATTAGTCCGGTCCTTAGCTAACTGCCTCCAGTTGCGCACTCCAAGTTGGTTGAGGTCGGTTTCTACTTGTGCGCGCCACCTAACCGAGGTCATCCTACACTGCGTCCGACATCTGGCTGTGAATCGAAGACTCTGCGAGCCGGAATATTGGTGTGCTAGCCATCTTAAACGTCCAATGCGGAGTTTTTTTTTTGACAAGAGGCATGTCGCTGTACAGCTCTTATAGTTCTTGGTTAAATCTTCATCTCCATAGCCCGTCAACGCAACCGCGACCGTAGATTTTTCGAAGAATTTTCCTATCAAATCGAGATTTCTTCATCCGCTTTTGAGACGGTCCATGATTCAGCACCGTAGAGCAGAACTAGGATGATCAGGGTCTTACATAGGATCTCCTTAGTAGTTCGAGTGAGTGCTTCTTAGCCCGAAGAAACAGCGGTTGGCAAGAGTAATTCTTCGTTTAATTTCTGACAAGATGTTGTTGTCAGAGTTAATAGCGGAGCCGAGGTAGACAATGTCCCTACCTCAAAGTTATATCTGTAAATGGTGACGTTCTGTCCTTTCGTGTTGACAGCATATACTTCGTCTTGCCTTCATTTACTGCTAAATCCATTTTTGCCGCTTCCTTCTCTATACTAGCAAACGTGGCTATGACATCACGTTGAGTCCGACCAATGATTTCAATATCGTCGGCGTATGACAGTAGTTGTACCGATTTTTGGAAATTTGTGCCTCTGGTGTTGGCTCTTTAGTTTTGCACAATACTCGCAAGAATCAGATTGAAGAAGTAACATGACAGCGCATCGCCTTGTCTTACTCCTTTTTTGGAATCGAATGTGTCGTTGAGGTCGTTTCCGACCCTGATGAAGCAGCGAGAATTCTCCATCGTCATCTTACACAAACGGACGAGTTTGAGCGGTATACCAAAACTAGACATGGCTCTGTATAGTTCGTCTCTATAAATGCTGTCGTATGCGGCTTTGAAATCGATGAATAGGTGGTGGGTATCGATTTGAACTTCTTGGGTTTTTTTCCAGGATCTGCCGAAGTGTGAACATTTGATCGGTTGTGGACTTTCCTGGCCTAAAACCAGACTGACAAGGGCCGATCTGGTTGTTGGTAAATGGTTTCCGGCGTTCACATATTACGGCAGATAGGATCTTGTAGGCGATGTTGAGGAGACTTCTGCCTCTGTAGTTGGCACAGTTACGAGGGTCGCCTTGTTTGACAAACGATGCTGAGGTTCCATTCTTCAGGCATACTTTCTTCCGACCAGATTTGGCTTATAAGGTGGTGGATGTTTCTTACCACGTCATCTCCGCCGGCTTTATAAAGCTCGGCGAGAAGGCCGTCATTTCCGGCAGCCTTATTTCGCTTGAGTGAGTGTGAATCTTGAGTTTCCCTAATTGGTGGCACAGAGTTTTTTGGCCGTTTTATACTATACCTCTAGTTGCGTTCCAAAGGCAATAATTGCATTTTTTTCCAGCGGTTAGGCTATGCAGATACTGCAATCGAATTTGATAGCAAGTTACTCAACCGCTTGAGATGTGGTTTTTCTTGGGGAGCACGTGTTTGTTGTCATCTTCTACGAGCTTTTAATTTTTGTCTAACTGAACCGTGGGTACTTGATATTACTATTACTCATTTTTTTGCTTTGCTGGGGAGTATTATTACATGCCGTTGTTTGAACAGTATCGATAAAGGGGTCAACCGCGACTTCGAGTTCCAATCTAAGCGATACACCCAGTCGAATATTATTTTCATTGTGGGTGGCCGCGGTGTAGTGGTAATGTGTTCGTCTGTTGAGTGGAAGGTTGTGCGTTCAATCCCAGCCAAAATCCATTTCACTTTTATTTAAAAAGAAATAAAAAGGTCGGTGTAATACCAAAAAAAAAAAGTATGCACACCATCTTGAATTTCTTCAAATTTAACGAACACAAGAAAAAGTGACTCCCCGAAGCTAGTTCGGACACCACCCATGGAGTTAAGTCTCCACTACATCCAAAATCTTTCCTATCACTCTCTTTCTTCTCCTTCTCTAACGCTCGTACTGTGGTAACATATAAAGGGTATTCATAACCCCTTGAGTACGTGTAAATTATAAAAAAAAATTGTCGCCTTTGAAGCCTTCCCCCCAGTTGGTTTTCGCATTTATTTGTCTGAGTCGGTTTTCATTTCGAATGACTGACTTCATCGTTGTTATAAATCCCGGAGAATGATCAGAGAAAAGATCAAAGTATTCTTCAACTTTGATTCGATTGGATGGCAGACCTTTTACCAGAAGAAAATCGATTAAATACGGTATCTTAGTACAGAATAAAACGGTTATAAGAAAATACAAAAAATCCGATAAAAATTTTCTTATATCCGTTTTTTTCTTATATGAGAAAAACGGATATAAGAAAAAAATGTCTTATATAAAAACAACGGATATAAGAAACAAAAAATTCTTATAACCAATCTAAAAGTTGCAGAAAAATAAAAGGCTGTACATTTAAATAAATTATTTAATAAAACCAACAAAAACAAACAAACAACAGTTCACAGGATGAGTAAGAAGATACAAACGAATTTATAAGTATATAAATGTACCTACTTATATACTTATAAATTCGTTTGTAAGTTAAGTTAAGTTAAGTTGTTGAAGAAAAAAATATTCATCTATTTTCTTTTGAACATAGGATTTAAAAAGAACTTCTTCAACAGCGTGTAAGCAATATTCGTCACTTTCCAAATATTGCTTTAATAAAAAGAACGCATTTATTGCTTCATTTCTATTAATTCCTTGGTCTCTTTCGGCTATCTCATAGTCTTCCTCTGCGTCGTCCTCTTTCTCGTCAGCTAGCATATTATTCACAAGTTCTGTTTCGTCTATTTCCCCATCAGCTTGATATTCGTCGAACTCATTATAAGTTATATCCAGATCTTCCACTGCTTCGTTACTTTTAAAAACTCCTGCCTTTCGAAAACAATTTTGAATAGTTTGTGGAGTCACCAACCACCAAGATCGTTTTATGATATTTAAGGCGCAAAGCATATTAATTTCACGAAGAAAGCTCGACATACGATTGCCTTCTATTGCCAGAATTTGTTTGCGGACCAAACATTTCCTATAATGATCCTTAAACGAATGAATGATCCCTGCAAAGACAAAACAAAAGGGAAATATGTAATAAACTGCTGTGCATTCACTAAATTAGCTTCCTACCCTGATCCAAGGGTTGTATGATGCTTGTAGTGTTCGCAGGAAAAAAAAATATTTCAATGTTAGTAGGTTTGAAATCTATTTTGTGGCACGAGGCATTATCGATAAAGAGTAATATTTTTTTCTTTTTTTTTCCTCATTTCATCATCAAGTTGCTTTATTATTTCCCCCCACAGTGAAATCGTCATCCATCCTTTTTTATTGTACTTGTAGGGAATAGGAATGCTTTTCCCCTGGAAACATCTTGGTTTTTTAAATTTTCCAATCGAAAACACATATTTATTCGAACCATTAGAATTACAAATAAACAAAAGTGTTATTCTGTCTTTCTGTTTTTTTTGGCCACTTATTTCTTTATTTTTCGGGGCATATGTTCCACTAGGAAGAGCCTTATAGAGTAAGCCAGTTTCGTCGGCGTTATATATGTCTTCACCATCATACCTTTCCAAAAATCCTGGCAGAACGTACTCTTTGAAATTTTCTGCAGCTTCTTTATCGGCGGAGCAGGCTTCTCCATGCACTCTTTTAAAGCAGATGTTTTGGTTTTTTTTCCAACGTTGGAGCCATCCTAAATTGGCTTGAAAGTCCGGGATATCCAACTGCACGGCGAACTGTTGCGCTTTCTCGAGAACAATCGGACCAGTGATTTTCGCATCTTTTTCAACCATTTGTTCGAACCATTTAGCCATCGTTTGGTTAAGTATTTCATATTTTCCTTTTCTGTCTCTTTTTCTATTCAAATTTTTGCACGAATATTTTAGTTTTTCAATACTCTCAGAATTTTTAATAATTTTGGAAAGAGTGCTTTGAGAAATTTTAAATTTACTGGAAATTTCATTTCGGGGTTTTCCACACTTCACTTCTTCTAAAATTTCTATTTTTGTTTTAACCGAAACTGCGTTTCTCGACTGGTTTTGTCGACATTTTCAAGGAAAAATTCAATATTTGAATAAGCAAATCAAAAAATTACCGTAGCAAATGAAACTTATTTTCTTAATGTCATAGGCTGTCATTTTAGTTCGAAATGTCAATTTCTTTAAGCTTCGCGCACATTTAAAATGATGAGTTCTGTACAGTTTGAAGACAAATTATTTACATGAGAACGAATTTCTTTTAACCGTTTTTTTTTGTATTGGCTTATAGATTTTGGTATTACAAAAAAGTTTCTTATATCAGTTTTTTTCTCATAAGCGTTTTTCTTAGAAGGGTTTCATTTTGCATAGAAGAATATTTGAAGGGGCACGGAATTTCGTATGCGTTTCTTATAAGCGTTTTTTTTCTTATATGGAGTTTTCTTATATCCGTTAAATACTGTAATATCATTAGGGCAGTAAATTGGTTTTCCCGTTGAATAAAGCACTCCCACAAATTGTTTGTTGGGGTACCTATTTATCCAGAAGTAGATATAGATCTCATCGTTAAAGAAGATTTTTTCGATTAAATAAGTGCCAGTTTCGAACTGCTCCAGAGCCCATTCAGCGAACACTCTCCGTTGTCCATGCAGTCCGACCGAAGGTCATTTTTTCGACCGATACGGAACTTTGGTTTTTTGATCCCTTTCGTCCGAAGCCGAAGTTTATTGTATCTACTACGAAATAGTAAACCTTGGAAATAGTAATAATAACAATCGTTTCAATAAAAAATTCAATTACTAGTTAAAACTAAAAAAAACTTGAATTGTACGTAGGAAATAAAAGTTTGTCAACATTTTCTACGTGCAAATTAGCCCTCAGCATAAATTTTTCCATCAACACTGAGTTTTCGCTCGCTACACTGGTGGGTGGAGCTAATAAATATTTGAGTTGTGGAGCCCAGTAATAAAAAAAAAATATCAGCGTTCCTTGCAAAGATCTAAGATATTCTTCGAAGGCTGGAAAATCTTCTGAATTGGCGCCATATTTACCCCTACCGAGGTATCCGTTCGGAACAAAATTTTCACCATTTTTTTCGATATCGCAGAATTTTGTACCGAGGTATCCTTTCAGATTTGCATTTCGAGTGGATCTTCCGACAAAATACATCGTACATGATGGCGCGAAGGCTTAATGCGTTAAGTCAACAATTTTAGGCAGATAAGCGTTTCTTCGAAAGATCTCTGACGAAAACTTGTTGCGGAATTCTTACGAAACCACACCAAAATTGTTAGTAAAATAATAAAAAAAATTAGTTTGCTTATTAATACCCAATCATGCTCTAGAAAAAAAAACAACAAGAACGGAACAAGAAAAATGAGTTCAACTATTTTTTTTTCACTCACTTTTCACAGCTGACAGACTGTCAAACGTACGCGATTGAATGCTTCATTTATTTTGTTAAGCAACGGATATTTCGATGGTAGACTGAGCTCCGATCGGAACTGACTTTCCTTTCGGAAATTCTTTCAACGGACACCTCGATTGGGCTGATTATCATGTGAATTCCACAGTTTTTCGATTTGTGATTTGAAGAAGTTGAAGGAGCAACAGATTAATTCTGGAAAACTGTTTACGCAAAAATTTGAAAATGGCAGTCTTGCTGCAGCTTGCTACTTCATCATTAGCTAAGTATTTGGTTTTGAATTTTGGATCCATAATCGTTGCAATAGCTATCTTAGGAAACATTTTTGTTTAGGAAAGGCGTTTGCCGACCGACTCACACAATCAGGTTTTTAAAATACATATCTCTTGGGAGTCATTTTATTTATCAACGTTATTATGAGCGACACGGATGTAGAACCAGCAGAAATATCAAATGCAGCTTGATAGGAAGATTTTAAAACCGTTGTCAAGTTGTTGACGAGAATCCACTCTTCCATAGTCGGGACATGAATTCCACCACGTTCTGCTGTATATAGATTGATCGCAACGTTTTGCTCATAAAGTCTAGATAGGGTACTGTTCCATGTAGTCTGTACATCTTGTATTAAAGCATGCTGTGGTAGACCACACGTTTCTTGAAAATTTATTTGTTGTTCGTTTTTTTCTAAATTGACCTATAATTCGGCGGTATTTCATTAGAAGATTTTGGCTTGTCGCGGACTCAGTAAAGCGATGGTTGGTTCGTTTCCTAGCCGTAGCTACACCTAAATGTTATTTCACTGGCCCTCCTCTCGTGATTATCTGAAAAATTATCCGATTAGCAGCAATTGTCAATAAAAGCTTATCTCAAATTGGCCATTAGGAGTCGACATTAAACAGGAGGTCCCGACATCGTGCAAGAAGTACACACGCACACATGAATGGTTGTGAGAAAGCTCGGCTCCGGGTACTAACGAGTCTATTGCGCCAAAAATTTGTTTTTATTTTGTTGGCTTGTCTCAATTTGGGAATCTGATTGACGTGTGATTTTATTTTCATTAACTTTATACCCAAGGGTATAGAGCTACATAGAGTGCTCATCTCATACAATGAAAATGTTCTATGTGGGGTACTGATATTGATAACCCAGAGTTCACGTTGCTACCCCAACATCGAACAACAGCATCGCCGACGCATACAAACGACGAAAATTCCCCATCGCACTTACCGCCCGCGTCTGAAACGGCAACAACATTTTTAGCTGTGGTGCGTACTGTATGTAGTTCTATACTCTTTGCTTATACAAACAAACATAACATACAAATTCAACAGTAAGTACCTAGAAAGTCTGCTAGACTATCGTTAGCGATAACCATTTTAAAACT
Source organism: Rhingia rostrata (assembly GCA_949824845.1). NCBI lineage: Eukaryota > Metazoa > Arthropoda > Insecta > Diptera > Syrphidae > Rhingia > Rhingia rostrata. The sequence goes on from OX463759.1 coordinate 7,037,519, forward strand.
TACGGAATGAGTATCCTGCGCAATTCTATTTTAACAAGAAGCTGGAATTTCAACATTCGGCCATTGGCCAAATCTTCGGTCACATTTGGCCGAAGCCGAATGTTTGGCTGAAGGTGCTATTTTTAGTCGAAGGTGGTCGGAGCCGTTTACCTCCAGCTGTTGGGTCAGTTGATTTAAAAGTTAAGGAATGAGAATCCTGCGGAATTCTATTTTAACAAAAAAAAAAACTGAAAAGTATACACATTTGGCCGCAGCCGAATGTTTGGTAGTTGATTTTGTACGGGTAAAGGCTCAACACAATGCTAAATTCGCCAAGGTGTGGTCTGCGAAAGTTAAAATCCTCCTGCAAACCTCTCACGGACGGAGGAGATGTTTTCGGAATTTCTTGCGTTTCTTCGATGTACTGGGTGTTGGTTTATTGTTTTCTGAACCATCACACTGCGAAAAGTAATCTCCATACAACGAGTATGGCGACTGTAAAATGGGCGAAGCGTGCGGTACGTTGCTCGAACAGAACAACCATTTTGATTACAGCTATGTTGTTGAACGCTATGTAAGTCCATGGTGATTTGGCAAAACGGACTGCATTTATGACAGCCAATTTGATAGATGTAGCTTCGACAAAATGGCCGCTATGGACTCCCTTTGGAAAGACCATTGAAATGCCCTTGTCTTCCCTTTTGAAAGATGTTTTTCATTTTCTTGTCCTCATTTATTGGTGAAGCAAAACTATGCGGTGACATCTATGATGATAATATCACCACCATTGATAAGAGATTGTACCTCTTTAAGGGACAGTATCACATGAACACATTGACCCCTATCGAGGTATCCGTTCAAAACAGTCTCCGAATGTTCCAATCGGAACTCAATTTACTTTCGAGGTATCTAAAAAAAATTATACCATCGCATTCGTTTGATTCCACAGCAATTCTTCGTCGGACAACTTTTAAAGGAATTCAACGCATAGATGTCAAGAATTGTCGACGTGATCTGTGCGTTACGTTTCAGGTAAAATCTGCTCGAAATGCTAATCGGAACGGATATCTCGGTACAAAATCATTGGATTTCGAAAAAAATCGGAGAAAATTTATTTCCGTATGGATTACTCGATAGGGGTAATTCTGGCCTGGTGAGGTATCCTTCGACGCGGACTATTTTCCGCAACTCATACTTCGTCGGAGGTACAAATTCCATTGAAGTGAAATAATCACTTGCATACAATTCGTAAATAAATTGCGCGAAGAATTTGTGTCGGAGGAAATCGGCAAAAGAATTTCACTTAGCTGTCAAAAATTGCACGAAAAATGCACCTGTATGCACTTCAACGCAATTCGCGTGGATGTGTTACAAAATGTCGGAGAAATATGCCGAACAGCTTTTCGAAGAAATATATCGACCTCTAAATTGTACGAAATCGTAGAGTTTGCCGCTCCGACGGATTCCTTACTAGGGCTGATTATCTGGCCGTGATCCTTTCTTATTGTCAAACGTTTGCATTGATCGAGCAGCGATAATTCTCTATTGTTATCATACTCAGATGGACCAGTAGAAGCTACACATGGCTTCATAGAGTTCGACCCTATAGCCGATGCGATTTTGAAATCGGTGATATACCCGTAGTCTTGTGATAAAATTCATCTTAGATTCTGGCTGATTATCCGTTATAGATTTGGGATTACTTATCATTAAGATTGGTGGACATTTTTGAGTGTTAGGAGACCCTGGAGTTTTACCAGCTACTTAATCCATTCGCGCTGATTGTTCTTGTAGACTTTTTTTAATCGCACGGATGATTTCTCACTTGTCGAACAAAAAAATGCCGCTGGTATATGTATTTACGTGTAATGTGTAGGAGCCCATTACAGAACAAAGGCGTAGCAAGTTTAGATTTTTTTCAGATCGATGGTTGCTAATTTCCACCATACATCAACCGCCCATCTAGTAATAGCCTCGTTAAAAGGTTTTAAATGGCGTAGTAGATTTCAACCCACAAGATAACAGAAACGCAGGAAGTCTTGTTTTTTCCAGATCATTATGATTTTCGAATTTAAAAAACACACCGCGACACCAATCGAATAATTCGTCACAGAAATATTCAAGAATTGATTTTCTGAATAGCGGCGTTAAAAGATGCATAAGGTGCACAAACCTTTTAACGACGCTATGAAAACGCTTTCCGAGACTTGTATTGTATTTAGTATCGTTGCCGATTTGTATTTTTTTTTTTTTTTACTCATGTCGTCATTTTGTCGTAAGGTCAACGCATACGTTTATGAAGCGGACCATGACGACTATCGATTGCAAATACTTCAATGCCAAACGATATTTCTTCACATCTCAGTTGTGAGGGAAATTTTTCCATTTGTGTCAAACAGTGATTGGAAAATATCTTTATGGCCATTTGGTCATTCAATTATTAATGTCCAAGTATTTCCAGAACTCTTTTTATGTGAGCCAAGGACATGGTGTACAATGTTTGTGCTTGGCGATTAAGTGTATCGTGACGGTAGAGTAATTGAGTTGTATAAACTGCTGGGGCGCACCATTTCATAATTTTTTTTTTTCAAATTATTTTTGGTTACTTATTTCGTCTTGCATTTGCCATGTTCTTGTGTCTGCCTTCATCTGCGGTCGACCGTAAAGATGACACAAACATGGAGTTGTACGTTTTATTGGGTTTAGGAAATATGTTTTGGTCGTTTTTTTTTTTTTAATGTAAACACCTCTATATACCAGCATCTTTGATGGAGTAATAAAATTTGGGGAATTGTGCTGTAAATATTAAGAAAATGCGCACAAGTTTACATATCGATATAAAGCATATCTTAAGAATACACAATAGCCTAGCCTTCGAAATGATGTAAATGAGTTTTTTTTGAGGTGAATAAATTCGTACATATACGCGCCACGACCAACTCGAAAGAAGCGCAATCGTGAATTCCAATTTTCGACAACTTTGTCGGGCAACTAGGACCATGTATCAGCAATAACACGGCGAATGTTGAAGGCTCTGTTTTATCGGCATACACAGGTGACTTCACAGCTCGCCTAAGAAATGAATCTATAGGTGCGAGGTCATACGATCCGTGGAGGCCAGTTCACATGTCCATTATACGATGGCAATGTTTATATGGTATCGCGCGACATGTGCCATGTTGCGCCATCTTGTTGAAACGAAAGCTCTGTCACGCAATGTCATTCAATTAAAGAACGAAGAATGTTCCATTGACGGTTAAATTATGGCCGGCATGTTCCTTGGAGAAAAAGTCCGGAATAAACCTGGGCCTCAACCAAAATTCCAATCCAATTAGCCCGAGTTAACTGCCTCCAGTTGCACACTTCAAGTTGGTTGAGGTCGGTTTCTACTTGTGCGCGCAACTTAAGGGGAGGTAATCCTCTACCGCGTTCGAAGTATGGCTGGGAATCGATGACAGCGAGCCGGAGTATTGGTGTCAATTCTTTCCTAGCCATCTTAAACTACATAAGTTTTCTGACAAGAGGGTATGTCGCTCGTATAGTTCATGGTTGAATCTTCGTCTCCATAGTCCGTCAACACAAACGGGAGCGAACATTTTTCGAAGAATTTTCCTCTCAAATCGACCAAGGATTTCTTCATCCGCTTTTGAGACGGTCCATTCTTTAGCGCCGAAGAGCAGGACTGGGATGATCAGTGTCTTATAAAGGATCTCCTGAGTAGTTCGAGTGAGGGCTTTACTACTGAATTGCTTACTTAGCCCGAAGAAACAGCGGTTGGCAAGAGTAATTCTTCGTTTGATATCTGACGAGATGTTGTTGTCAGAGTTAATAGCTTTTCGAAGGAATATATCGACCTCTAAATTGTACAAAATCGTAGAGTTTTTGCGCTCCCACGGATTCCTTCCTAGGGCTAATTATCTGGCCGTGACCCTTTCTTATTGTCAAATGTTTGCGTTGATCGAGCAGCGATAATTCTCTATTGTTATCCTACTCAGATGGACCAGTAATATCGTTTAATATCTGACGAAATGTTGTTGTCAGAGTTAATAGCGGAGCCGAGATAGATAAAGTCCCGTAATACCTCAAAGTTATATCTGTCAATGGTGGGTTCTGTTCATTTCGTCGATGTCGTGTGTTCTTTCTAGTTGACAGCATATAACTCGTCTTCCCCTCATTTACTGCTACACCAATTTTTGCCGCTTCCTTCTCTATACTAGCAAACTTGGCTATGACATCACGTTGAGTCCGACCAATGATTTCAATATCATCGGCGTATGACAGTAGTTGTACCGATTTTTGGAAATTTGTGCCTCTGGTGTTGGCTCTTTAGTTTTGCACAATCCTCGCAAGAATCAGATTGAAGAAGTAACATGACAGCGCATCGCCTTGTCTTACTCCTTTTTTGGTATCGAATGTGTCGTTGAGGTCGTTTCCGACCCTGAAATCACGTTGAGTCCTACCAAGGATGTTCAATATCGTCGGCGTATGCTAGTAGTTGCACTGATTTTTGGAAAATTGTGTTGGCTCGGAAGTTTTGCACAATCCTCTCAAGAATCAGATTGAAGAAGTCACATGACAGCGCATCGCCTTGCATAAATCCTTTTTTGTTATCGAATATGTGTTGTCTCGGTATGGTCGTTTCCGACCCTGGTGGAGCAGCGACAATTCTCCATCGTCATCATCCACAAACGGACGATTTTGGGCGGTATACCAAAACTAGACATGGCTCTGTATAGCTTGCCTCTATAAATGCTGTCGTATTCGGCTTTGAAATCGATGAAAAGGTGGTGGTTATCGATTTTGACTTCTTGGTAGTTTTCCAGGATCTGCCGAAGTGTGAAGATTTGGTCAGTTGTGGACTTTCCAGGCCCAAAAATCACTCTGAGAGGACCGATCAGGTTGTTGGTAAACGGTCACAGGCGTTCACATATTACGGCGGCAGATAGGATCTTGCAGGCGATGTTGAGGAGACTTACGCCTCTATAGTTGGCGCTGTTTAGATGGTCTCTTTTTTGTGGATCGGGCAATCGATGCTGAGGTTCCATTCTCCAGGCATACTTTCTTCCGACCAGATTTGGCTTATGAGTTGGTGGATGTTAGTAACCAAGGTACCTCTGCCGGCTTTATAAAGCTCGGCGGGAAGGTCGTCATTTCCGGCTGCTTGAGTTTCGATATTCCAATCCTCACTTCACTCAGGTCAGTTGGTTGGCAGTTTTCGCTGTCGCTGCCAATATTGAATGGCTGTTCTGCCTGACAGCGGAATGTTGGTCGTCATCGCCGTTTAACAGTCTGCAGAAGTGATTCTTATTTATTCTCAGCATGGACCGTGTTTCCAGTACGATCATTCCTTCTTCATTTTGACATGAATCTGTTCGCGCCTGACTTTGACATTTTAGACTTTAGTAAAACGAACGAACATCTTTCCTACAGTGGCCTTCTATCGACCGCTTTTTTTGCTCTCTTTGTGTTCCTCCCTCCTTCTATGCATATAAAGCTCAATGGCGGCTCTCGGCACACTTGTCATGTTTCGCCTCTAAAAATACAATCGAATGCTGCTTTGATCTCGAACAATAGTTGGTGGCTATGACTTGCGATGTATGACAATTTGATCGGTTGATCACTAACAGTGCCGATAAGATTTTATGTAAATCTTTTCATATATTACGCCAGATATGTTCTTGTAAGCCGAATCGGGGAAAGTTGTGCTATCGTGATCGGCGCTGCTCAGAGTTGATCTTTTTTTTTCTAAACTGATGCCTAATTTGAGGTGCTGTGGCTTAAGCTAAGCCAACAACCAGAACACAAACATATTGAACGGTTCAAAACTTGTACACGCACATTATTTTATTTAATTTTAGATTATTTTAATTTTAATTCATTTCCAAAATTTGAATGTTCATAGGAAACATTTCCCCTCGCCCCCACATAAACGACAGAGGATTTGTCGCAAACCATGGTTCGTGGTAAAAAAAAAGTAAAAAAAAGAAAACTTCCTGGGGCTACAATTAGTTCATGACCATAGCGTAGGTATCATCCTCCCAACCGCACATATCTTTACAAACATGGAAGCGCATGCCCTCTTTAAAGTATTTGTCCATAAAAAAAATCCTTGTGTAGCAGATTATTTTATGTGTTTACTCCAATGACAGATTTTCCTCAACTCCCTGTTTTCAGTGCCTTCATTTTAGGTCCACATTGATTCTTACGCACTCCATCTAAGCAGTATTAAGCTCCAACTTCTCCAAACCTGCTCCCTTCCATAGTGGAACTCATATCCTATTTTAGTAGTATGTACCAACATTTCTGTTTTTCTTGTATGATTTCATTTTATTTTAGTTTCTCCTCTTTTTTTTTCTTGTTTGGTTTTCTTTTATTAAAGTGCGCAACGATGGAAAGGTGAGACCAATGAAACCCTCTCATGTGAAGGTTTAGCGCACAAACGTGACATGGACAGCCTTGAGAATACGAATTTCATGTTGCTTGTCATTTGTGTGCGCTAACACCATCGTTTTAAAGGACACAACACAAAAATACAAAAATCCTATTGTTTAAACTAAAAAAAAATGTTTAATCTGGAAACCCTACGTTTCTTATAGTTCGTGGGCGCCAAAGCCTGTCTTCGATTCCGCAAATCTGTGTTATGCGAAATGCGATCCTAAATCGAAAAGAGACTTGTTAAACCGAAAAAAAAAGAAAACATCAAACAAACAATGGACGATGAGATCTTAAAGACAGTCCACTCAATGTTTGGCAAGAGTGTCAAAATAGTCGACTGTGAGAAGACCTCATTAGTTCGCCAGGAGGAAGTACTCCTAATCAATGGCATTCCAGTCACCTTAGACGGAGAAGATGGTGATGCAATAAAAAGTGCACTCCTAACCGGACAGGTGCCATCGGTTGAACTGCTAAATCAGTTGCTCTTTCAAGCTGGAATCTTGAGGCAACCGGTTCAACTGGAGACATCGCTGTCGGTTAAGTCGTCTATGGTGACCACCGAAGAGGTATCTGTGGCACGTGGTGGCCGAATACTTGACGGCCATACCAGCGAAACGAAAGAAGATTACGTCTACAGTAGTTCGAAGAATGAGATCTGGGAGCCTGTTGTTTTGAAATCGACAACACCAGATAGGGAGAAAATGACATCTACACCGAGATTTCGATTGGTCGAACAGTCGCCAACGAAACCGGAATCGTTTGATGGTGCTGCCGGTGGTCTACCAAAAGAATTCATTCCAAGTTGTAGTAGCTCAACAAATACTGCCGCGTCTGCTGCTCCGTCAAGAACGACAACAATAACACGTTCAGCCACAGTCGCAACTGATATCAGTGGAGGAGCAAGTAGTGATTACTACTACAACTACGATGGCAACGAATGTGTGTCGAAAGACACCGGTAACGATGACGACGATAACGATGATAGCAACGAAGATGATGACGAAGACGGTGAATTGTACTTGTTAAATCCGCAACCAATACCGTCATCACCATTTGGCAATAGACTGCCGCCTAAAAAAAACACGCATTCCAAGGACTACAGCAGCGCAAATGATCCGTGGAGGAATTATCCCAAAAGCGGCGATACGGCCTTATCGAAATCATCTGTGGCATCGGCGTCTGGCAAAAAATCGAGTCTTTTAAGCTATGATTCTGGTCATGATGGCGTCTTTCACAGTCCATCACAGCAGACAGCAACGAGCAACATTGCGTTGCCGCCATTACATCAATCGACGACAAACAACACAGACCATTCCATATCGTCATGTTATGATTTCATTAGCTCAGACGAAGCTGACTTTGTGACTGCGACAACACACCAAAGCAACTCTGGCAAACAATGCAAAACGACATTTCCAACAAAGGAGCAGCAGCGGAGCTATGCAGACATGCAACATCATCGGGTAAGGGTTTCTTATTTTTGTATTCTGTTTTCTTTTTCTTTTTAATTTTTCTTTTTTGTTTTTCTGTTTTTTTTTTTATATATTATTTGTGGTTGCTTTTGTTTGCATTTACCTAGTCTTATGTTAAACCTAGTCCTGTTAGCGAGTGAAATTCTGATCCAACTAGGTCCATTGGTTATGCAAAATGAGAGAAGCTATACGCTGCGCTTTTTCAAAATATGAAAAGGTTCGATGACGTAAGGAACCATTTATTTGATTGATATTTCTGTCAACCGTTAGCTACTGTTGATTGAGCAGATTTTTAATCATATATGTGCTGTGGAAACAACCAAACAATTCTCTATGGCTTGAGAGGTCTTTTATCTGACAGAGCAAAACCGGTATAATTTTCTTCATCTCAACTCCATTCTATTCTTAAATCCAAATACAAATTTTTGGCGCAACAGGCTCGTTAGTACCCAAGGCTGAGCTTTCTCACAACCATTCGTGTGTGCGTGTGAACTTCTTGCACGATGGCGGGACCTCCTGTTTTATGCCGACTCCGAACGGCGAATTTGAGATAAGAGTTTCTTGACAATTGATACTACTCGGATGTCATGTCAGATCATCACGAGAGGAGGGCCAGTGGAAAATTATTTTAGGTGTTGCTACGGCTGGGAATCGAACCCAGACCCTTTGCGCGGCAGTTCAACGCACAAACCATCGCTCCATTGAGCCCTCAATTCTAATCTCATGGATTGATTATATTATCACAGCTCGATTTTTTTTTAGCTTTCTCCTTTCTTGGCGACAGGGATCGTACCGCTCCAACTTAACTGTGCCTATTCGATGGGTTGGTGAGCTTTTATTTCTTTGCTTGTGCGTCTACGAACCGCTTATGCCCTTAGCGGCTTTGGGTCATACAAACTTTTCCTTTTCTTAATGACAGGGATCGTACCGCTCCAACTTAACTGTTCCTATTCGATGGTTTGGTGAGCTTTTATTTATTTGCTTTTACGTCTACGAAATGCTTATTCCCTTGGCGGCTTTATGTCATACAAACTCTGTGATGGTAAATATCGCATTTTTTCGATTCATGGTGCATGTTTTGATATAAGATACTCCCACCATAGGTTAGGTTATCGTTAGGTAGATTATGGTTCTACCTCAGAGCGCTCATTAGAATGCCTTTTGAGGGCTCACATGTATATCAGTCTTCTGTGTCATTATACCCTTTCTAGCCAACTTTCTAGCCACCCAGATGTTGTTTTGAACCTGAAAATATAGACAACTGTAATTTCGAATAGATCGACCGCTCCCACCTGGGAGCACAGAAAGTGGGTGCTATTCTCGTATATACCTTCATTGCAGCATCCAACACAAAGTCCATTATGCAAGATGCATTTTTAATTTATGCAAGTTGTGACCACTTACAAAGATTTTGTGGTTCTTCATCTCCTTAGGTAGGGATTGCATTCCGCCTACACTTGGTGATATCCAGTTGTTTCTGTCCTACCGTGATATAAGCATACATACTGGCGGGTTGACATACTGGTCTTCTTGTTAAATGGTAGTTCCAAAGACTCAACTTGTGAGCTCATGACAGTATGCTCGAAACTCCTAAGCCCTGCCATGAACTTGAGCTTATTTATCCCTGCACTATCTGTAATCCAATTTCAGTTTAGCTCGAGGGGAATGCCTTGGTTTAACTTTAAGTTTCATTTTCTATTCAATCCGTCCAGCTCAAGTTTTATTGATTTTTTTTTTAAAGCTCTCTTAGCAAGCCAGATCGTATCAGGGAATCCTAAATATCTTGAACTCTTCCTTCCGTTCTTAAGTTCTATATCGTTGTATTCACGCTTCAAATAAGCCTGTTGTGCTTTTCTTTTACTGGTCCTAAAATGTATTCAGATGTCAAGATCAAGGAGTGTGCTGGATTTTCAGATACAGAGGGCATTTCATGATTACCTGATGGTGAAAAACGTTACTCTCATGCTTTGCAGATAAAGAAGACATTTTCTAGTCCACTGAACACAACTCAAATATAGAGTTAGCCTTGAGGTAAGGTTGCCGGTGATATTTACCTCCTGTGATTACATCTTTTTAGATCTATTTAGTTTCAGTATAAACCATTTCTGATTATTCATTTTTGGTATATTCGTCCCAAGGTCTATACCCAAAACTAACGCCCTCACACCCATTAGACTCTGCATACAACTGTTACCCACCATGTCGGTTGGACCTAACTAAGTTGCATAGCACTGAGTATAATCAATAAATCCCCCCTTCTTCACCGAAGCGATCGCTTCGCCTTCACTCTCGATACCAACTGGCAATGTTGGTTGGTGCATTTCCAACTTAATGTCCTTGCATGCTGCTTGATATAATTTTGCCGCCATCACCGACGTAGCTTATAGCACCCATTATTTCTGTTTGTTTCTTTCAGGAACTGTCTCCAATTTCTAAGTCAATACATCATGAAAATGTAAAAAGTCCCAATTTGGGTAAAAAACCGCCAATGTCATCCAGTAGTTGTGTGTCAAAGAATCCTTCTTCATCACAATCGAAACATCACGCACATCAATCGCAATTATCGCATACGGTAGATACAAACAAGGTGGTGGTATCAAATGCCAACATAAATCCTTTGGCTGATGCATCAGTGACTGCAGCGACGGCGACAACGACGGCGGTGACAACGGCAACTACAGCTGCTGCCACTTGTTCAACAACGATTTCAACAACATCCGTGGAGAATGGTTTGGTATTTCGTGATGGAAATCTCATTTCGGGACCTCTGAATGCCCTAATAGCGCACATGGTACCATCCAGTCAATACTACCCCGATCGATCGTTTATATTCTCGTTTCTGCTGAGCGCACGTCTATTTATACGGCCGCATGAATTGCTTGCTAGAATTTCGGAAATTTGGGAAAGCCAACAGCAAATTCAGAGTAATCCGATGGCACCATCTATTGATACTGTCGATGAGAAGTCGGCGCCAGTACAGAGCATTAGCGGAGCCAATAGGTCCCAACAAATGTACCCACCACAATATCCCGATGAAAAGACTCACCAGGATGCGATCAAATCTGCTCAAAACTGCATTCAATTGCTATCTGAATGGATCGATACATTCCCATATGATTTCCGTGATGAACGTCTGATGCAACACGTTCGGGTTTTGGCCAGAAAGTGCGTCTACATCGATAACAGTCTCGGCAAGATAGTGTCGAGCATTTTACAAAATTTAGTTCAACGACTGACAGTATTGGAAAAGTACGAGGAGTTTCTGCAGACTCTTGCCGCGCAGGAGAACACCGAATCGAATCTCTCAGCCGAAGACTTAGCCCAGCATCATCAGAAGTCATATACATCATCAATGTCAGATGGTGGTTGCCATACAAATAGCGGTTATGTGCATGCAACCGGATCTGCGTCTTTTAGTGACCGGAAGAACAGTAATGCCCTTATTGCCAAAACTGCTGCCGTGGATTCTTCAAATCCATCAAGTTCATCTGCAACGTCTGTTATGCCTCACAAGTCATTGTCTTCATCGTATACAACCGCGTCTGGTACGTGTCATCAACATCAATCTGTTCAACATCATCATCAATACCACAATAGTCACCAAAGTGATAGCTCATCGAATTCAGTAAATACTCTTGGTCCAGGTGTTGGAGGGGGTATCGGCATTGGCATCGGCATTGGAAGTTGCACCAGCTCTGGTGGTGTTAGCAATGGAGCTGAGCTACATGGTATTTGCGATTTATGCCCAAACGCGGCTCTATTGGCATATCAGTTGACACACATCGAATTGGAGAGACTGTCACACATCGGGCCAGAAGAGTTTGTTCAGGCATTCGCCAAAGAAAATCACTTGGAGTCGTTTAGTGACATGAAAAAGACTAGGAATTTGGAGTCCTACGTACAATGGTTCAACAGACTGAGCTACTTCACTGCAACGGAAATTGTTAAGGTACTTGCGTTTATTTTATCCTTCATAATTTGGCGTTTTTTTAATCCTCAAGTTTTACAGTATCCAAAGAAGAAACAACGTGTCCGCATCATCGAGTTTTGGATTGAGACGGCACGCGAGTGCTTCAACATTGGCAATTTTAATAGTCTGATGGCGATAATAGCCGGTTTGAACCTATCACCGATATCTCGACTTAAAAAGACTGTAAATATTGACATACCATCTTGATGTGTAATTGGTGCTTTATATTGTCCCGTTTTATTTTTCAATAGTGGTCCAAAATACAGTCGGCAAAGTTTTCTGTACTCGAACATCAAATGGATCCAACCAGCAACTTCAACAGCTACCGATCGACACTGAAAGCAGCTATGTGGCGTTCTGAAGGTGCTACCAACGAACGTGAACGAATCATCATTCCATTTTTTAGTTTATTAGTTAAGGATTTGTATTTCCTGAACGAGGGGTGCTCAAATAGGTAAGAGGTTAAGAGGTTATAAATTTTATTGTTGTATCAATATTCAATGGGTGGGTAATTTTAGATATTCATCGTAGCACATGCGAATTTACAGCTACTATAACGACATCTTTTACATACTTAAGTGGCGATACAGTCCAGAGTGAAGCTGGGCCTCAAACAACATGCTTCTTCAATTAGCCCGGTTCTTAGCTAATTGTTTCCAGTTGTATACTCCGAGTTTGTTGAGGTCGGTTTCTACTTGTGCGCGAGGTCTTCCTCTACTCCGTCCGACGTGTGTCTGGGAATCGAAGACTCTGCGAGCCGGAATATTAGTGTCCATTCCCTCTTCATGTCCTAGCCATCATAAACGTCCAATGCGGAGTTTTTTTTTTACCAATGGCATGTCGCTGTACAGCTCGTATAGTAGTTGATTGAATCGTTGCCTCCATAGCCAGTCAACGCAAACGGGACCGAAGAATTTTCCTCTCGAAACGACCAAGGATTACTTCATCCATGCTTCAGTCCCGTAAAGTAGGACTAGGATGATCAGGGTCTTCTATATAATCTCCTTAGTAGTTCGAGTGATGGCTTTACTCATAAATTACCTTCGTAGCCCGAAGAAACAGCGATTGGCAAGAGTAATTCTTCGTTTAATTTCTAACAAAATCTCGTCAGAGTTAATAGCGGAGCCGAGGTAGGCAAAGTCCCGTCCTACCTCAAAGTTATAACTCTCAGTGGTGACGTCCAATTCTTCGGTGTTGTGTCGTCTTTCGTGTTGACAGTATATACTTAGCCTTGCCCTCATTTACTGATAAATCAATTTTTGCCGCTTCCATCTCTCTACCAATGATGTAAATATCATCGGCTTATGCTAGTAGCTGCACTGATGTGCAGTTTTGAACAATCCTCTCAAGAATCAAGTTGAAGAAGTCACATGATAGCGCATCGCCTTGCCTAAATCCTTTTTTGGTATCGAATATGTCGGTGCGGTCGTTTCCGAAGAGAATTCTCCATCGTCATCCTATAAAAACGTACGATTTTGGGCGGTATACCAAAAGTAGACATGGCTTTGTATAGATCGTCTCTATAAATGCTGTCGTATGCGGCTTTGAAATCGATGAATAGGTGGTGGGTATCGAATTGGACTTCTTTGGTTTTCTCCAGGATTTGCCGAAGTGTGAAAATTTCGTCGGTTGTGGACTCTGCTGTCCGATCAGGTTGTTGGTGAACGGTTTCTGGCGTTCACATATTACAGCAGATCTTGTGGGCAATGTTGAGAAGACTTATGCCTCTGTACTTGGCGCATTTTAGAGAGCCTCCTTTTTTCTGGAATGGGCAAAAGATGCTGAGGTTTCATTCTTCAGGCATACTTTCTTCCGACCAGATTTAGCTTATGAGTTGGTGGATGTTATTTACCAAGTAATCTCCGACGGCTTTATAAAGCTCGGCGGGAAGGCCGTCATTTCCGGCAGCCTTATTAAGCTTCAGTTTAGATATTGCTATCCTCTCTTTACTCAGGTCGGGTGATTGGCAGTATTCGCTGTCGTTGCCAATGTTGAATGGTTCGTTCTGCCTGACAGCGGAATGCTGTTTGTCATCGCCGTTTAACAGTCTGCAGAAGTGGTTCTTCTCAGCATCGACTGTGTCTCAACTACGATATTTCCGCGTTCATCTCGACAAGATCTGTTCGAGCCCTGTATCTTTGGCTTTGACGTTTTACGCTTTGGTAAAACTGAAGTGGCACCTCTCTATATCCTCGATCGCGCGCTTTTCTGGCTCTTTTTTCTTCTTTCTGAAAAGCCGGTGTTCTTCCCTTCTTCTCTGCCTATAGAGCTCAACGGCAGCTCAAGTCTTCACCTGCAGCTTACCCTTGTAGGCCTCGTTCTTGGCTGCGAGCATCTGTCGGCATTCCTCATCAAACCAGGGGTTTCTTGCTGGTGGGCGCGAGAAACCTAGCACATCAGTTGCGGCTGATCTAATGGCTTGTTGGCATCGTTGCCATAGTTCTTCGACATTCGATGCTGGTGGTATGGTGTTAATTGAGAGGTTTAGGGATACGCGTTGCGCGAAGGTCTTGGCGGTCTCTTGCGATTGCAGTCATTCGACATTTAGATTCTTTACAGTATTTCTGGATTGTTTTGGCGTGGTGGATATCCACATTCTTACCTTGGCTGCAACAAGTTAGTGGTCCGAGTCTATATTAGCTCCTCGGAATGTTCGGCCACCCAAAATACTGGATGCGTGCTTAGTGTCTATCGCTATGTGATTAATTTGGTTAGCCGTTCGTTGATATGGAGACCGCCATGTCCCCTTATGTATATCAAGGTGAGGAAACCGTGTGCTGGCTATAGTGACATTCCGTATCGTAGCGAAGTCAATTAGCCTAAGAACGTTACCAGACGTGTTGTCGTGTACGATATGTTTTCCGACATTACTGCTAAAGATGTCTTCTCTTCCTAGCTTTGCGTTAAAATCTCCCAGCACGATTTTAGCATCGAACTTCGGTAGTCGCTCATAGGTTTTGTCAAGGAGCTCAAAGAAGCAGTCCTTAGCTATATCATGTTTCCTCCGTTGGGGCGTGAGCGCATATAAGGCTTATGTTGGCGAATTTGGCCTTGATGCGGATTGTTACAATGCGTTCGCTAATGTCTTGGAAACATGAGACTTCTTGCCTAAGTCTGGCACTTATAACAAATTCGCATCCGGATAGCCGCTGTATCTGCTCACTATAACACGGTCCGTAGTAGATGTCACAGTTTTTCATCCTCTTTTTGCCCGGCCCGTCCCATCGTATATCCTGGATGGCAGTAATGTCTGCTTTGTAGCAGTTTAGGGCTTCCGGTAGTTGTTCGCTTGCACCTCTCCTGTTTAATGTTCTCACATTCCAGGTGCAGATACGAACGTCGTTGTCCTCTTTTCGTTTACCCGTGTCGTCAACAATAAAATCAGTCCTTTCCGAGGCTATTGGTTGCTTCGTTACCGTTCGATTTTTTCATGGTTGGGTAGTTAACCCAAAGCACAACCCCCAACCGGGAGGGTCAGTTCCAACTTATTAGACTAGGACACGGGGCCATCAGTATCCACTACGGGATTGAGCGCTGCCGTTGGCCTTTCGGTTCACCCGCCACCATCTATGTTCAAGGGGCCTGACTAACCCTTGAAATTCTTAGACGACCTGTTGTCCGAATATGTCGAAGCAGCTCGCTTGGTTCGCCTGGAACAGCAGGCCGGGTATTAATTCCGTGCCATTCGGACCTGGCTGTTTATAGTGGTGCTGTTTTTCGTCGTGTTATCAACACTCGCGCTTATCGTTTAGCAAGTCAAATCCGGTTGGAGGGGACCAGTACCACTTGGAGGTAAAAATAAGCACTTGATGTGTAGTCAGAGTTACAAACACTGTGCATTGCCAAGTTAAAGCCAATCACAGTCTGCGCTCGTTCTATAACACCCAACTTACTGTACCAATAAGTACATAAAGCGTGATCCTACTTTTTTAATGAAAAAAACACAGAAAATTCAAATTTAATGGAGAATGTTTATTATCATTTGAAAGAACGTTCTTTGGCATTTATTTTTTGAAGATTATGTCTATCAAATGTTGGCGGTTGCTACGTCGCAGATGGTCCATCCGTTGAGTCCAATTTTCGATCACTCGTTCGAGCATTTCGACTGGTAACTGGCGAATGACACGCGTGATGTTTTCCTCCAAGGCCTGAATCGAAGCGGGTTTGTCCGCATAAGCTTTTGATTTTACATATCCCCACAGGAAGAAGTCTAACGGTGTGATATCACACGATCTTGGTGGCCAATCGACCGGCTGGTGATGGTGTTGCGAATAGTACGCTCAGTAGGCCGATTATGTTGACCATAAGTTGAGCGAAGTGCACGAAACACATTCCTCACCGAACGTGAATTTTCATAATAAAGTTGAACAATTTGGCATTATGAAATGCCAAACAATACTAAACAAAAATAACATGACAGCATGACACGACTCACACGTGATCTGTCAAAAAAGGCTATTGAAAAAAGTATCTCTACTTGGATCACCCATTAGTAGAAAAAAGGAAATTAATTAAATACCCAATTTTGGGTGGGTAAAAAGAGATTCCGGTATATACCTAGTAAATACCCGTTATTTACCTTCACGAAAATACCCACGTGGTAGGTAAAAAAAAGTGTTCATCACTAGTTGAATGCTTTATTGTTTATCATCTTTGAATGGCTATTAAAAAAAATAACGGGAGTTGATAGAACATTATTAAAACATTGAGTTGTGAATGAGTGACACTGACTGTTTTGAATTGTGACCTATGGCGGGTACCCACTGTGCATGTGTTAATTTGTTTCCTTAAGCGTGCGATATCCACAATATCAACCCTCATCTACAAACTTTCCATTCAAGAAGTCTATGCATATTAATATCCCCTAATAATTAAAATCACGATAATACATTTCTTTTGGTTATTTTCTACATTTGAATAAAATTTTTTGTTACAGATTACCGAACGGCCATTTAAATTTTGAAAAGTTTTGGCAACTAGCCAAACAAGTTATGGAATTTAATACGTGGAAAAAGGTGACATGCCCATTCGAGAAACTGCCCAAAGTTAGTATGTTCCTACAAATGAGTAGTGTACTTAATGAGAATACCCTCTCAATGGCATCATTCGAATGCGAGCCACCCGAAAACAATCAAGAAAAAGGAAGATACAAGACGCTAAAATCAGAAACAAAACAACAAACGTAGTAAGCATTGTTAATAAAAAAAAATGTTTGATTCAAATTTAAAAATAAGTTGCCATACAATTAAATTAGCTACAAACTAATACACATAATATATTAGCAAATATTACATAAATGTATATTGAAACGTATGTTTGGTATTCTCGCCGATAGTGTTAATGCCTATTTTTATTTAAGATTAACGGTTATATATATATATATTTACAAATGCATACATTACGCGGGGTGCCGCTTGTTGTGAATTTTTGAAATTCATATCTCCCCTTCAGACTTTTTTTTTTTTTGTGTTTTAAAATATTTCTGACAAAGTGTCACATAGTTACACAATGTCGTAAGTAATGAATGCTAGGTGGATGATTTTATTTGAAGGAGAAATTGAAAAAAATGTTTTTTAAGTGGTATGGTTTAGTGCAACTGTGTAGATAATAGCGTTTTCGATTGGAAAACACTCCTAAACAATTTCAAAATTTTAATAAAAATCACACATGACAATTGAAGCGTTTAGAGGATGAATGGCCTAAGCGACATGTTCAACAATTTGAGTAATCAGCGTTTAAAGTTGTTTACCTATAACTATTTTGATAATAAACAAAAAAAAAAGTTTATAAACAGGTAATGCTTGTTAGGTGTTTTTTTTTTTTATTGAAAAGGCAAGATTTGCGAAGTACTTGGTGAATTTGCGGGTAAAATTAAAAAAAAAAAAACATGAGAAGGCTACAATCTACTGTGTGGAACGTTTTATACCCTATCCCATTCCATCCTTTAAATTAACATCCGCTAAATGTGGATTTTATGGCAAAGATATATTAAAATTGAAATTTTTGCAACATATTGTTCAGACAGTTTATCAAAATTTTGTATGGTTCGACCAAAAACAACGTTTTTCTCCTGCATATGGCATGGCGTAGGGTATAAAAATATTTGTTTGTAGGAAAACGCCTCCAAAAAGTGGGCGTGGGTAAACATGACATCTGGAAGAAATGTTTGTGTTACCAAAGCCAATTATTTTGCATAAATTTTTTTTCGAAATGTTTAAAATTTTACCAAAATTTTTTTTTTTTTTCGGAAAACGCCCCCAAAAAGTAAAGACGAAATACAGGCGTTAGGATTGCCTAGTTTAGATATCTTCTTCAAAGACTTTTTCAAAATCAAATATTTGTTTGTAGGAAAACGCCTCCAAAAAGTGGGCGTGGGTAAACACATGACATCTGGAAGAAATATTTGTGTTACCAAAGCCAATTATTTTGCATCAAACTTTTTTCGAAATGTTTAAAATTTTACCGACATTATTTTTTTTTTTCTTCGGAAAACGCGCCCAAAAAGTAAAGACGAAATATGGGCGTTAGGATTGCCTAGATTAGATATCTTCTTCAAAGACTTTTTCAAAATCAAATATTTGTTTGTAGGAAAACGCCTCCAAAAAGTGGGCGTAGGTAAACATGACATATGGAAGAAATGTTTGTGTTACCAAAGCCAATTATTTTGCATCAATTTTTTTTCGAAATGTTTAAAATTTTACGAAAAATTTTTTTTTTTTTTTCGGAAAACGCCCCCAAAAAGTAAAGACGAAATACAGGCGTTAGGATTGCCTAGATTAGATATCTTCTTCAAAGACTTTTTCAAAATCTCTAACGATTTGGCTTAAAATTAGGTTTTTCTAAAAAGGAGGCGGGGCGGTGGGCGGATTTCAAACATTTGTACAAGGATCACATGTACCAAATTTCATTATCCTAGCTGAAAATTTAAGGCACAAAAACCGGTTACATGCAGACGGACGGACGGACGGAGAGACAGACAGACGGACAGACATGAGTCGATTCATATACTTTGAGGTACACCTAGCTCAATTATCTCTCTATGTATCAAACTATGTATCAAAACTAAACTATGGGATAGGGTATACAAAATGTCGCATATGCCCTTCATCTTTGAAGCGCTTCAACTTTCTTAAGTTCCAGTTATGTGTACAAACATAAACGCATCACTAGAACACTACATAACTACATAATGCAAAAATTGGATGGTATTCCAATCGTTACCACAGAAAAATAATCCTTGATCAGTAACCTTTATGTCAACGGCAACATACCTGGGTATGTTTTGCGTTTTCAAAACGCTGTAGCTGCGAGCCACACTGATTTGTTGCATAATCTGCATGCTTTACCAGTAGGCCGTCGTTTCGAGCACATGTAGCAATTCACTTTTAGGTGGCCCGTACTATCACGTTCCTCCGTTTCATGTGCTTCAGGATTCACAACTCTGATGGGCCCACCTTTCATGGCTTCGATGGCGTTGCACGTTGATAAAACTCTGGATATTCTGCTGTTATTCGCCCGTTTCTGATGGAGAAACATCCTACGGCGGCTTGTAGATGCCTTCAGGTGTGTGTTGTTGTCAACGTATATTACGTATGCAGCAAACTCAGCAACGTCCACAATACTATAAAAGAAAGCCAAAGGCCGTCTATTTGTGCGCCGCTCTGGGTACTAAATTCGGACAAGCACTTGTCCATGTTATCAACGCCACCTTTGGTTTTGTTGTAGTCCAATATAAGCAATGACTGCTTCTTAGGACCGGCAGTTTCTATTGTATAATAAGAAGTGTGGACATTATTACAACTGCCCTGTTTGCCCACACATTGATGATTCAGCCTCTTCTCCTTTGGGGTTGGTAAATGCTTCTGGCACGAATGTACACCAAAACCGTCGTACATTCATTGCAGCACGATACAATGGATGTGATGTAGTTTTCCACAAATCTTTCGCATGCAAGTAACCAGAATGTGTAATGCAAAATGTAATTCACTTTTTGTTATGGCAATCCATGGTGTCGGTTCTCTTGTTGGATGTATTGCATTGCCTTGCCTTTCGATTTGATTCACGAATAATTATGTCGGTTATTTCATCAGACATTATCAATTGGAACGTTTCTGCAATGGTCAAACCTTGTGTTGCCCGCACCTGGTCCAAAGTTTGCACTTAATAGAATGTTGTGCGTACGGAATCTTACAGGTTGTGGTTGTATCGAAGACCAACCATTACCATCTCTGGCAGTAAAACATTCGCCAGTTTCAATTGGTGCATCTTCAAGTTCTTCATCAGAATTACTGTCGTCCTCTGGGTCGTATTCTGGTAACGTGGGTCTGAGTCATCACCACCAATATCACCTACACATTCACCTAAAGCCTCGTCCACCAACTATTGAATCGTGGTCACTTATTTCTTCTTCGCTCTCTTCAAGCGTTTGACGAACATATGCTTGTTGTTCTTCGTACGATAGTGCGTTAGTTGACATGGAGTAAGGCATTCACCATCTGCAATTTTACTTTTATTATTTTTTTTTTATTTCCACAAAATAAACAGAAACGTCTTTTCACTTCGAATCACAAATTTAAATTAAATTTGCTGACGAAACTAGAAAGAATAAAAATTTCTGTAATGACATTCCCCATACAAAACGTAAGTACATACCCTGGTATGTTGCTGTTGACGTGTGTAAAGCAGTTCTGTTGTTGACATAAAGGTTAAAAAACGAAAACTTGACATTTAAAATTGTTCGATTACTTTGGTTTAAATTTTATGAGCCAATTATTAAAAAAAAGCACAAAAATCCAACGACGGCTATAAATTGCAAAAAAAAAAGAAGAGAAGTTGTAGCAATAAAACTTTTGGTTGTTTTTTGAAATTCGTAGTCAAACATACAGCAGGTGCATTGGAAATTGTTGTCTTCACAAAACTTGCTCTAACTTTTAATAAAGCTGGGGTAGCATTAATTCTCAGGCTCTTACTTTTAATAAAGCTGGCGTAGCAATTTACCAACAAGGCAAAAACTCTTAGAAGTAGTTTTTTCCTAGTTGGTAAATTGTATGATGGACACAATAACGACGCAAATTCATTAAACTCGGGTTCTTCTACGATACGCAGTGGGTGGTAGCCTTTGACGATCATGACCATTGATTGGTTATTTGTTCTTACCTTTTGTTTGTGGGGTGATAGTGCTTTTTTTTTTGCTCTTAGTGAATGCTTACATATTTTTGTTAAACAACGGCTCCGGTTTGATTTTTAGTCTTAGGTGGTTCAGTACAATATTCAGTATTATTAGTTAAGATGATTTCTGCACCACTATCTACATCAGCCGGTGCCGGTGTTAAAATGGGCTGAAGGCCTTCTCCACAGATGGTCATTGCGATTGCCATTGCCATTGCCATTATCGGCGAGCTAGTTTTTCTCTGAACCCAATTAGTTGGGTGCGAACGCGAACGCAATATCAGCAGCAGAACAGCAGTTTTCGAGTAAAACGTGACGGATAAATGCTGGGGGCAAATCACCGCATCCGTGAACGGATTCCTACTCGTACGAACGATAATTACGTGATACATCTTTCGAACTACCGGATTGAGATCACGGCATTCGAATGCTCACGGAACGGAATTTTCCATTCGTAATAAATGTCGTACTAGATTGGAAGGGTTAAATGTAATTTATCAAAACAAATTTATATCAAGACAAAATGGATAGTGCTTTATTTTTTTATCTCAGTACTTCTGAGGAGAGTGAAAGTGATGAGAAAGTGGTTCGAAGACAACTGAGGGATAAAAGTAATCCACTTTCTTTGCCGAAAAGAGCGTAAGACTATTTTTAAACATCCTTTAAGTGTCTTACTAGCGTAGGCAATTGGCCTATCATCATAATTAGATAACACGGCTCCTAAAGCGAAATTGTAATTAAGTTTAAGCAACAATAGCGCCATTGTCAATTTTCGGCACGCAGCAGCAATAGCGTGAGGGGCTCGTTGATCATTCCGATACGCCAATTGAAACCAATTAAAGCGAAACCTGATGCGTCCGTACGTAGAATAAACTCTTCGTTAAAATTTGGAAATTGTAAAATTTTAGGACTTGCGAGGATTTCTTTAAGCAAATTAAATGATTTTTCGCAATCTTTATTAAAATTGAATGTGATATCTTTCTTTAATAAACGGTTTAATGGAATGGAAATTGTGGCGAAATCTTGGATGAATTTACGATAGTAGTTCGCGAATGCAACGAATCTTCTCACTTCGTCAGCATTGGTGGGTGTTGGATAATTTTTCATTGCAGCTGATTTAGTTTGATCAGGTAGAATGCCCTTGTCAGAGATGACGTGTCCAAGGTATAATACTTCTTTTCGCAAGAAAGAACATTTTCCTGGATGTATTTTAAGATTCACTTCTCTGAGACGTTCAAAAACTTCGATCAAGTTTTTATTATGGTCTATTAAACTTCTACCAAAAATTATAAGATCGTCAAGATATACAAAACATCGTGAATATGTGAGTCCTGACATGGCTATAGACATCATTCTTGAGAACTTACTGGGAGATATTTTTAATCCCATTGGTAGTCGTTTTAACTGGTAGTGACCTTCCTCTGTTGAGAATGCTGTAATTGGTCTACTACTGGAATCTAGCTCCATTTGATAGTATCCCTGGCTTAAATCTATACATGAAAAGTAAGCTGCTCCACCCATCATATCATAAATATCTGTTATGTTAGGTAAAGGGAATTTATCATCTTCGATCCGTTCGTTTACGTGACGATAGTCGATCACCATCCTGAATTTCTGTAGACCGGTAATAGGGTCTTTCTTCTTGGGTACGATGAGTATCGGAGAATTCCAAGCGGAAATTGATGGTTCTATGATGTCATCGGCTAACATCTTTCGAATTTCTTCCTTCATATCTTGCTTCTGTGTATGTGGAAGACGATATGGTTTCGTATATTTTGGTGACGCTCCACATTTAAGCGTTATATCTGCTTTTCCGATATGGGTATATGTGAGTTTATCACCCTCCACGTGAAATATATCATGGAATTTCGAACATATCGCTTCAATTTCAGATTTTTCCTCACTATTCAATGTGTCAAAATTTATTTCACTAAGTATTTTCTTAACTCGAGTGTTTATTGATTTATCTGTCTGGTTGTAACTTAAAATATAATGCTCTGAAGCGGGTAAGGATTGAGGTTCAGCCCATTTAAGCGTAACTGCTGTATCACGTGTATTCAAGATTTTAATGGGTATTTTCCCATTTATGGCCGTGGATATTGATCCTGCCATAAAAACGTCTTGGCATAATTCCTGGGGGGAAAATACTCTAGCTTCTGTGTGTTTTGTGCTTAGCCAATAGGTTGCTTCGCATCTGGGAGCTAGTAAGATGGTGTTAATATTTTGCTGGGAGCATAAAGGTAGACAAGCTGTGTGGTCATCTTTTTTGATTTCTAATAAAAATTCCTCTAGGTTTATAATGGCATTGTATTATGTTAAGAAATTTGTTCCAATAATTCCTTCTACGGGAATCGGAAAGGTATCTGGTACTACATGAAATTCGAATGGAATGACAAATTTGTCGATATTTAAGTTATTGTAGCATGTTCCTATAGTTTGGAGGTTTCCCGAAATGCCCAAAATATTGGATCTTTTGTCCTTGAATATAGAAATGTTTTTACTAATTGAACCTTCCTTTATTGCACAGATTGAGGCTCCTGTATCAAGCAAAAATCTTATGTTTTGTGCTTCGTTTATTCTTATTTCTACATAAATGCCGTTTGATATTCCAGCAGTGCAAATGGCTTCTGACACCTGTGGAGTTATTAGTTCCCTCCCGATGGGTCGGCTTCCCCCTCGGTGGGTTGCTCGTTTCCCATAGCTAATACCCTGTTGTTTCTATTCTGGTTATTCCTGAACTGATTGCGTGTTTGATTTCTATTGTTTGACCCATTGTTAGTATTTGTATTGCTTGGTCTTTGTCTGTTTTGATAATGTTATTATGGTACTGATTGTACCCATTTGAGGCTTGCGATGTAAATCTAGGCCTGTTACTATTTCCTATATTCTGATTACTTCCACTTCGATCTCCTTGGTAAGAAGATCTGTTTCTATTCTGGAAGTTTCTCTCATTTTGATTGGAAAATCTACCTTGATTCTGATTATTTATTTGTTGACCCGAAAATCTTGGATTCCCAAATCTATTGTTATCAGGTCTGCGAGTGTACCTGTTGTCAATGTATGTATGACAGAATTCGTGGTAGGAGTAGAGCTCTGATCTAACTCTAACAAGTGCTGAATAGCATCTTTTAGTTGCGTATGTCGAGCGCTATCAAGAACGATTTTTAATCGATCATTAACTCCTTTTTTAAGAAATGCTAACCCTCGTCTTTCATTAGCAATAGTAAGAGTATCACGGGTTGTTTCCCCGTGGCAAGCAACTTCGAGTTCCGTCATCCTTGATATTAGACCTTCTATATCAGTCACAAATTCATGAATTGGTCGGTTTCCTTGGTAGGTACGACTTAATTGAGTTTGAATGGATTCAATGGTGTCCCTAGGCCCACATTTGTCAGTAATACATTTTTTTAGGTCTGTAAAATTTTCAGGTTTTAGGCTTCCCAATTCGGTAAGTGCCTTACCTTGGATTTTGCATTTCAATAAAAACTTTATTAATGTTGGTTTTGCGTCTGCGGCAAGTGTGTCGTAATAAAATTCAACACTGTTGAGAAAATCTCGAATGTTTTCTCGCCTTTTACCTTCCTCTTCACATGTGAGAGTTGGTAGTTTTTGAGCAAAACTAAAATTAAACGCTTCTGCCATTTTGTCTGTTTTTAAGACTTCAATTTTAAATGATTTTAATCGGTTGAACGCTTCTGCCTCGTATTTGACTAATTTATCATATAATGTGTGTAAGTCAGTTTTATTCTGTACTAATAATTCCAGAATATCTGCTTGCTTTCGAGCTTTCCGGCAAATTTCGCTTACGATTTTCAATTTCAATTTCAATTTCCGGTACTAATTCTGGTGACCGTTTTCTATTTGGACCATCTTTTCTTAGATTTTTCAAAATACTGTATAACTCGTCTATGAGTAAAGCCAAAGTTTCCATGAAACTGATTTAAATTCTTAACATATGTTTTTTATTGTAAATGAAATAAAAAAAAAAACTAGTTTAGACAGATACTCGTCTTCCTATAACATTGTGCCTAATAACTTGCCTCTTAACTGCGTTATCAAATCTAGTTTTTACAAATTTAATTATGTATCTAATTACAATTAATATAACAAGGATAATTGTTATGTTCATAAAATCTATACCGTAATTATTGGTCTCAGACATTCTGTTTTGCTGAGGGCCATTATTATTAATAGGGTTCGGATTTTCATGCACTAAAAATCTCAAAATATGCGCTTAAAATATGCACTTAAAAATGCAAAATATGCATTGAAAATATGCACTTAAAATTAGTTAAACTTAATTTCGGTTGAATATAAAAAACACATTTTCTAAGAAATTTTTCAATTCAATTCAATTAAATTTTTTATTTTTATGATGTAATAAAATAATAACTTAAAACGAGATCAAAATTGAATAAAAAAAAAAAAAACACAGTTAAGTAAACATAAACATCTTCCTTTGTTTAATAAAAATAAATAATTCAAAAAAATTCCTTAATTCCTTAATTCATTTTGAAAAGTTTTATTTGCGTATATCATGAAATATTTTTTTAAAATTCTCGAATTCAAAACGTTGGCGATTCGGTCGTAAGAATGCCTTATACAAGGAAAAAGATCTCTCGACGTCAACTGAAGTAAGTGGAGCATTTTTTAAGGAACAAATCTCATCGACGGTAAAGTTTTTTGTGTTATTTTCGTCATTGCAGTCCAACGTAAAGGTCTTACTTAAATTTTGCATTATTGCAAATCCTTCATTTTTTGCCAGAACGCACTGAAGTTTTTTTTTTATGACTGCCCCCGTTAGTCCTTCAACCGCATTTATCTTTGCAACAACATCTTCAATTAAATCAATTTGATTTTTTAAGGTGGTCCTGCCTTCTAGCTTTGTTATGGTGTCACACAGGAAACTGAAGTTCGAATTTATAAATATGATTTCGCTTTTTAACAATGGCTGGTTCATGGCTTCTTTTGCATTTTTTATTGCAACTGCATCGGAGTCATCGAACTCATTGACAATGCTTTCAAATGCTTCATAATTTTGTGCATAATACTCAACAGCCTTCAACCAAGTTCCCCATCTTGTAACAATAGGCTGAGGCGGAAGAGGAGTCAAAGGATATTTTTCTTTAAAAATTTCGACGCGTGATGGTGCCTTTAAAAATATTTTTTTGCCGTTTGAAATTAATCCATCGACGTTCCGAAAATTACTCCTTATTTCTTCTGCAACTCGGTGCATTCCATGTGGTAAGCAAGTGACGTGCAACAATTTTGGATAAAACAGTGCTAGTCCACGTGCTGCCTTTACCATATACGGCGCAGCATCGGTCAAAAAAAGGAGTATTTTGCTTTTATCAATTTCCATTGAATTCATGGATTCATCAAATGCGCGAGCGATGGTAAAATGGTTTGTTTTTTTCTAATTGGACTACGTTTATTAAAAATTTCTTTTTACTTTCTTCTTTGTTTAGGTCCAACACACCCACAATTACGTTAGCAACAAAACGTCCTTGAATATCTGTTGTTTCATCAATAGAAACCCACAAATATTTATCTTTTAGATCAATTTTCATTTGTTCAAAGAGCGAATTATAAATTTTTTCAACGTAATTTTTTCGCAAAGTAGAATCGTCCGGTATAATTTCTTTTGTATATTTTTTAAAAAAATTTCTTAACTCAGGGTTACTAAGCTTACTTAATGGTATATCGGCTGCAGTAAACGCCTCACATAAATCCATTGAAAAGTTGTTGGCTGTATTGGTAAAGGACAGCAGTTGTTGGGATTTCGGACGAACTTCAGATCTTCCTTCAAATTCTAAGTGTTTAACACTTTTTAAATGCTGATCCACTTGAAATTTTTTTTCAAAGCAAACGCTTTTGTTGCAAAATTTGCAGAACAAAACACCTCCATCTGTTTTAAAAATCGTTGGGTATTCTGAAACATATCTTCTCAAATTTGAAGCAATGGATGTCTTCGCTTTTGGCATTGTAGCTGAAATTTGTTTTTTTTTTTAACTAAAATCATAAATTCAAAAGGAATATTCTTACATTTTCCAAGCAAAACTATTCTAAAAAGATTGAAATTAGTTTTCTACTGACTAAACACGATTATGCGTAGACCACTGAATAAAAAATATCGACTGCTTCGATTGACTGTTAATAGGATGGAAAACGATAATACAATGTAGTGGCAAGTGGAATCTATTAAAATGTGAAAATTTCCGTGGAAAACTAACAGTTAGTTCCACATTCATCGACATCCATACCACTACAAACAAACGAAACCGCTAGCCTGTTGTACATGTAAACGTAAACTGCAGCGGGCAGCTACACCATTGTGCGCAGACAATTTAGCTTTTAAGCTTTAGCACGTTGTACTCACACACTTTAATTTGGTTAGTTTTGTGTCGTCGGAAGCTTTTTGTAGCCATTTTGGCGCTTCTGGGTATCGTTTAAATTTCGATCTCATTAATACAGTCCCAGGCATTTCATTTCAATGTTTTGCCGCCACACTCTAGTCAAGCTCATACATGCAGCTTTGTTTATATAGTGCAATAGGTATAATGTGGGGTTGGAACATCGTTCAAGATTGTGAAATGAACAAAAGAAAAAGATAATAGTTTTAAGCTTCGTATGCACTGACATAAAGGGGATATTTTTTTTTTACTGTCTAGTTAAATTTTTGAACAATATGCTCCAAAAATATGAATTAATATTATAAAAAATATGCAAATATAGTAAAATATGCACAAAAATTTGCAAAATATGCATTTATAGTAAAATATGCAAAAATATGCACTAACGGTTAAATGCCATTTTAAAGGAAATTTCATGATACGTATACATAATAAGTTGCCTTGCATCCAAGGTGTTCATAAAAAAACATGCATTTGCATGGAAATCCGATCCCTAATTATTAATAATAACTTCTTCCATTTTGGAAGAAGATCTACCCATTTTATATAAAAAATATAATGTTTCAACCAAAAACATGTAAATTACTACAGAAGTATATTTTTTTTTATATAAAGTTGGAAACTATGACATATTCCCCAGTGTATATTTTTAATAAATATTTTTTTTTTATATATTTATTTTTTTTTTATACGAATTATAAAATTATTATTATTTATGTGGCTGCATCTATTTCTTGCCCTTGTGGTTTGTCCGGCGGCTCGTGCTGTTTTTACTGCATCTTCGAATGGTGTGTTGAATGCCTGGTCCTCGGCTTTCCTTTGTTTTACCCTCTTGTTTTTTGTTTGCCTGAGAGCTGCTTTCAATTCCTTTGCCTGTCGCAGGAATTTTGTTCTAGCTTCCACCGGTTGGTTTGGGATGCCAGCTAGTCGATAGAGATCCCTGATATGGTTCTTTATCTTTTCAAAGGTTCCTCTTCGCTTGCTTGGTGTTACCTCCGTGGCTACTGCCGGTAATAATGCTGTTGATTTTGTACGCCGCCTATAGTGCTCAATGGAGATAGGACGTGGGCCAGCAGGTTTGGTATTTAGTGCATTTCTTTTAAGCAATGCCTCTGCTTCGGCAATGTGTTTTGCTGCTGCATTGAGTGCCTCCTGGCAAGATCGCCATGTAATATTGTCTGGATGTAGGTAATGTGGAACAACTTCCCGTTAGAAAAACCTTTAACCCACTTTGACTGCGCAAGCGAATAGCTTTAAGCGTTAATCCAAAAGCTAAAGAGCTCTGTAGGACGTCAATAGGTGGGTGTAAGGAAAGAGAAACACTCAGTTTGAGTTTCAGAATGAATCTAATTTTTATTCCAAAAAGTATGGTCTTATATACTAAATTATTATCTATATTAT
Organism: Rhingia rostrata; assembly: GCA_949824845.1. NCBI lineage: Eukaryota > Metazoa > Arthropoda > Insecta > Diptera > Syrphidae > Rhingia > Rhingia rostrata. Next base: position 7,066,357 of record OX463759.1, read on the forward strand.
TGTCTATGCATCGCATACTGAACACTACGCACCACACACAGAGATAGGAATTTCATCCCTTATCTATTTTAGTACCTTGTACAAGAATATTCTGTAACCCGACTCGATAATGCATTATGTTGCATTTTATGGGTTACGCTTTAGGGGGTCTAGTTCAAGATAAACCAAGTGGCTTATTCTTGTTGTGTGACATCTGTTTGCTATTAGTGTTCAATTTATGAGGCGTTTATCAATACAAAGATAATAGGCGCTGGTGCATACACTTCACAGCGTTAAGCTCGGCAACAAGGAGTAGATATAGTCTACCCTTGACGCCTGCTCCCGTAGCTGGTTTTGAAGACCGGTTATGACCTTGAATGGCCCTCAACGCAGTCAACAAATCCGCATCCACTGCTGGAGCCTGAGGCACGGGGGCCTGTCTGGCTTCCTTAGGTGGATGCTGTACCATTTTTCCCTTTCCTGACGCCATTTGGGCGTAGGAAATTTGGGGATTGACGGACATTGAGGGAGGTCGAACGGCTGGCTGATTTGCCACTACCGTTTGCTTCGCTTTTTTATTTATTTTAAGTTGCTGAAACTTTGGACAGCCCCGATAGTTTGCGGGGTGCCCGCCGCCACCGCATAGTGCACATTTAAGCAGGGTCATGTCATCGACCCGCTCATTTCCTAACCTACACTCTCCTATGTTGTGGTTCTCTCCACACTTAACACAGCGTGACTGCATTTCGCAGTTGGCTGAGGCGTGGCCGAACCTTTGGCAACGCATGCATTGAAGCATTCTGTCACCTCTTTTTAAGTTTTCCCAACGTACAACCTGGAAGTTGAGGACTGAGATACTCCTCAACTTTTCCATTTTGCTTTGGGGTGATAGCTGCACTAGGATAATCGGTAGTTTCCGATTATCCCGTCTGGCCTTCACTGTGGTGAATGGCTTTACACCTACGACTTCGAGCTCGTCCGTCGCTACTTGGCGGAGCTCACTTAACAGCGCCTGCGGATCCGTTGAGGAATCTAGGCCCTTTAAGACAACCGTCTGGCACTTTTCTACTTTCGGAGTAAATGTGAAGAACTAAAATTGTTACCTATGGCCGACTTACATATTTCTATCGTCTCGTTTAGGTCCATCTTGTATGTGTTGATGGGTGGCACTTTTTCTTTCTTATTTTGAGGCGGCTGTGGCTGCTGCATCTGTAGTTCGTTGCATCTGTCAATTACAATACATTCGAACTTCGATAACTCGAACCATCACTAGCCACAAAAAAAAATCCCATATATTTTTCCCTTGCACTTCCCATGCTACCTCTATGACCCAATGCTTACAGTTACACTAGGTCAGTCCAGGCAGCTAAAGTGAAAGGGTGTCCGTCGATGGTATAATCGCCGTGTTGGCTTTGGCGATGGTGATGCAGGTGCGATTAATGATGGTGCGGTGGCGTCTTCAGGGGCCCTACTCTGTATTTCGTTGCGAAAGTAAATCCTATTCGAAATTGCTTTTCGTTTCGCTTTTGAATTGGCACTCTGTAACACTTTCGGAATGTAAAAAAATACTACTAGATGCTTTTTTCATTTACGGATTTTCTTCCGTCGAGTCTCGATTTATTTGTATTGAGAACTGTCAAATAAAAATGAAGTAGATAATGCTGCCTACTCCAACATTGCTAAGAGAATACGCGAGCAAATCAAAACTAATTTGTTAAATCAGTAAACACAAAAAACAAAAGCAAACAAATTCAATTAAATTTCGTTTTTTAAAATGTGTATTATATTAGGTAACAAAAATATAAAAATACACAGCTGGTCAAAAAAATAGGTGTGCGATCATATTTTTAAAAAAAATCATTTTTTTGTCATATTTTCAATTGATTTATTGTTTTTACAATTTATTTATAAAATGTACATTAAATTAGAAATATTGACAGTAGTTGTCTATTTTTTTTCGATGTATTTAATAAAACAAAAAACAAAAACTTTTGGGGTTGTGTTTTCCGGTTGGACAAAATAATAGGTGTGTTCCTAAAAAGATCATTAATTAAAGGTTTTAATATTTTTTATTGTTTTTTTTTTTTAACTTACTCTAATAACCTGAGTATCCTCCATTATTCTGCAAAACTTTTTGAAGTCGATGTGGCATTGATCCGACCAGTTTCTGGCATGTTTCGGGAGGGATGGAATACCATTCATTTTGGACTGCTTCCCACAGTTGATTAGCATTTGTGAAGAACTGACCTTTTAATTTTCTCTTCAGTTAATCCCACAAGTTCTCAATGGGATTGAGATCTGGAGATTGACTTGGCCATGGAATTACCGATATGTTTTGATCCCGAAACCAAGCTTTCACAATACCGGCCGTGTGTTTGGGATCGTTATCCTGTTGGAAACGCCATCGGAGGGGCATGTTTTCCTCGGAAAATGGAAGCATGACATTTTCCAAGATGTCCCTATATCCATACTTTGTCATGATGTTACTGATACCAAATATAGGACCGACACCATACCAGGAAAAACAGCCCCATACCATTATATTTCCTGCACCATGTTTAACTGTCTTCAATGTATAGCGAGGATGGTATTCTTTTCCTTTTGGTCGCCTTACGTTACGACCACAATCCGAGGAGAACAAATTTATTTTTGTTTCGTCACTCCACAGAATATTCCTCCATTTCTTTACTCCTTCAGGGTCGTTCCAACTTCTATATCTTAAGGCAAATTCTTTTCGGGACCTTAGATTCTTAGCTCTTAGGAGTGGAACTTTTCTGGCGATTCTTCCTGGGAGATTGAAGTTCTGTAGTCTCCTCCGGATTGTTCGAGCACTTACTTCATCCCCAATTTGTGCGCCTATAGTCCGTGACGAACCAAACGGATTTGACTTCGCTAAAAATACAATTCGGTGGTCGGTAGTACCTGTGGTTTTTTTCGGCCTTCCTCTTTTCTCTAACCCCAAAATTGGCTTAAGGGCATTGGTAACAAAGTTCTGTGACCTTCCTAGGGCATCTGCTATAAACTTATAGGTTTTACCCCCACTTCTTAACCGCTGAACAAGCTCCCTTTCTTCCGCAGAGCAGTGACATTTTCGACCCATCTTAAAAAATAATTTAACAAAAAATTTCAAGAAGAATTGTGAAAAAATGATCAAAAAAGAAACTCACCTTTAAAGTTAATCACTTTTATTAATATTTTTGCACCAAATCTCAAAATTTAAACAATTAAATGAATCACACCTATTTTAATGACCAACTTCTAACGCGTACAAAATGGCAATGCAACGCAAATTAATAAACTACTTAACGGTAAACTTAGTAAATGCAATAAGCTTGGCGTCATTCTAACGGAACTAAGCAATTCGTAATAAAAATGTGTTTTGTTAAAAGTCTTGTTGGCAAAACAACTGTTATTTAGCAGAAGGAACAAATCAACTAGCAACAAAACTTTTCACACCTATTTTTTTGACCAGCTGTGTATATAAAAAAAAAACATAAAAATTTATTTATTTCATTTAAACTAAATAACATTTGATCATCACTATTATTTTAGATGTCATTACTTTGCAATGTTAACATTTCTTTTTTTAGTTCAAATTTGGCAAGTTTAATCTGGTTTTTCTCATAATCATTTTTTCTTTTGTGTTCAAATTTATCTTTAGCAAGTTTGTATTTTTTCTCGCATAAATCAATTTTTTTTTTCTCATATTTTGCAATTCTTTTTAAATGTTCGTTCATGTCTTTGAGCATCCGGCATGATTTTGTCTGATAATCAATTTGATTGTCCACTTGCTTTTGCAAAAGATTTTCTTTATTTCTAGGAGCAGAGCGAATATGATTTGAGCAAGAAACATCGTCAGCTTTGCGCCTTTGAAATTCTGGTGTATTCTGTATTTCAAAGGCTGATTCGTTTGCTATATTCTGTTCATCTAATTCGCTCTGCAAATCTCTTGCTTCTGTCGAATTTTCAGCATTAACACCGAAAACTGAAGCTTTTGGGATTCCGTTTACGGATTCATCTATTTTCAGCAAATTTATCACTAACTCCTCTGAAGGCGTAAAGGAGCAGTACTTAGCAGGTCCACCTCCTGTTCCAGAAATGCTTGTTTTGTTTTTTCTCGTTTTTGATCTAATATAGGTCTTATGATCTGCCCATACTTACAAATATTTTTATATTATTTACTGTTACAATCCTTTCTGTACTTTTATCTACCTTTTTCCAAGCAACTGCATCTCGCATTGGTGGCCCTTCTAAGTTTAAATCGGACGCCAGCCTTTTCCACAAATTGTTGGATATTTGCTTCGCATCAGCGGTTTTTAAGTGTCCTTTGGCCAAATCTGGATGGGCACACATAAATTCCACCATAATTTCAAATTGTTTTTGTTTTGTATGAAATTTTTTATTTGGAGATTCCCTGTTAATTAAAATTTTATTTGTTTAAATTGTTTTCTTCACTGATATTCTTAAAAAAAAAACTTACATTCTAAGGCACTTGAAAATCGTTCCGTTATCGCCTTTGTTGTAGAACAAAAATTTCCGTATTCGAATGCTTTTGACATTAGGAAACGTGTTGCCAGGTACCAAAATTCCGCTTTCGGATTTACTTTTCGAAAGTAGTAGATTTGTATTCCGCATTTGAAATACAGAGTAGCAAATATTCGTTGTCGGAAAATTTTACTATCGGAACGAAATACAGAGTAGGGGGCCCCTGGGTGGGAGATTTTGTACTTATCTCCCAATTGTGTCTGTACAGTGTACACACTGCTGGTATGTTCTTCTCCGGTTTCTTCTTCGGGTTCTTCTTCACATCCAGATTTTTTTTTTTTTATAATTTGCGCGCACTCAAGGGGTTATGAATACCCTTTATATGCTTTAGCACAGTGCGGGCGTTAAGGAAATTAGGGATAAGAAGAAAGGAGATACCGATGCACATTGGTTTTAAATGTCTGTAAGTTATAATGGAGAGGAAAAACAGAGTTTAGTAGAGCATTCCACATTCGTGTTGTTCGGTTTATGTACGAATCTCTATATTTCAGCGTACGTCCGAAGATAGGCTTGAGGTTAAACTGATTTGCATTCATTGCGTAACGAGTATTGCAGCTGAATTGTTGAATGGGAGGAATGCAACTGGCTATTTCATTTGAACATTGGTTGTTAAAATAGCGATAAAACAAGGTAAGGCAGGAGATGTTTCGACGGTGTTCAAGCGAAACTAAGGAGTTCGCTATTCTTATGTCTCCTATAAGTTTTTTCGCACGTGTTTGAATCCTATCTAGTAGGTGCAATGTTGATTATGGTGCACCTGACCAGACATGGGCGTTGAATTCAAGTTTTGGGCGTATAAACGCTTTATATATTGTGGCCAGATCAGAGGGGGTGAAATATTTCTTACATCGATTTAGGAAACCTAGACATTTCGCTGCGTTTTTAGCGACTTCGAATATGTGATCGTTCTTGGCAATTTCCACTAATGCACTTCGCGAAACCGAAAGCGCGGAGCGAATGTTTACTATTTGCACTTGCACTATGGATGTTTAATGTTATTGTTCACTGTAGTGCACTTGTACCGAACTTTTAGAGTTTTATATTCATGTACCGACTAATGAATATGACTAAAATATTAATTTATTATTCACTTTTAAACGTTGGGCGCCAAAATGTACGATCGAATTGGTTTCCGACCGTCAACTAGAAACTTATCAGCACGATTTGCTTGAACAGCGGATTCTAAGTTGAATGTACTTAACCGAAAGTAAACGGTTGCGAATGTTGCGACTAAAAGATGACCGCAAGGGGTAATGACCGTGATGCACTGGTCTGCGAAACGAACTTGTGCGGGCGAACTTACAACAAATGAACGAGCGAATGTACAAATAAAACGGCGATTTGTTCCACACTATGTGATTTGAATTCACTTGTGACAATGACCATTTTGCTTTATTCTTTGCGTGGGATTTTAAACAATTTTTGTGCAACGGTTTGCTTACAAATGTTCGTTGCATTCTATGTTAGTTTTTACAGCAATTTTGTATAGTTTTTGTAGATACACTCCCGTTCAACTGAATAGGTACAAGATTTTCGAGAGCGGTTAACCGTTATTGATCTTAACTGGATGACCGAATACATTTTTGTAATTGACATTAAAAAATGCATCAAATTTAAGAGAGAATAACAAGAACACAAACTTAATATCACCGTTATTACTCGTTTTATTATTAATTTAATATTTGCATGTTTAAATCGTGCCTTTTTTTTTTGGTTCATCTGAATAGGTACATGGGCTGTAATAGTAAAAATATCTTTAGAAAAAAAAAAACAGTTTTGTTTTATAAGTTAGTATTCTTAATTTATTTAGTAATGTGTACTTCCACCTTTATTTAAAATTACTTCATAAATTCTAATTTCGCTCCAAGCTGTCTTAATCGCAAGAATTAATGATTCTTTTTCCTCGAACTGCCTGCCTGATTCGTAGACTTTTCTTGCTAGTAACCCCCACACATTTTCGATGATGTTTAAATCAGGTGAGTAGGGTGGCCACTGTAAAAGCCCCACATTTTGATGGTCTATCCAATTTTTTACGACCCGCGCAGTATGGATGGGAGCGTTATCATGTTGAGAAGTCCACTGAATAGGTCCAAACACTTCCGAAAATTTAGCAAAAGCCCGTTCTAAAATATTTTTGTAAGTGTTTGATGTCATTTTAGTGGAAGGAAACTCTAATTCAATAGTTCCATAATAAGAAATCGAGCCCCACACCATGACACCTCCGATTGTACTATGGTTCCGGTTTAAGAAACGCTCACTTTTTCTCGAGTCATGGTAATAAAAGTTGAATCCATCCGGTCCATCGAAATTAAACTTTTTTTCATCAGAGAAAACGACTTTACGCCACTCTTCTTTCCAGGTCATATGACGTTTACAAAACTGCAATCGGTTTTCTTTCCTTTCTTTGTTAAGGGGTGGTTTCTTTTGAAGTTTTTTTCTTTTTAAGTATGGAGAACTTTTAATCACACGTCTGACTGTGGAAATACTAGCACGTACGCTAGCTTGTTTCCGTATTTTAGCAATCGAAGCCAACGAATTAGATGCAATCTTTAAAATTGTTCTTCTATCCACTTGCAGAAGTAGCACGAATTTTGCACCCTCTCATATTTACACCATCTTTTTCTTTATTTCTTAGATAATTATAAACAACGTTAGAGCTTCTGTTAATTTTTTCTGAGATTTTATGTCCCATTAGTCCTTGATCATGAAAACTATCAATTTTTGCTTTCTCAACCGCACTGAGAGCTTTTCCTCTACCCATTTTCTACTTTTTTACAATTTACTTTGTTCTTAATTAAATGAATCGACAAATGAAAGCCAAACAAAGGTTTTACAGGTCTGACCTTGAATGAATTCAAAACAGAAGTGCGAAGTACCTATTCAGATGAACCAAAAAAAAAAGGCACGATTTAAACATGCAAATATAAAATTAATAATAAAACGAGTAATAGCGGTGATATTATGTTTGTGTTCTTGTTATTCTCTCTTAAATTTGATGCATTTTTAAATGTCATTTACAAAAATGTATTCCGGTCATCCAGTTAATAGCAATAACGGTTAACCGCTCTCGAAAATCTTGTACCTATTCAGTTGAACGGGAGTGTATTTTTTACGTACGATATTTTGCAATGAATAATATTTAGTAGTTAACAGTTCAATTTACAAACAAACAAAGATTGAAAACGATGATTCTGCTTCAACAAGCAATAACTAAACAATTTATATGCAACAAAATACAAGACCTACCAATTTCTTCAAGAAACTGAATATCCTCAACTGGAATGTTCTCGCAATGCTTTTCTATATATTCAACTAGCATTTCAGTTCCGTCCTCCATTTCCTGAATTTCCTCCTCTTCTTCCGAACAATCACCTTCTAAAATTTACAAATTTCTATCTCCAAGTCTCGCAAATTTCGTTTAGTTGACATGCTGATCTCTATTCAACTCTTCTTCAGCTAGTTTCTGAACATCCGATAATCTAAACGTTGTATTTCGGCTTCCGACTCTTCCCTTGACTGTTGCCCAGATCTTTTCAATAGGGTTGAGATCTGTTTTCTCTCCTGTTTTCGACCCAGATTTAAATAAAAGCAAGGCATTATTCACGAAGCCCTTCGCTCCACCTGCATGCGCCATTATCAGCCTTTGGCCTTTTGAAATTGGCGCCTTTAAACCTTGACTGGTGCCGTCAGTCCATGCCCTTGGCCTTGTGTGAGAGCTGTGAATATAGCTCTCGTCCAAATAAATAATCTCATATCCTTCTGACCTGTACTCCCGCACCTTCCTCAGATATTTCACTCGTAAAAGTTTGATTTAATTTCTTTCGCAAAGAAATTTACGGTTGTTCTCCGTTTTCCTATAAGAAAATCCATTTCTTTTTAAAATCCTATGTAGCGACATATTGCTTAGGTTCAGCTCCAAATCTTACTGCATCCGTTGTCTTAACATTTTTAATGTTATCATCATTTTTTCTTCAATGTGGAAGTTGTATATAATTCGCCGAACAGCTGTGATATCAAATTCGTCCAATCCAGTTTTCCATTTTGTATGTGGTACTCTCTTAGTTGGAGATTCAATAGCGCCTTTCTTCTCATATTCTTTAATTATCCTTCTTATTGTTCGGGCCGAAATTCCCGTAAACTCCTCTGTCTGTGAATTTGCGTATGTGATGGGATTATCTATACATAAATTCCTAGCTTCTTCAATTTTTTTGTAATATATCCTAACAACGATCTTACGTCCTAGACTTCCTATTGGTTTTCCTTTTCTTGAAAGATCCATGACAATTTATTTTATTTTAATAAACTTATGTCCTAGCAATGCTTTTGTTTTCGTGAAAGTGAATTCCAAATAGGAATTATGGATTTCCTATTTGGAATTCACTTGCGTTATCTTAAAATAAAAAACTCTAAAAAAAATCTAAAAAAAAACTATAAAAAACCAGGCAACAAATTTATTCCTTGCCCCTACAGGTAACCAAATGCAAGCACTAATCATGTCGTAAAACTTTTAAACTTAAGTCAAACAGGTAAAATCAAACATCATAAAATTAATGCTAACCAAGCACACCACCCATACAGGTACCTAGCGCTAAACCACGAAATGTTCAACCATAAAAAGGGTTGGGAACCCTTTCAAATACAATCGGACCACTTTCTAAAACCGACAGCGCAGAGGACGTGAATTCAACGAGGTTTGTGGTGGTTGATCTACCTTTTAGAAAGCCATGTTGGTTTTGAGAAATTAAAGACTTGCATTGAAAGCTTAAGGATTCGTACAAAATACTTTCCAGGAGTTTGGGTATATGCGAAAGTTTGGCTATCGGGCGATAATTAGTAACTTCGCTCTTTAATCCCTTTTTATGAATTGGCGTTATGAAGGAGGACTTCCATATATGAGGAAAGACGCCTTGTGATAGCGAGAGTTTAAAGAGGTGCTAAAGGGGGTAGGAGAGCACGAGGGAGCACTTCTTAAGAAAAATAGCGGGTATACCATCTGGGCCTGGTGTGTATTCATCGTTGAGTTTTTGTAATTTATTTTCAAAATTACACTAGGTTCGAAAGTTTGAGAGAGAAAGGGACCAATGGAGTAGTCAGGTAGGTAGTTGAAATAAAAGGGATCTGGAACAAAGGAGTTGTCGGCAAAAGATTGTTTAAAAAAGGTGGCATACAAATTAGCAATGGTGTGTGAATTAAATTAAACTATATTTAAATTTCTTAAATAATTATTTTTTCTTTAGAGGAGAAGCCTCTGTCTTTATTGAGAACCAAATTAGAACTGAACTAAAAGATACAGAGTCAAAATATCTTAACCTATTGCAGACGTCGATCGTTGTATCGGCATATGGATTGATGTGGAGTGTCGTTGTTTACTAAGTCAGCATATTAAGTCAGCATGAGGAAGCGGTTTGTTTATTTATGATGTGTGGGTGTCATGGTACTGCGAATTTAATCTCTATCGTGTGTGGTGCGATAATTAAATTGTAAATTTTGTCGGTGTTAACTTGTGGATCACTTGAAGATAGGTTTTCGTAAGAGAGGGATGGAGGGTAACCGTCAGATTTTTTCTTGTAGTTAACGAATCGGAAAAAAGATTTAGGGTTCGCTTATAAGGTTGACTTGCGCATTGTCGCAAGTCAACTCTCTCTATCGTTGATAGAGGGAGTTATAAGCCTGAGTGAATTGAAGGTATGAGCCGAGATAGTTGGAATAGTCAGAAAAAGACTTGTTTCGAAGGAAAACTGACCATAATTTGTTTCTCTGGTTGCGTAACGATCGGAGTCTTCGATTGTACCATGGAGGGGATGTAGAGAAGAGTTTTGGCCGAGAAATAGGGACAAAAAGGGAGATAGAAGCAAATAGTTCTCTGTAAAACAAGGAGATGGCATCATTTACAAGGAGATTGGCAAACTCAAATGAGACTTTGCTGAGGTGTTCATTTATTTGCCGGAAATTGGCTTTATGAAAATCATAACACGGGTGGCCAGCGCAGCGGGGGGAGCGTGGGCTGTAGTGGAGGGTCGTGAAAAAAAGAAAGAAGAAGCGGGGGGTGAAGGTTGTCAATAGTTGATAGAAGAAGAGGGGAGAGTGAGACAGAGGAGTTAAGTGGGTCAGTAGTGAAGATTAGGTCTAACTGCCTACCCATATAATTAGAGATGCCGCTAACTTGGCATAGACTTGAGTCGGTTAGTCGATCAATGAAGAGACATTCTTGAGTTGAGTTGGGATTTGAAGCAATGAAAAACGATTCATCATCAGATAAATCCCAGTGTAGTTGAGGCAGATTAACGTCGCCGAAAATAATAATGTCGTCAGAGGATTCAGATAACTCTATTACTTGATCGATCGCATTAACAGCAAGTTGGTAGGATTCAATAGGTTGGGCCGGCAGAATGTTGAAACACATTACGTATAGGGACTTGTGGGGGAGTGTTATTTTTATTGCAACAAAGTCGAGTTTTGAAGACGAAGAAGTAGCAATCGGAGAAGAGTCCAGGTCGTTATGAATAGCAAGAAGAACACCTCGACAAGGGGAGTCATCCGTTGGGCGGCTGATATCGTCCCGATAGACATTAAATATGGGTGGGAATAATTCCGGGTTCTTTATATCGGGAATCAGATTGGTTTCAGTTACAGCGTATATATCGAAAGGAAGAGCATGAGACTGGCGCAGAACAGCTTGGGTTTTTGTACGCAGGCCCCTTACGTTCTGATAGTAAAAGGTTAGAGGAACGCTATAATGGGATGTTTGCTGAAGCCCTGCTATCAAATTAGGGACGAAAAAATTTGTTGTGGTCAGCACGGTTTCTTTGAAGCTGTGAGATACGTTTAGAACTGATATGAGAAGCAAAAGCAGATAAGTCTTTGTCCACGGTGGCCGACGAAATGTTAAAACCCTCGTGATAACGGTTGTATATTTTTCGCAGTGCAGCAGGATCAATAGGAAGGCCTTCTTTTTGGATAAATATCTGAACGTTTGTTTTGGTTTTTCTGTCAATGCAGATGGATTCGGGCTTATCAAATAAGTAGGCAAGGTAAAGTCGAACATTTTCGAAAAGCCTGTGATCTCTTAGTCGTGCCATAGTATATCGGCCATCAAGGTCGTTGGGGGAGGAAATGTGGTTTGAAAACTTAGAAGTAAGTTTAACAGCTGGGGGAAGTAGAGGATCGAAAATTGCAGGGGCCTTAGAGATTGGTGAAGGTGTCTCTTTATGAAGAGAAAGAGCGGGAAGAGCAGCATTGGAGGCAGCAGTGGGCGGGGCAGGATTGAGAACATGGGAGTGTATGAAGTTTGGATAATTAGAAGTGGATTGAGTGTTTGCCGGGGCTGGCGGATTATTAGAGGGGAGACCAGGGTCTGGAGTTAAGTTAAATGATACGCGATTACGTTGAGGCTTAGGTGACTTAGCGTTTACCGTGGGATGAGGCGTACCTTGCGGAGAGGTGCTGAGTTAATAGAGGTAGGTGGCTGAAGAGTGAGAGGGGAGAAAAGGGGAAAAGTTCCAACTTTGAAGTTCCAGTTTGGGTCAGGGTTGGGACTAGATGAACTATTATTCTTAAACTTACGTTTTCTTTTATTTAGCTTAACACTAGGCTTATTTTTATTACTAAGCTTCACCTCTCCTGTATTGTACTTGGTGATGGTCATCTTTCCCAAGCTGAAGACGTCGTTTGAGGGGTTCGAAAAAAGCCAGGAGTATTTGGAAGGTATGTCAAGCTTAAAATGGTTATTTTTGGTGTTAGCTGTAGAAATCATCTGACAGTTTCTGATGGTGATGCCAAATTTCTGGAGGAAGAAGTTGTTCACCCAAGAAACATCTGCATGCTGAGGAGCGTTTTTTTATTATAAAGGCGTTGTACTCGCAGGCAGTCCTGTGTAATTTATCGAGCCTTTTATTCCAGTCGGCGGGTGTCCATAGTGTACCAAATCGGTTTAAGGGTGTCGAAGCAGTTTGTGCCAGAGTGCCTGATTCTTCAGTTGGTGCGGGTGTGGGCATTGTTGCAGGAGTTAGGGCTATTTCAGGTGTTGTTATTGTAGTATTAGTAGTGGTTTTTGTTGTAGTTGTAGTCGCCGTTGATGTTGGTTGATTAAATGGGGATGAATCCAAGATTTCGGCATGTATTGATGTGTTGTAGACTGGGCTCGATTGTGGCTGTATGAGCTCTGACATGCAATCAATTTTGCTCGATGCCAGTCTAAGGTTTTCATCAATATCGCCCATAACTAATTGGAAAGCAGCGACATCATTGCTGACCTCATTGATTTTGCTTATAATGTCAAGCAGTAGAGGATCGATGAGTTGGGAAGATGAGACACTTGGTTTTCAAGGGCTTTGTAAATTGGTATCCAGGTAGTTGCGAAAGGTGTTTAGATGGTCTTTGATCACTGATACAAGCGGGTTAAAAATTGCGTTAATATCCGATTTCAGATCACTTTTTAAACTTAGGAACTTCGACTTGAAGTCAGCCGGTAACTTTTTAGTTAAATCACTAAGACTTGCCAGCTGCTTGTCTATGCTCTTGAATTTAGATTTGCAAAGAGTGGAGGAAACATCGATGCCGCTGGATAAATCTCCCACACTCTTAAAAACTTCATCATACTTAGCAAATTGGGTCATGATTTGCTTGTAACGGGTGATTTTTTAAGAGGTTTAGAACTTTTTTTAAAAAAAAAACACAAAAAACTCGAAAAAATTAATGAAATATTTATTTGAATCGATAGTTTGAACCTTGCAATTTAATGTTTAAAGATAATTTCATGCAAATGTTGACCGCGGCTGCGTCTCAGGTAGCCCATCCGCTGAGTCCAATTTTGGCATACTCTTTCACACATATCGGCCGGTATCTCACGAATGAATGCATGGATGTTGGCTTCCAGTGCGTCAATCGAAGCGGGCTTGTCCCTATAGACATTAGCCTTGACATACCCCCACAAAAAATAATCTAATGGTGTCAAATCGCACGATCTAGGCGGCCAATTGACCGGCCCGAAACGTGAAATTAACTGTTCACCAAACTCGCCTCGCAATTGCGCCATTGTTTCGCGTGCTGTGTGGCATGTGGCACCGTCTTGTTGAAACCACATATCATGCAAGTCAAGAACTTCCATTTCGGGCAAAAAAAAGTTTGTTATCATCGCTCGGTAGAGTTCACCATTGAAAGTAACGCTGCGATTCGCATCATCTTTGAAGAAATATGGCCCAATAATGCCGCCGGCCCATAAACCGCACCAAACAGTGGCTTTTTCGGGATGCATTGGTAGCTGTTGCAATGCTTCTGGATGACCTTCACTCCAAATGCGGCAATTTTGCTTATTTACGTACCCATTCAACCAAAAATGAGCCTCATCGCTGAACACAATTTTTTGATAAAAAAGCGGATCCTCGGCCAGCTTTCCAAGAGCCCATTCACCAAAAATTCGGCGTTGTGGTAGGTCGGCTGGCTTTAGTTCTTGCACCACCTGTATCTTAAAAGGCTTTACGCCCAAATCCTTCCGCAAAAAAAAAAAACAATTTGCATTCGGAGGAGTTTGTATTAATAGAGTCACTGATACATTTTATCGCGAGCATAACATGTGAAAGAGAGATGCCCTTGCATTCGTCGCAAAAGAAAAGGAAATTATTGCTGAAATCGTTGAGGTAGGTAATGGAGCGCTTACTCAACCCTATGCAGAGAGCATGAAATGATTTCCCGCAGAGCCCATTACAATTCACAAAGTCAGCACTAAAGTCTTGCGTTGTTAGCACACAATCAGCATTACCGCACTGTTGAACTTTCTTAGTTTAAATGTGTGCGTTACGAGTCCATCGATGAAATCGTGTGTTTCAACTTTGTTTGCATGGTAAACAAACATTCCAAAGTTTGAAATGTTATTCGGAAGACCAAGTCAAGACATAGTCACTCTCGAAAATCTCTCGAGCATAAATCCCGGCCTCACTCATGGCGGCTAAGGTTCTAGCTCCGAGCAAAGTCTGCAAACGTTCCAATGTAGTAACGTACAGCTTATGAGGATCAGAGAGATCGACGCTGATGTGCTCCTTATTTATAGCACGGTCTGGAACATCACAGGCAGCCAACAGGGTCCTAATAGCGGAACCTATCAACGTACCAGCTGCTAACACATAGATACCATCAGGAAATCGCGAAGTTCTGCTGTATAATGCGACATTCCTGGGTATCCTCGAGTAATCGGTACGAAGCTGATCACGAGAATTCTTCAAGTGATATTTCATAGCATTCGCCGACATTACCCAATCGCGCAATTAGCGAAGCTCCATCCACTCAGCGCCGGTCCCAAGATCGTGAACAACAGTCCAGTTGGTGTAGAGTCCGGCCATGTCGAAATCAAAAGCTGGTTGAGGTGACGGCGGTGGTGACGGTTGAGGTGGTCTGAGGAAACGTTGAACGTGTGAAGGCGGCACCTGAGTTAAAGTGGGTGTTTTTGCCTTCTTGTGTGATTTGGCGGTGTGCGGATTAGCAGGTGATCTTGGTTTGTCTGGGTTACGGACGCCTCTCTTTTCAGCTTTACGTTTATTAATGAGTTCAGTGAAAATCGTGTTCACCAAACTCGCCTCGCAATTGCGCCATTGTTTCGCGTGCTGTGTGGCATGTGGCACCGTCTTGTTGAAACCACATATCATGCAAGTCAAGAACTTCCATTTCGGGCAAAAAAAAGTTTGTTATCATCGCTCGGTAGCGTTCACCATTGACAGTAACGTTGCGATTCGCATCATCTTTGAAGAAATTCGGCCCAATAATGCCGCCGGCCCATAAACCGCACCAAACAGTGGCTTTTTCGGGATGCATTGGTAGCTGTTGCAATGCTTCTGGCTGACCTTCACTCCAAATGCGGCAATTTTGCTTATTTACGTACCCATTCAACCAAAAATGAGCCTCATCGCTGAACACAATTTTTTGATAAAAAAGCGGATCCTCGGCCAGCTTTCCAAGAGCCCATTCACCAAAAATTCGGCGTTGTGGTAGGTCGGCTGGCTTTAGTTCTTGCACCAGCTGTATCTTAAAAGGCTTTACGCCCAAATCCTTCCGCAAAAAAAAAAACAATTTGCATTCGTAGGAGTTTGTATTAATAGAGTCACTGATACATTTTATCGCGAGCATAACATGTGAAAGAGAGATGCCCTTGCATTCGTCGCAAAAGAAAAGGAAATTATTGCTGAAATCGTTGAGGTAGGTAATGGAGCGCTTACTCAACCCTATGCAGAGAGCATGAAATGATTTCCCGCAGAGCCCATTACAATTCACAAAGTCAGCACTAAAGTCTTGCGTTGTTAGCACACAATCAGCATTACCGCACTGTTGAACTTTCTTAGTTTAAATGTGTGCGTTACGAGTCCATCGATGAAATCGTGTGTTTCAACTTTGTTTGCATGGTAAACAAACATTCCAAAGTTTGAAATGTTATTCGGAAGACCAAGTCAAGACATAGTCACTCTCGAAAATCTCTCGAGCATAAATCCCGGCCTCACTCATGGCGGCTAAGGTTCTAGCTCCGAGCAAAGTCTGCAAACGTTCCAATGTAGTAACGTACAGCTTATGAGGATCAGAGAGATCGACGCTGATGTGCTCCTTATTTATAGCACGGTCTGGAACATCACAGGCAGCCAACAGGGTCCTAATAGCGGAACCTATCAACGTACCAGCTGCTAACACATAGATACCACAGGAAATCGCGAAGTTCTGCTGTATAATGCGACATTCCTGGGTATCCTCGAGTAATCGGTACGAAGCTGATCACGAGAATTCTTCAAGTGATATTTCATAGCATTCGCCGACATTACCCAATCGCGCAATTAGCGAAGCTCCATCCACTCAGCGCCGGTCCCAAGATCGTGAACAACAGTCCAGTTGGTGTAGAGTCCGGCCATGTCGAAATCAAAAGCTGGTTGAGGTGACGGCGGTGGTGACGGTTGAGGTGGTCTGAGGAAACGTTGAACGTGTGAAGGCGGCACTTGAGTTAAAGTGGGTGTTTTTGCCTTCTTGTGTGATTTGGCGGTGTGCGGATTAGCAGGTGATCTTGGTTTGTCTGGGTTACGGACGCCTCTCTTTTCAGCTTTACGTTTATTAATGAGTTCAGTGAAAATCGTGTTCACCAAACTCGCCTCGCAATTGCGCCATTGTTTCGCGTGCTGTGTGGCATGTGGCACCGTCTTGTTGAAACCACATATCATGCAAGTCAAGAACTTCCATTTCGGGCAAAAAAAAGTTTGTTATCATCGCTCGGTAGCGTTCACCATTGACAGTAACGTTGCGATTCGCATCATCTTTGAAGAAATTCGGCCCAATAATGCCGCCGGCCCATAAACCGCACCAAACAGTGGCTTTTTCGGGATGCATTGGTAGCTGTTGCAATGCTTCTGGCTGACCTTCACTCCAAATGCGGCAATTTTGCTTATTTACGTACCCATTCAACCAAAAATGAGCCTCATCGCTGAACACAATTTTTTGATAAAAAAGCGGATCCTCGGCCAGCTTTCCAAGAGCCCATTCACCAAAAATTCGGCGTTGTGGTAGGTCGGCTGGCTTTAGTTCTTGCACCACCTGTATCTTAAAAGGCTTTACGCCCAAATCCTTCCGCAAAAAAAAAAAAAACAATTTGCATTCGGAGGAGTTTGTATTAATAGAGTCACTGATACATTTTATCGCGAGCATAACATGTGAAAGAGAGATGCCCTTGCATTCGTCGCAAAAGAAAAGGAAATTATTGCTGAAATCGTTGAGGTAGGTAATGGAGCGCTTACTCAACCCTATGCAGAGAGCATGAAATGATTTCCCGCAGAGCCCATTACAATTCACAAAGTCAGCACTAAAGTCTTGCGTTGTTAGCACACAATCAGTATTACCGCACTGTTGAACTTTCTTAGTTTAAATGTGTGCGTTACGAGTCCATCGATGAAATCGTGTGTTTCAACTTTGTTTGCATGGTAAACAAACGTTCCAAAGTTTGAAATGTTATTCGGAAGACCAAGTCAAGACATAGTCACTCTCGAAAATCTCTCGAGCATAAATCCCGGCCTCACTCATGGCGGCTAAGGTTCTAGCTCCGAGCAAAGTCTGCAAACGTTCCAATGTAGTAACGTACAGCTTATGAGGATCAGAGAGATCGACGCTGATGTGCTCCTTATTTATAGCACGGTCTGGAACATCACAGGCAGCCAACAGGGTCCTAATAGCGGAACCTATCAACGTACCAGCTGCTAACACATAGATACCATCAGGAAATCGCGAAGTTCTGCTGTATAATGCGACATTCCTGGGTATCCTCGAGTAATCGGTACGAAGCTGATCACGAGAATTCTTCAAGTGATATTTCATAGCATTCGCCGACATTACCCAATCGCGCAATTAGCGAAGCTCCATCCACTCAGCGCCGGTCCCAAGATCGTGAACAACAGTCCAGTTGGTGTAGAGTCCGGCCATGTCGAAATCAAAAGCTGGTTGAGGTGACGGCGGTGGTGACGGTTGAGGTGGTCTGAGGAAACGTTGAACGTGTGAAGGCGGCACCTGAGTTAAAGTGGGTGTTTTTGCCTTCTTGTGTGATTTGGCGGTGTGCGGATTAGCAGGTGATCTTGGTTTGTCTGGGTTACGGACGCCTCTCTTTTCAGCTTTACGTTTATTAATGAGTTCAGTGAAAATCGTGTTAATATCGCGTAGGTCAAAAGCGAGGCTCTCTATTTCTTGAGGATCTGACATTTAGATATAAAAATAGATTATACTAACCTAACCTTATAAATAAAAGTAGTCCTCGAAAAGAGATTGGAATATGGGAGGAAACATATTAAGTTTCAGGATGTAAAAGAAGAAGAGTTCCGCTTTAGAGTATTTAGAAACGAGTCTATAGGATTTTGAAAAGGGGACCTAAAAATAAAAAGACGACAGTAAGAACGTTCATCAAAGGCACTATTAATGAAATTAGTAAGATGAAGTTCAAGAAAAGAAAGAAAATCACAAACATACCAAGGAAATATAATAGGTAAAAAGCGGTGTTCATGAAGTCGGAGCGAATTAAAGAACACAAGTAATTAGTGGTTTGCATGGAACCACTATAACCATAATAAAATCTGGTGCAGACCACCTCGCGTGGAACATATGGCTTGTAACGAGATATAGCCACGAAGTCACTGCGCTGGTGTAAAAGGTTCCACGACGGAGTTACTATTAGTAACGCTAGCAGTGAAAGGAAAATGTGAGTTAACAAAGGAAAAGAATTGTGCTTTCGATGTTTCCTGTTTCCATAGAGAAGTGCGCACATTATCCAAGTCCGTAACGAAGTCGTCTGAACTTTTTACAATATCCTTGGTTAACAAAGGAAAAGAATTGTGCTTTCGATGTTTCCTGTTTCCATAGAGAAGTGCGCACATTATCCAAGTCCGTAACGAAGTCGTCTGAACTTTTTACAATATCCTTGGTGGCGTCCACTATCTCGACTAGTCTACCCTCGATTCTACCACGCCAGTAAAGCATGATCAAAGCCAAAAAGAGAGACAAGACCGCAGTGTGGTTAGGCATAGTTAACACCCAAGAGACATCCTCTTCCTCATAGTTGTCGGAGATTAGGGTAGTGTGTACCGACTACGACCTGATAAACATGTTTATCATGTTGATGAAAATTATTCATGATATTGATGTACAGGATCATCAATATAACCAATATTTTCATCAATATTATGAATATATTCATCATCGTCCACATCAATATGATGAATATTTTTCATCAATTCAGTGATTATGGTTTTCAATATGATAATGGGTTTCGTGAATACAATGATTTTATTCATCAACCTGGTGTGTTCCTGTTTGTCGTACTGATGATCGGATTCTTCAACATTATGAAACAAATATTTACCTTGGTGATAAAAAGCTTCAAAATATGTTGATTTTCACATGTATACCAAGCACCTCTCTTTAAAGATGACCAGTGAACCTTGTACATAAATATGGGCGCTATATTTAAAATCACTAATAAGAAGGAAAGCACGATGAGTAACATTGAAAAAAAAAAAACAATACTGGAATTGTTTTTATGACATTTGCTAAAAGTGCTTTCATGTACTGTTGCTGCTGTCAAAATAATAGCACCACGGTTATATTATTTTTTAAACTGTGAACAGTTTGTGAATAGTTTAATTGAATTCATTTGTTTTTTTTTTAATATAATAGCATGTAATAGGAAACTAAATATATATACACAGATCCGGTATGTTGCTAAATAAAAAAAAAAATGACACATTCTTTGGAAAAAACCCAAAATTGACCCTGTCAAAATAATAGCACTTTTTGGTTCATTGCTCAAAATAAGTGTTAATTCCATATAACTAAAACAATTTCATACAGATATTATAAGGAAATTAAGAATATAAATAATATAAAAAAAATTTAATATTTTGTTGTGTAGCCTTTATGGGCAATTACACTCCCACAACGCCTTCCCATGGAGTTTACTAAACTCGCACACCTCTCTTTGGGGATTGAGTTCCATGTTGCCTCTACCACTTCCCAGAGGCTTTTATTATTTGTGGGCTTTTGTTCTGATACTCTTTTTTTCACATCAGCCCACAAATTCTGAATTGGGTTTAAGTCTGGCGACTGTGCGGGCCATTCCATAACGCTGATCTCGTTAGCACGGAACCATTCTTTTGCCTTTTTGTTCGTTTGCTTTGGGTCGTTGTCCTGTTGAAAGACCCATCTCAGCGGCATTTCTTCAGAGGCGTATGGGAGCATCACTGTCTCGAGTATTTCCATGATAGTTTTGATCCACTGTTTGGGCCCTACACCATAATAGGAAAAGCACCCCCAAACCATGATACTCGACCCTCCATGTTTTATGGTCTTTGTGGTGAATTTCGGGTTATATTCCGTATTGGGTGGCCTCCTTACATAGCATCTTGACCCCTTACCTCCATATAAAACAAATTTGGACTCGTCTGTCCATAAAATATTACGCCACTTTTCAATTGGCCAATTCAAATGAAATTTAGCGAATTCTAGTCTCTTTTTAACATGTTTTTTTGTTAGTAAAGGTACTTTTCTAGGACTGCAAGCATTTAAATTGTTCTCTTGGAGCCTCCGACACACGGTTTCAGTGCTTGCTGGAATTTCCAAGTCCTTTTTAAGCTCAACAGCTGAACTAAAAGGCTGAGCTTTGCTCCTTCTAATTAGACGGCTAACGGATCTCGCTGACATAACAGGCTTCCTTCCACGTGTTTCGGCCTTTTCTTCAAAAACGATGGCGTTCCTAATCATCTTATTTGAACATTTAAGAATTTCCCGGATTCCCTTATAACTTTTGTTTTCCGCAATTAAATTTCTTATTATAAGGCGCTTTTCGGGTGTGCAATGTTTACCCCGCCCCATTTCTAAAATTTGTAAAAACATATCACCTTCAAATTTCTATGGGAGTGCACTTCTTAATATTAACTTACCGGTATAATAACTTTTATTAACCAAAAACACTTTTAAATTTAGTTTTTACAAAATTTGTTGCGATGATGCTATTATTTTGACAGATGAAATCAAGAGGTTACTGTGGATAATGCGTTGCAATAATTGCGCACATGAGTTTTGTGGACGAAAAAGAGTGGAAAGTGAAAGAATAAGAAACAAATAACGGAACTTAACAACTGTGATCATAAACTCATTTCTCGTTGTCTCAATATTCCTCTTTAAAGGCGATAGTCGTCTTCGGTGCTATTATTTTGACGGCAACTGTATCTACCAGTGATTTTAATAATTACCAATGTTTATGAACCACGGATCATCTAAAAGGAGACGTGCTTGCTATATATGTGACATTTACCAGTTTTTGAAACTCTTCATCACCAAGGTAATTATTTTTTTCATAATGTTGAAGAATCCGATCATTAGTACGACGAACAGATACGGACCAGGTTGATGAACTGATGTTTCATTGCATTACTGAATTCCATTAATCATCATGAAAATAATCACCTAGAATTCGAAAAAGCGCCATTAGTAAAAAATCATCAATATGATACTTATCCCAACATTTCCACATTAATACAGGAACTGATTCTGCATACATAAAGCCCTTCAAAGTTGTCATTCCTCATTTTGAAAACCTGTTCCACAAACTTTCCTTTTAAACCTTTTATAGAAAAATAAAAGGAAAAAATAAATTTGAATTTAAAATGTTTTACAAATACTTTATTGATCTTTAAGGGTTTCAATTATATAGTCTGTCCAAGAAAAAATGTCAGTACAGGTCTTATGGGAAAGATTTTTTTCTAACAATGGTGCCTGTAAGTGGACTCAATGATATATTACCACTGAAACACAAACGAAGCCACTGAACTTTGTGTACAATTGTTGTTGTAATTACAAACCAGATTTAACCGCAGCCATTTTATAGCACTTATTCGTGAGGTGATATCTCTTTTAACAGGTTCTATTGAATAAAAAAAAATATTGTATAAAAACCCAAAACTGCTCGCAGGCAGCTGGGTATTGCAAATCAAAAACAAAAAAAATTTAAGACAAATATCTACTGCACGCAGTAGTTTTTTAAATTTAAGTTTATATCCATCTACACTAGTCGGCATAAGTATTTTGACGAAATAAAAATCGTGCATTTTTGAGTTTAAATAGATTTTTTTTTTTCAAATTATACGTTTCACTTTGACATTTCATAAATTTTCTAAATAGATTTTCTTTATGTTTTCTTAACCTAACCTTTACTTTATACTAAACAGATTTTAGTTTCACTTTAAATATAACTTTTTTACTTAATAAACTTACAATAGAGTAACTTCGGGTATTGTGGAATACCCATTTTCTTTTTACATATACTGCAACTAGAGACCATGCATAAATTTGGCGATTTTTATACATATTGCATATAAATCTATTAGCTAACGTTAGCAAACATCTCAGATAGGTAGGGTTATTTTTAAGATATAGTTTTTATTTTTTATTGATACCACCTCGAAAATCATGATTCTAAGAATTGGAGGGTAATTTGGGATAGTATTCCACATTAGACGAACCAGAATATTCCACATTAGCCGAATCAAAAAAGACTCAATTAAGATAAATAAATATTGGTACTTCTTTATTTCAATTATAAAAAAAGAGATGTATATTGATCCGTATTGACTTAAACGCAGGATTCGCAAATAAAAATGGCTTGACCACGTGGAAGACAGGTGTCATGCGCCCAAATCATATCGCACTGCAAGCACTGACTCCATTTCTTTGCTGTCACGTCGTCCTCGTAGGAAATATTACAAAACATGCACCTTGTGTCTTTGTTGTTCGGGACATCTGGGAATATTTCTTCGTCGTCAGAATCTTTGAAAACCAGACTGGTGTCGGAATCGCTAGAAGAAGAGTTTGGAATACCTCGTTTATGCGTTTTGTCTATGCGTTTACGACCCTTGCCAATTTTTTCTTTACGCTCTTTAATTGTTTTCAGACTTTGCTTCAGCTCATCCTTATATGGCGACTTTGTTAGTACAGTCGGCTTTGATGTTCGTCCTCTGCGACTGGTTGTCGGTTGGTGAATTTTAGGTGGAGGGACAACCGAAGGAGAGGACTGATGTGGAAAAGCTGGAGATGAGGGGATGACGTTGTGTTCCATTGCAATTCCGCTACAGGTTTTTTCTCTGACGAAGATGTTTCTATCAACGGGTTTTTCATTTTCGTCAGTTTCTCCAGCTATGAAGTCAGCATCACAGAATATGTTTTTATTAAATGGATAAATGCCAGTGCATTTAAATCCATTTATAGCGATTTCGCCTGACTGCACTTTTAGGTAGGCCCTTGCAAATAATTCAGTAACGTCAAATTGGGTTACTTTCCTACCGTGTTCGCGTGTGAATTTCCTTATTTCTTCACTATAATATATTTAGTGGGCTACTGCGGGGCCTTTTCACCACAACACGACCGGATTTCGTCAGACCACGGGGGGTTTCTTAAAACGTTCACTTTTATTTTTAAACAGTAAAAAAAAATTTTATTTCGCGACGTCAGTCCTCATGGGATTTTATTAAAACTTGCGAATTATTTTTATAACGTCAGTACCTCGTGGTCCCTGCTCGGGCGCCAATTAAAACAACATTAGTTTGTTTTATTTAAAAAAAAAAACTTTTTTTGAGGCTGCGACCTCTTTATTAGACTTCAAAACTAGAACTAACTACAATATTTCTTATTCTATCTTAAAGTTACCTATCCCATAAATGCACTATCCCCATAGGTGATATTACCTGACACACGCTACGTGATGGAATGCGGGTTTCGTATAGATGTTGTTACATCCGGTAGACGCAACGTCAGCAAGAGATGATGACGAGTGTGGGTAGCGATGATAATGAAGACTATGACCGTGGGAACGATCATAAATCATTCTTTAAATATAATGTGGCGTTCACTTGTAGCTGGAGCATGGTGTATTCGAAAAATCAGCTCGTGGATCTTCTGCATCTTCTTCTTGTTCACTTTCAGGTAGTGCAACGTTTGTAAATGTTCTGGAAAGAGATAGAAAAGTGAAATAAATGAATCATATCTATATTCAACAGTCACACCTACCTTCTTTTGCTGGACGCCGGTGGCGTGAGGAAGGATATACTCGTGGAGAATTCCCAATCTGCAGTATCCTCATAAAGGTGCTCTTCGCTTTCTTCGAAGGTATTGTTTGCGGCACTCCCTGACTTCTCCAATTTTTTGGATGTCTTGTGATAGCGGTGACTATCCCGCAAAGATTTCCATTGGAGTTTACAGTCATCGACTAGAAAAAAATACATTTGTGTTATGTTCTCATAAACAGTTAACATAACTTACCTGTTTTCCCTAGTGCTACCGAGACTGCTCTCCAATCAGCGTTGACTGCGTCCAAGTTGCTGTGCAATTTATTTTCCAAGCACCAAATGGAAGGATGTTGTTGCACCAGCATCGCCAACGTTTTTTTTTTTCGTCGACGCTAAAAATAGTTCTCTTCGTATTCCGCTTTCTTTGTTTTAGTTTTTGTTTTTCCAATTCTTCGTTTTCCTCGTCGAGGTACTCAGTATTAAACATTTTTCAATTTTTCAATTTCAAAGGCACAGAAAAAACAATATGATGTGTCAAAATTTAGCTTGAGAAAATGTCCCGAACCATTATTGGGCGAGCTAAATTATGACAGATACATTTAGTACAGTCTGAAATGAAAGTTCTGAACGTTCAGTTACGTGTAAGTTGTCACTGGGGTAACACTCCGTTTTAGTTTTAACCAACACATCGTAGCTTGGATAAATATTGCAGTTTCGTTCTTTGGCACCAGATTGCATTAGCTTGTATGACCTTTTTGAGTATCCACCATCAGTATAAAGAGCTAAAGCTTCCTCAGGTGTATACGGAATATGGGTTTTTGTTTCAGAGTCTACAGATTTAAGCATTTTTGGAGCTATTGCAGATTCTGAACATAACTTTGAAACCACCTGTGAAGCGATTCTTTTTCCAGCCTTGTAAAGACTAACGCTCGCCGCTACCATTAACTCTTGGTTCGGTGTTTCATTGGCGATTGATGCAATTTTTTTTTTTGAGTCTTGCTCGTGCACTCTGAAAATGGTTTCTCTTTACGTTGGGCAACGGCTGGATTTGGGAAAATAATGTCTTCATCCAACCACATCTTATTTCGCTCTTCGAACACTGCCAAAACTCTGTGACTTTCTTTCCACTTTTGAACTAGTTTGCTTCTAAAATTACTTAATTGTTTTTTTAATTTGGTGGTATTGTTGTTCGCTATATTTCGAGCGATCAATGACATTACAAAATACATGATTTTCAACCATTAAACTTTTTTTTGTTGGCACTGGTTCACTATGCCATATTAAAAAAAAGTGTTCGTTTAGATTCTGCCATTGTAACTAAAAAACGAAAAAAAAACAAAACTTAGCAAAAACTTGCAGCCTATTTTTTAACTTGACATAGATAACAACCCATTTAAACAAACTATGCAAATAGTGAACCGAATCCGGTCGAATCCACCCTACTTTTATTCCACACAAAATTGGATTTCATATCTAAAAACATTTTCACAAAGGACATTTTCTTTTTCAACTGTTAAGCACTAAAACATACAATCACAGATCACAAACCAATTTTTTTTATTTAATACACATACCTTTTAATTAAAATAAAATCGCAAATCTGTAAGAGGGGGGGTGTCGCTGCTTACACTGTAAAGAGACGCGCCTGGGTCTCAATGAGCTGAGAAAAAGGAAATATTGCTGTCCGTGGAATCCGTACGCGCAATTTATTAATCCTATCAGGTTACACGACTTGCTGTCCGAGGAATCCGTACGCACAAGTTTGCTTCACCCTAAACCTTGGTGTTATCTGAATTGCTGTCCAGGGTACTGTACGCGCAATCAGAATTGACACCTCAAAAGTTAATTTCCCAAGGAAATTGTATTTTTACCTATCAGGAACCAATAAGATACTAAACAAGAATTACCAAAAACTCACAATTCGCTTACGACTGGCTTTGACTTATATATTCGCTCATAGCCTCGTACCAGGGCAATCAGTTCGGCAAACGTTCCGAACTCATCTCGTTTGACTCTTCTCTTGAGGTCGTCCTGCAAAAGGTGGTAGATGATATCCAGGCAGTGGATATCCGCAACCTTTGGCTCTGGAAGCTCAGCAAAGAGTGCTCTCTTAGCGCTAATGAATTCAATCGCTGGCTCATCGCGTTTTTGTCTGGCGTCCATTATTTGGCCAAAAATGACGTGTGAGGGTCTACTTGGAGCGTATTGGTCTCTTAGTAGTCTGAGCGCTTGTTCCCAAGTGTCTGCCTCATGGCTTACTCCGTCCCACCAAACGCTAGCATCGCCGCACAGCAACATTGAAAATTCGATCAGAGCTTCGTCGTCAGGAATGCCTCGTCTCTTTTTAAAAATTGTAATATTCTTGATGAATATTTTCGCTTTAATGGCATCGTAATCGCCATAAAACCGCTCCGTTCGTCGCTCCATACCACACGACGGTAGTTGTGTTGCCGGTTCTTCACCCGTTCCTTCAGTTGATGACTGCTTCTTTGGTGGCATCTTGGTATGCCCCACGTTGGGCGCCAATTGTAAGAGGGGGGGTGTCGCTGCTTACACTGTAAAGAGACGCGCCTGGGTCTCTATGAGCTGAGAAAAAGGAAATATTGCTGTCCGTGGAATCCGTACGCGCAATTTATTAATCCTATCAGGTTACACGACTTGCTGTCCGAGGAATCCGTACGCACAAGTTCGCTTCACCCTAAACCTTGGTGTTATCTGAATTGCTGTCCAGGGTACTGTACGCGCAATCAGAATTGACACCTCAAAAGTTAATTTCCCAAGGAAATTGTATTTTTACCTATCAGGAATCAATCAAATCATAAATGTATCCAATCACGATGTATATGAAAATTTGATTCGAGTGATTCCTTGCATACCTTAAGGGTGTTAATACAATATATTCTTCACTGTAGATATTTACATTTTTTATTGCATATTTTAGGGTGTTAGTGATGTTCATCTGCAGCGCCGCTACAAATCTTATTAAAAAATTGAATATCTAATTTTTTGCTGTCAACAAAATTGCACTTGAACTAACCTCAAAAATAGTTATTGTACTTGCTAAAACACGTGTTAAGTTTGAATGCTCACAGCAGCTGTGCGAATATTACGAACAAAACAAAAAAGAAAACTGAAAAAAATCCGTTGGGGTTTAAATTTTCAAAAAAGAAAAAAGAAAAAAGAAGTTTGCGAATTCTGAATTTTAAAATTTCGCTAAAGCGCCGCTAGATGGGGTATTTCGGCCACTGTGCGCTAGGCTAAATGGATTCGCTTAAATTTAGCTCAGCTAATTTTTGGAGAGAATTTTGTATGGGAGCTAAAATTTAGCTCGAGCAGCGTACTAAGCTTTACATAAAAATAACGCGTATACGATTTACAAAAAAAGGCGTTTCCTACAAAATACATATGTACATATTTATTTGCGAATATAAGTTAATAAAAATCTGCACAAGAACTTTAAAAAAATATTTTCAGAGCAGATTGCTCTGACCTTTATTGTTCAACGAGTTGATAAAAACTAAATTATTACATATGTTCAACTTAATTACCAAAGCTTGCATTTTAATTAATGAATTCATTGCAATATCAATTTCCCATAGCTTGCGTTTCGATTTACAATATGAATTTCCCTGGAAATTTGTTTCATTGCCCCAGACGCTTGGTCAGCATTTCCTTTGCGCGTGCAAGTAGTCTGTCGGTGTTAAGTCTACCCCTCTTAAGTGCGATTGCCCTCAATCGTTAAAAGTATGGTATGGTATAGTATGGTATTTTTAAGAAATGCAATTTTTAAAACTTATTGAACTACCCACCACTTTTAAATTTGTAACCTTGATTAAAAGTGTAAATTATAGCGAGATAAAATTGACGATGAATTGCAAATATAAAACAGATTTACAGCGAGCAGCAAAACAAAACACCAGTATACCAAATGGGTGGTTCGGTTTGGTTTGAATTAAGAAGTAAAAACACACACGTTTTAGTACTAAGATACAAATATTTATTGATTTTGCTACCTATATATGAAATAGTTAATATTAATGTATATTACATTGAATTCGAAGAACTGTCAGTTTCATAATCGGTTGAAGAATCATCTCCTGGGTTGGTAATTATTGCATCCGATATTGTGTCCCACATCTGCTCGTGTGAAAAGTATTCCTCCTCTGTCCTTATAATTTTTTCACAAACTTTGCGCCAATCTTCAACTGTTATTTTTGAAAATTCTTCTTCAGCTAGTTTCTGAACATCCGATAATCTAAACGTTGTATTTCGGCTTCCGACTCTTCCCTTGACTGTTGCCCAGATCTTTTCAATAGGGTTGAGATCTGGATGATAGGGTGGCAATCGTAGTACTTTGTGTCCCGCGCCGTGAATCATATCGTCAATCTTATGCTTGGGGTGGTGATTAGTCCGATGTCGCTTTATAAGGTCATAAAGTTCGACTTTGAGCATTTTTGAAGAATGCGGTATATTGTTGACGGAAAGCCATTCTAACATCTCCGATTTAACGGAAGCTGAAGTGATTTGCTTGTGTTCCCATTTGTTGTGATATGATGCGTTGTCCATTACAATAACCGATGGTTCCTCTAGGTTATTTAAAACTTGATCCTTCATCCATTTGGAGAAATTTTCAAAATTCATCTCATCGTGATAATCTCCTGTTTTCGACCCAGATTTAAATAAAAGCAAGGCATTATTCACGAAGCCCTTCGCTCCACCTGCATGCGCCATTATCAGCCTTTGGCCTTTTGAAATTGGCGCCTTTAAACTTTGACTGGTGCCGTCAGTCCATGCCCTTGGCCTTGTGTGAGAGCTGTGAATATAGCTCTCTCTCGTCCAAATAAATAATCTCATATCCTTCTGACCTGTACTCCCGCACCTTCCTCAGATATTTCACTCGTAAAAGTTTGATTTCATTTCTTTCGCAAAGAAATTTACGGTTGTTCTCCGTTTTCCTATAAGAAAATCCATTTCTTTTTAAAATCCTATGTAGCGACATATTGCTTAGGTTCAGCTCCAAATCTTCCTGCACCCGTTGTCTTAACATTTTTAATGTTATCATCATTTTTTCTTCAATGTGGAAGTTGTATATAATTCGCCGAACAGCTGTGATATCAAATTCGTCCAATCCAGTTTTCCATTTTGTATGTGGTACTCTTTTAGTTGGAGATTCAATAGCGCCTTTCTTCTCATATTCTTTAATTATCCTTCTTATTGTTCGGGCCGAAATTCCCGTAAACTCCTCTGTCTGTGAATTTGCGTATGTGATGGGATTATCTATACATAAATTCCTAGCTTCTTCAATTTTTTTGTAATATATCCTAACAACGATCTTACGTCCTAGACTTCCTATTGATTTTCCTTTTCTTGAAAGATCCATGACAATTTATTTTATTTTAATAAACTTATGTCCTAGCAATGCTTTTGTTTTCGTGAAAGTGAATTCCAAATAGGAATTATGGATTTCCTATTTGGAATTCACTTGCGTTATCTTAAAATAAAAAACTCTAAAAAAATCTAAAAAAAAAACTATAAAAAACCAGGGCAACAAATTTATTCCTTGCCCCTACAGGTAACCAAATGCAAGCACTAATCATGTCGTAAAACTTTTAAACTTAAGTCAAACAGGTAAAATCAAACATCATAAAATTAATGCTAACCAAGCACACCACCCATACAGGTACCTAGCGCTAAACCACGAAATGTTCAACCATAAAAAGGGTTGGGAACCCTTTCAAATACAATCGGACCACTTTCTAAAACCGACAGCGCAGAGGACGCGAATTCAACGAGGTTTGTGGTGGTTGATCTACCTTTTAGAAAGCCATGTTGGTTTTGAGAAATTAAAGACTTGCATTGAAAGCTTAAGGATTCGTACAAAATACTTTCCAGGAGTTTGGGTATATGCGAAAGTTTGGCTATCGGGCGATAATTAGTAACTTCGCTCTTTAATCCCTTTTTATGAATTGGCGTTATGAAGGAGGACTTCCATATATGAGGAAAGACGTCTTTTGATAGCGAGAGTTTAAAGAGTTGCGAAAGGGGGTAGGAGAGCACGAGGGAGCACTTCTTAAGAAAAATAGCGGGTATACCATCTGGGCCTGGTGTGTATTCATCGTTGAGTTTTTGTAATTTATTTTCAAAATTACACTAGGTTCGAAAGTTTGAGAGAGAAAGGGACCAATGGAGTAGTCAGGTAGGTAGTTGAAATAAAAGGGATCTGGAACAAAGGAGTTGTCGGCAAAAGATTGTTTAAAAAAGGTGGCATACAAATTAGCAATGGTGTGTGGATCACTTGAAGATAGGTTTTCGTAAGAGAGGGATGAAGGGTAACCGTCAGATTTTTTCTTGTAGTTAACGAATCGGAAAAAAGATTTAGGGTTCGCTTATAAGGTTGACCTGCGCATTGTCAACATATCGTTGATAGAGGGAGTTATAAGCCTGAGTGAATTGAAGGTATGAGCCGAGATAGTTGGAATAGTCAGAAAAAGACTTGTTTCGAAGGAAAACTGACCATAATTTGTTTCTCTGGTTGCGTAGCGATCGGAGTCTTCGATTGTACCATGGAGGGGATGTAGAGAAGAGTTTTGGCCGAGAAATAGGGACAAAAAGGGAGATAGAAGCAAATAGTTCTCTGTAAAACAAGGAGATGGCATCATTTACAGGGAGATTGGCAAACTCAAATGAGACTTTGCTGAGGTGTTCATTTATTTGCCGGAAATTGGCTTTATGAAAATCATAACACGGGTGGCCAGCGCAGCGGGGGGAGCGTGGGCTGTAGTGGAGGGTCGTGAAAAAAAGAAAGAAGAAGCGGGGGATTAAGGTTGTCAATAGTTGATAGAAGAAGAAGGGAGAGTGAGACAGATGAGTTAAGTGGGTCAGTAGTGAAGATTAGGTCTAACTGCCTACCCATATAATTAGAGATGCCGCTAACTTGGCATAGACTTGAGTCGGTTAGTCGATCAATGAAGAGACATTCTTGAGTTGAGTTGGGATTTGAAGCAATGAAAAACGATTCATCATCAGATCAGATAAATCCCAGTGTAGTTGAGGCAGGTTAAAGTCGCCGAAAATAATGATGTCGTCACAGGATTCAGATAACTCTATTACTTGATCGATCGCATTAACAGCAAGTTGGTAGGATTCAATAGGTTGGGCCGGCAGAATATAGAAACACATTACGTATAGA
The DNA here is from genome assembly GCA_949824845.1 of Rhingia rostrata. NCBI lineage: Eukaryota > Metazoa > Arthropoda > Insecta > Diptera > Syrphidae > Rhingia > Rhingia rostrata. The sequence continues at coordinate 7,097,626 of OX463759.1, forward strand.
GACTTGTGGGGGAGTGTTATTTTTATTGCAACAAAGTCGAGTTTTGAAGACGAAGAAGTAGCAATCGGAGAAGAGTCCAGGTCGTTATGAATAGCAAGAAGAACACCTCGACAAGGGGAGTCATCCGTTGGGCGGCTGATATCGTCCCGATAGACATTAAATATGGGTGGGAATAATTCCGGGTTCTTTATATCGGGAATCAGATTGGTTTCAGTTATAGCGTATATATCGAAAGGAAGAGCATGAGACTGGCGCAGAACAGCTTGGGTTTTTGTACGCAGGCCCCTTACGTTCTGATAGTAAAAGGTTAGAGGAACGCTATAATGGGAGGTTTGCTGAAGCCCTGCTATCAAATTAGGGACGAAAAAATTTGTTGTGGTCAGCACGGTTTCTTTGAAGCTGTGAGATACGTTTAGAACTGATATGAGAAGCAAAAGCAGATAAGTCTTTGTCCACGGTGGCCGACGAAATGTTAAAACCCTCGTGATAACGGTTGTATATTTTTCGCAGTGCAGCAGGATCAATAGGAAGGCCTTCTTTTTGGATAAATATCTGAACGTTTGTTTTGGTTTTTCTGTCAATGCAGATGGATTCGGGCTTATCAAATAAGTAGGCAAGGTAAAGTCGAACATTTTCGAAAAGCCTGTGATCTCTTAGTCGTGCCATAGTATATCGGCCATCAAGGTCGTTGGGGGAGGAAATGTGGTTTGAAAACTTAGAAGTAAGTTTAACAGCTGGGGGAAGTAGAGGATCGAAAATTGCAGGGGCCTTAGAGATTGGTGAAGGTGTCTCTTTATGAAGAGAAAGAGCGGGAAGAGCAGCATTGGAGGCAGCAGTGGGCGGGGCAGGATTGAGAACATGGGAGTGTATGAAGTTTGGATAATTAGAAGTGGATTGAGTGTTTGCCGGGGCTGGCGGATTATTAGAGGGGAGACCAGGGTCTGGAGTTAAGTTAAATGATACGCGATTACGTTGAGGCTTAGGTGACTTAGCGTTTACCGTGGGATGAGGCGTACCTTGCGGAGAGGTGCTGAGTTAATGGAGGTAGGTGGCTGAAGAGTGAGAGGGGAGAAAAGGGGAAAAGTTCCAACTTTGAAGTTCCAGTTTGGGTCAGGGTTGGGACTAGATGAACTATTATTCTTAAACTTACGTTTTCTTTTATTTAGCTTAACACTAGGCTTATTTTTATTACTAAGCTTCACCTCTCCTGTATTGTACTTGGTGATGGTCATCTTTCCCAAGCTGAAGACGTCGTTTGAGGGGTTCGAAAAAAGCCAGGAGTATTTGGAAGGTATGTCAAGCTTAAAACGGTTATTTTTGGTGTTAGCTGTAGAAATCATCTGACAGTTTCTGATGGTGATGCCAAATTTCTGGAGGAAGAAGTTGTTCACCCAAGAAACATCTGCATGCTGAGGAGCGTTTTTTTTATTATAAAGGCGTTGTACTCGCAGGCAGTCCTGTGTAATTTATCGAGCCTTTTATTCCAGTCGGCGGGTGTCCATAGTGTACCAAATCGGTTTAAGGGTGTCGAAGCAGTTTGTGCCAGAGTGCCTGATTCTTCAGTTGGTGCGGGTGTGGGCATTGTTGCAGGAGTTAGGGCTATTTCAGGTGTTGTTATTGTAGTATTAGTAGTGGTTTTTGTTGTAGTTGTAGTCGCCGTTGATGTTGGTTGATTAAATGGGGATGAATCCAAGATTTCGGCATGTATTGATGTGTTGTAGACTGGGCTCGATTGTGGCTGTATGAGCTCTGACATGCAATCAATTTTGCTCGATGCCAGTCTAAGGTTTTCATCAATATCGCCCATAACTAATTGGAAAGCAGCGACATCATTGCTGACCTCATTGATTTTGCTTATAATGTCAAGCAGTAGAGGATCGATGAGTTGGGAAGATGAGACACTTGGTTTTCAAGGGCTTTGTAAATTGGTATCCAGGTAGTTGCGAAAGGTGTTTAGATGGTCTTTGATCACTGATACAAGCGGGTTAAAAATTGCGTTAATATCCGATTTCAGATCACTTTTTAAACTTAGGAACTTCGACTTGAAGTCAGCCGGTAACTTTTTAGTTAAATCACTAAGACTTGCCAGCTGCTTGTCTATGCTCTTGAATTTAGATTTGCAAAGAGTGGAGGAAACATCGATGCCGCTGGATAAATCTCCCACACTCTTAAAAACTTCATCATACTTAGCAAATTGGGTCATGATTTGCTTGTAACGGGTGATTTTTTAAGAGGTTTAGAACTTTTTTTTAAAAAAAAAACACAAAAAACTCGAAAAAATTAATGAAATATTTATTTGAATCGATAGTTTGAACTATGCAATTTAATGTTTAAAGATAATTTCATGCAAATGTTGACCGCGGCTGCGTCCCAGGTAGCCCATCCGCTGAGTCCAATTTTGGCATACTCTTTCACACATATCGGCCGGTATCTCACGAATGAATGCACGGATGTTGGCTTCCAGTGCGTCAATCGAAGCGGGCTTGTCCCTATAGACATTAGCCTTGACATACCCCCACAAAAAATAATCTAATGGTTTCAAATCGCACGATCTAGGCGGCCAATTGACCGGCCCGAAACGTGAAATTAACTGTTCACCAAACTCGCCTCGCAATTGCGCCATTGTTTCGCGTGCTGTGTGGCATGTGGCACCGTCTTGTTGAAACCACATATCATGCAAGTCAAGAACTTCCATTTCGGGCAAAAAAAAGTTTGTTATCATCGCTCGGTAGCGTTCACCATTGACAGTAACGTTGCGATTCGCATCATCTTTGAAGAAATTCGGCCCAATAATGCCGCCGGCCCATAAACCGCACCAAACAGTGGCTTTTTCGGGATGCATTGGTAGCTGTTGCAATGCTTCTGGCTGACCTTCACTCCAAATGCGGCAATTTTGCTTATTTACGTACCCATTCAACCTAAAATGAGCCTCATCGCTGAACACAATTTTTTGATAAAAAAGCGGATCCTCGGCCAGCTTTCCAAGAGCCCATTCACCAAAAATTCGGCGTTGTGGTAGGTCGGCTGGCTTTAGTTCTTGCACCACCTGTATCTTAAAAGGCTTTACGCCCAAATCCTTCCGCAAAAAAAAAAAAACAATTTGCATTCGGAGGAGTTTGTATTAATAGAGTCACTGATACATTTTATCGCGAGCATAACATGTGAAAGAGAGATGCCCTTGCATTCGTCGCAAAAGAAAAGGAAATTATTGCTGAAATCGTTGAGGTAGGTAATGGAGCGCTTACTCAACCCTATGCAGAGAGCATGAAATGATTTCCCGCAGAGCCCATTACAATTCACAAAGTCAGCACTAAAGTCTTGCGTTGTTAGCACACAATCAGTATTACCGCACTGTTGAACTTTCTTAGTTTAAATGTGTGCGTTACGAGTCCATCGATGAAATCGTGTGTTTCTACTTTGTTTGCATGGTAAACAAACATTCCAAAGTTTGAAATGTTATTCGGAAGACCAAGTCAAGACATAGTCACTCTCGAAATTCTCTCGAGCATAAATCCCGGCCTCACTCATGGCGGCTAAGGTTCTAGCTCCGAGCAAAGTCTGCAAACGTTCCAATGTAGCAACGTACAGCTTATGAGGATCAGAGAGATCGACGCTGATGTGCTCCTTATTTATAGCACGGTCTGGAACATCACAGGCAGCCAACAGGGTCCTAATAGCGGAACCTATCAACGTACCAGCTGCTAACACATAGATACCATCAGGAAATCGCGAAGTTCTGCTGTATAATGCGACATTCCTGGGTATCCTCGAGTAATCGGTACGAAGCTGATCACGAGAATTCTTCAAGTGATATTTCATAGCATTCGCCGACATTACCCAATCGCGCAATTAGCGAAGCTCCATCCACTCAGCGCCGGTCCCAAGATCGTGAACAACAGTCCAGTTGGTGTAGAGTCCGGCCATGTCGAAATCAAAAGCTGGTTGAGGTGACGGCGGTGGTGACGGTTGAGGTGGTCTGAGGAAACGTTGAACGTGTGAAGGCGGCACTTGAGTTAAAGTGGGTGTTTTTGCCTTCTTGTGTGATTTGGCGGTGTGCGGATTAGCAGGTGATCTTGGTTTGTCTGGGTTACGGACGCCTCTCTTTTCAGCTTTACGTTTATTAATGAGTTCAGTGAAAATCGTGTTCACCAAACTCGCCTCGCAATTGCGCCATTGTTTCGCGTGCTGTGTGGCATGTGGCACCGTCTTGTTGAAACCACATATCATGCAAGTCAAGAACTTCCATTTCGGGCAAAAAAAAGTTTGTTATCATCGCTCGGTAGCGTTCACCATTGACAGTAACGTTGCGATTCGCATCATCTTTGAAGAAATTCGGCCCAATAATGCCGCCGGCCCATAAACCGCACCAAACAGTGGCTTTTTCGGGATGCATTGGTAGCTGTTGCAATGCTTCTGGCTGACCTTCACTCCAAATGCGGCAATTTTGCTTATTTACGTACCCATTCAACCTAAAATGAGCCTCATCGCTGAACACAATTTTTTGATAAAAAAGCGGATCCTCGGCCAGCTTTCCAAGAGCCCATTCACCAAAAATTCGGCGTTGTGGTAGGTCGGCTGGCTTTAGTTCTTGCACCACCTGTATCTTAAAAGGCTTTACGCCCAAATCCTTCCGCAAAAAAAAAAAAACAATTTGCATTCGGAGGAGTTTGTATTAATAGAGTCACTGATACATTTTATCGCGAGCATAACATGTGAAAGAGAGATGCCCTTGCATTCGTCGCAAAAGAAAAGGAAATTATTGTTGAAATCGTTGAGGTAGGTAATGGAGCGCTTACTCAACCCTATGCAGAGAGCATGAAATGATTTCCCGCAGAGCCCATTACAATTCACAAAGTCAGCACTAAAGTCTTGCGTTGTTAGCACACAATCAGTATTACCGCACTGTTGAACTTTCTTAGTTTAAATGTGTGCGTTACGAGTCCATCGATGAAATCGTGTGTTTCTACTTTGTTTGCATGGTAAACAAACATTCCAAAGTTTGAAATGTTATTCGGAAGACCAAGTCAAGACATAGTCACTCTCGAAATTCTCTCGAGCATAAATCCCGGCCTCACTCATGGCGGCTAAGGTTCTAGCTCCGAGCAAAGTCTGCAAACGTTCCAATGTAGCAACGTACAGCTTATGAGGATCAGAGAGATCGACGCTGATGTGCTCCTTATTTATAGCACGGTCTGGAACATCACAGGCAGCCAACAGGGTCCTAATAGCGGAACCTATCAACGTACCAGCTGCTAACACATAGATACCATCAGGAAATCGCGAAGTTCTGCTGTATAATGCGACATTCCTGGGTATCCTCGAGTAATCGGTACGAAGCTGATCACGAGAATTCTTCAAGTGATATTTCATAGCATTCGCCGACATAACCCAATCGCGCAAGTAGCGAAGCTCCATCCACTCAGCGCCGGTCCCAAGATCGTGAACAACAGTCCAGTTGGTGTAGAGTCCGGCCATGTCGAAATCAAAAGCTGGTTGAGGTGACGGCCGGCGGCGGTGACGGTTGAGGTGGTCTGAGGAAACGTTGAACGTGTGAAGGCGGCACTTGAGTTAAAGTGGGTGTTTTTGCCTTCTTGTTTGATTTGGCAGTGTGCGAATTAGCAGGTGTTCAATAACTCCTATAAATGAAACGCACGATTTCAAAACTATTTTAACTTTATTTAAATTTAAATGAAAAGTGGACTGTATCGTATTTTTCTCTTGAGAAGCTCCTTCCTTGGTGAACGATTAACTGCAAGTGAATTGGCGATGATTTCCATCCTAGCAGGAAGGCCGCTCGATGGCCATATACACACACGCTATATTGTGTGCCGCTGCTGATTGGCTCCAGACAGTCGAAAGTTATCGGCTGTTCTTCTTTGCTCTTCTGCTTCTTCGCGCCGCAGTCACCGTAGATCGACTAGTGTAAATGAAAACTTCATAAGTTGAAGTTTGTTAAAAAAATAATTTTTATTTTTCAAACCGGCATGCAGCGATTCTGCCTCGATACAAAACTGAACAATATTTTCATAAACTTACAGTTTTGTACTCTTTTTCTTTCGCCGAGTTTTTAAATTTTATTTCAAAATCGAAATTTTTTTCATAAAGTAATATTTTTACTTTGGAAAAGGGTACTTTGCTGAAGTCCATTTTGTTAGCCAAAATGGAATACGCCTTAAAATCTTCAGGAAGCATTTGAATAATTTTAAGTTCAACTTTGGCTGTGTTCATGCTTGTTAAAAGCTTGACTAGGTGAAGTGGACTATGAATCTCAAGGTTTTTCAAATACTTATCGATTGCCGAATGAATACAATCCACCTCCTGAATTAAGGAATGTCCCGTCTCGGAATATGTCTGGACAATCATCAAGCCACTGTCGAGAAAAGACATCACGTACTCGTAACTGTATGCCGACTTCATTGTTACGGTGTTCATCGGCACGCCTATCCAACTTTTGTCCATTTGGGTGTACGAAAAGTCGGCGGGGACAGGGCACTGTAGGTCATCTCCAGAGCAGAAGGCTATGAAAGGCTATCTACGGGCATGGCCATAATCCTGCAGGATGGGTACAATTCTGGGGGGTGCGTTATTGAGACTGAGGTGTGCTTGGATGTTGTATTTCGGAAAAATGTATTGGGCGTCCAGTCCAGACGCCCTATATCAGCTGAAAGTGAGGCCTGCAACAGCAGAATCCTCACCAGGGGGGCCACGTCGTGCCAGTCGCCAGTCTCATATATGAGCGTCTTGACCAGCGAATACCAGGTGGTAGACTCACGCACATTTGGGTTCTTAACCGTTGCGCGGATGGCTGTGCCTTGGTCACTTTGAAGACCGTTGCGTTGTCTATCAGTATGGAATTGTGTCCGTTGATCCGGCTGGCTTTGCGCTGGATCTGGGCCAGGGTCCCGAACCCGTGTGCTCGAACGAAGGTAACGCGCCTATCTCTGCTGCGGTCGGGGTGTCTGGCACGCTCACCTGGGTAGCCGTTGCTATAAGTTCGCTGCCACCGGTTGGGGCCAAAGAAAGCCCGCATAAATACGAAGACGACTGGCAAGAGTAAGAGGAGAAGAACTGCGTCTTTCCACCCAAACTCTTGGCGCGATCCCATCCACCGTTGTATCCCATCAATCCACTTGTGTTCGACGCTACGTTCGTGAGGGGTAGGGCTGTCCATGCGGCAAAGTTCTGAGCTGCCGGGGTGCTCGTAAATAGTGTCCTCATCGCTGGAGTCTGTGAGAGGGCCACTGGTGTAGAGTTTGCAGATTGACTTTCTGTTGTATTTTCCATTTTTAATCGTTTAGAATGGTCTGCTTTTCTTGTGCTTCTTTGGTTGCTACTTACGCGGTTTCTCAGGCCGCGGGGATGATCTCTACTATCTTTCCCCACATAGATCTGGGAGTACGGAGGAGGTCTAACGTTGGAGGGAGACGGGACGGATGTCGGCATATATATGCGAACTGGGATGTGTGGGGCGCGGGCGTTAATGCCGAGCGGCGGTGTGTCGTCGCCAGACGTTTGGGCTGATTCCGATGGGGGGGATGTTGAGGTTGATGTGGATGGGCTCTCCGATGCCTGATCCTGTTGGGCCTGAACTCTCGTGGCGTTCTCTATCAAAATGGAGTTCTGACCGTTGATTCGGCTGGCCTTCCTCTGAATTTGTGCGAGGGTTCCGAATCCGTGGGCTCTTACGAAGACCAGCTCCCCGTTTAGGTACGCGTTCTTTTTGTCTATGGGCAGCGCGTCCAACTCTGCTGCGGTTGGAGTATCTGGCACGCTGACTTGGGTGGCTGTTGCTGTGAGCTCGCTGCCTCCTGTAGGGGCCAAGGATAGCCCACACAAGTATGAGGACGACTGGCAGGAGTAGGATGCAAAGAATTGAGTCTTTCCACACAGGCCCTTGGCACGATGTAAAGAGTGAACAACGCAAGACTCTTGATCTGAATTGTCGACAATTTAATATTAAAGACCCCTTACCGCTGGTGGGGGGAAGTCAATGATAATACAAATTGTTGTGGCTCGCTGTTTTCTAGCAAGTGAGTTTATTAATATAAGTAGCTGTTCTTTTATACAAAATAAGTGCTTACGCGTAACTTAAATTTACTTAGATTATTATTACATATATACAATAAACCTACAGGTGCAATCTGGCAGAAGTACACTCTGTGTAAAAAAAAAATAAAATATGATATCGTATTTCGGACTCGTGCGTCCGTCGTTGCTGTTGAACTCGTTGAAATGTGATTCTGAATAGTTGGTTGTCGTCGTTGTTCTGTACAATTGTGATTCAGAATTCACACGTAGTGTTGTTGTCATAACATCCTGGGCCCCTCAGATAGAAGAGACGCAGAAGTCGATGTCTTCAAAGGAAGTTTGGGTGTTTCGTCGCTTGTTGAATGATCTCATTGGCTTGTTGGACGATCTCATTGGTATAGATGTTGCTGTAATTGAGAATTATGAATATGATGACTCCTATGATCATGAAGCCATTGACTCCAAGCAGTGAGTATTGGTGAATCCGATGAGTGCTTATCTCGTTCAGTATGTTTTCCTGCCTTTTTTGCAGCCTTATTGAGTCTTCCAATGTAGAAATGTCCAATGAAGCGTTAATGGGTAAAGACAGATTGTTGCTCTCTTTTGAAGTTAACGTTAACGTTAACTGGTCAGAAAGGTTGAATGATGGTAAAAAGGAAGATTTTAGTCTGCTTGTCATCGTTTGTTTTCCCACAATAGTCATAGTTTGGTCATGTATAATGCATCTTCCTGGTAATTTTAACATACCACTTCCTCTCAAAGTGACGGGTACCGTATTAAAATCACAGTTGATGTTGACTGTAACTAGGGCTGGAGTACTGTAGATCCATGAATTCTGTTGATACATCTCAATCCAGTATAGCCTTGGTGGAATGTCCTTAGTGGTGCACGAGTCCATAGTTTGTTTGTGTTGAATTATATATTCATTTCACAGACACTAACTGAAGCACCAGTTGTATATAATGGATGTTGAAGTGTACACCAGATGATTTCCGAGAGTTATATGTTTGTTCCGAACGAAATAAAAGATTGTTTCTTCTTGGTGTTTATCCCTTTCACGACCATAAGACTTTGGGGACTTGTGCAACCATTTTAGCTGTTTCAAATGATTTATTGGGCATTTAGAAAATAGGTTTCGATAGCACAATAGGATTAAATGCCGTAAGTTTTGTAGAAATGTTGGGGACAAATGTGTCCCTGTGGTCGCTAAGAGTTATTTTTTGCCCAACTTAAGTTTACCAATGATGACAGTATTTTTGTTAAAAAAAATGTGAATTTGTAATTTTATTTTTATTTATTCATGAAAAATATTACATATACACTATTTTACTATATTTAGTTATGGTACTCGACAAAGCAATTTCTGTCACTAGTGTAGCAAAGATGAACTTTACAAATAACACAAGTATTGTTTGTCCTGTTTTCCTTCTTGTTTTTGGCACAGTTTACGCACCTTTTCCTGACATTTGATTTTTCCATGGGATGCGAAGGTAATTGTCGTCTTACAGATGTGCGCACTGTACTTGTTTTTGTAGTGGGAACGCCTCGTTGCCTGACGGTAAAATCATTTATCAAACTCCGAGCTACGACTTGTCTGAACTGCAAGCTCGACAACACATGCCCTTCCATTTGTTTTTGATTATGAAGTTTTGTGTAAATGGTATATGAATTATTTACCGATATATCAAATAAATCAAAAAATAGTCGTAGATAGTACTTTATTTTTGATCTCCGATCTACTTCATAGCACACCTTACGTTGATCCATAAGATCTACTCCTCCCATATTTTGATTATAATATGATACAATTCTGGGGCATTTCACGTCAATTTTGTCTGCTGAACCAGCTTTGCGGCGTTTTACGGTGTCCGTTTCAATAGGCGACAAAAAGTTGGTCAACAAATGCACCGCTCTATTGTCCATCCATTTTATATAACTTATCCCCTGGAAACTTGTGGTGTATATGTCTCCCCGTTTCATTTTTTTATCAGCTGGTGCAGTTTTCGGAAGATGTTTTCGATTGGTTCTTACAGTTCCACATAACTTGGTGTTCCGATCAATCAGTTTATGTTGCAACAAGGGTGAATTGAAGAAATTGTCGATGCAAATTTCACATCCCAACCCTTCTACCTTTTGGGTAAGCTGAAGAACTACTGATTCACCTAATCCAAACTGAGTACCGGAAGCTTGTTTGCCAGTATATAAATCGAATTCAAAAAGGTAACCTGTCGCTGCATCACATCTACACTATAATTTGAAGCCCCATTTGACGGGCTTATTTTTTATATATTGCTTCATAATATTATGACCTTTGAATTTTATCATGTGCTCATCGATCGATTGTTCTTTAGTATTATTGAGAGCATTTTGGAAAGAAGCATTCAAATGCTCAATGACTGGCCGAATTTTGTATGCTCTATCATGATTAGCGCGGTTTGGGTCTTTTACTTCTTCGTTGTTACAGAAATGTAGGTTTCTTCGTATTCCTTCAAATCGAGCCCTTGGCATAACATTTGATATGAAAGGTACCGCCATGTCTGGTTCTGTAGACCAGTAATCTCTCAATGAGGGCAATACATGATAGCCCATAACCAAATTCATACCGAGAAACGCTTTCATTTCGTCGACTTCAACAGTGAATTCCCGCCCATTTTGATGAGCGTATCGTATTGACTCCGATACTATGCTTTGAACTAAAACATCAAAATTGGTTGTTGAAGAGAAGATGTTGAAAGGAATCAATTTATCGGCTGTAACTTCTTGACAGATTTGGACCTTTCCGAATTCATATTCCACACTTCGAAAAACATTTGGGATGTATGTTCTCTGGTTCCACTTGAATACCAATTGCTTATAATTACCGGCGACTTCATTGGCGATGGGTTCTGCTCTTGATGTTGAAGGTTCAAGCGATGGTCTTATTGGTTCCTGAAATTCTAGTGTCGTATCTTCAATCTCAACATCAAGAATCCCTTGCTCATCATCCTGTGTCAGAAGCCTTTGATCTTCTTCATCAAGCAGTAAATTTTCTTCATCGTCACTATTGTCACCCATCAAAATGTGTTGGATTTCATTATCTCGCAAAACAAATACTCCACGTCCTTTACGAAACATAATCTGCAATAATATGTAAACAAATGAAAATAGGGTGTTTTCGGAAATGTAAAAAAAAAGTCATTTGCAATTGCAAATGACAGTCAACGCATGACAGAAATCAATCGGTCATCTGTTTGCAAAAGTCACTTGTGCAGCTGACTTGTGTCGGATCAACGTTTATTTTTTTGCAAGTGCAGCCTGATGTTTCCGAACACTACCATGAACAAATTCAACCCTTCTATAAAAAAAATTTTGTTGGACAACTTGATGCAAAATTTGAATGGAAACAATGATAAGTATTTACATCTAAGAAAATTATCACAGAAAAGAAAGAAAATTTTTTTAAGTATGCAAAGTGTTTATATCCCGAAAATTCCAAAAAATCGAAAACTATTTGATAACAATCCTTGATTTCACTGACGAAACTTTATTTTTTTTCATTATCTCGTCACAACTAAAAGGAAAGTTGCTGTCATGCTATAAAATTTCGCGAAGTACACGACTCCACACAGATCTTTTTGACTTTTTTCCATTTTGCAACGCCATTTTGGAACGAGTTTTCGAGTTCCAGTCTAACAGAAAGAAGCAACTTAATTCTGCTGCTGGTCCAACGTTCAACAATCTCCTCTTGAGCTTGCTTTGGGGATCTAAAATAATTTCATTAAATTTATCATTTCTAATCAAAACAAACAAACAAAAACAACTTACCGCTCAAGTGACCTAGATCTAGACCGAGACCAGGACCGAGAAAACTCCTCTGAGCATGATGAGGATGAAGAATTCATATCCATCCCCAGATATCACGCACTTTATTTATTTTTTTTTTTTTTTTGTACCTACAAGCAAATGCACGGCCGTTTGTTATCTGCTTTGCTGCACTGCAGATGACACGCAAGTGACGTTTACGAACATCTGACCTTTGCAGAACTGCATTACCGAACACATGATAATGCAGTTTTGTTATGATGGCATTTCCGAACACATGACTTTGGCAACTTGCGTTTTTGAACATACTGCAAAAGCAATTTGATGCAGATGACATTTCCGAAAACACCCATAGTATCTCTCACCGGCCACAGGGACACCAATGTCCCTTAGTGTTTGCATTGAAATATCTTTGTGCACGACTTGAATATTGATTACATAACTATATACAATTAAAATTGACTTACCAGGCAATGATTTTATTACACTCTGATAAGTTGAAAAGCACTCTAACACTTATAAATAGTTTTTCAAACGTCGGTCTGTTCCTCAACCTTAGAACTGTCACTTTCAAGTAATCATACAGAACAAACGGTATTACTTATGTGGTCTTGCCAGCTCACAAAATTAATATATAGGTTTAGAAAGTAATAAATAACAAAAAGACATTACATGGGGATTGTAATTATTTAGTTTTTAGAAGATTTTAGTCTGGGACACATGTGTCCCCATGGTCGTGAAAGGGTTAAATCTTTTTGCAGTTGCACAGAACTGAAATAGTTGTCAAAGTACACATGATGTCCTTTTCCCACTAAGCCTTGTGTAAGGTCTTTGACTATTCGCGCTCCCAAATTCTTTTCGGCAGCATCAGAGATTCGGCCTGTATATATGTAGGATTTCCAATAAATCCCAATAAAATAACACACACTTCTTTATTTAATCTTCACAATAATTATTTATTTATTCTTCACAATAATTCTTTATTCTACAACTTATTCTACAACTTATTCTTCGCGACTGGCTTTTGTGCGACTGGCTTTGGTGAGCACTGGCATCGAACTGTGTAGAGTTCTATTCGTCGTGTTTGTTCGCGTTGTACATTATGTGTCTATGTTGTAATATAGGGTATCGTCAGTCAGTTTGTCCCAATCCCACATATATTTGGAACTCTGATACGTATCCAGACTCATTGGCACGGACCCACACCTTGTACCCACGCTTGATGGGCTTCATTGGCATGTACTGGGGCAAACTGCTACGTTTCTTGAATTTGATCATAGATTCATCCATGGCTTGGTTTTTTGATGGCTTATATGACGATATAAATGTTCTGGACAGCATTTCTATCATCGGACGAACTTTATAAAGCTTGTCAAAATTTGCACTACCCCACGATGGTTGTTGCGTATTGTCGTTCAAATGAATATTCCCCAAAAGCCATATAAATCTGTTCCTGCTCATCAAGGAGCTCAAATAATGATCGCGTAATTCGGTTTTGTTTGACCAGTAGTCACGATATCATCTTGGTAGTTTTTTAATTCCCATCATTATATTTATGGCCAGAAACGCTTTGATCTCTTGACTGTTGGTAGGCGTGTGAGATGCAAGACTTCCACCAGCGTTTTGAATTGCATATAAATTTGTTTGAAAAACAATCATATCGATTAATTTTTCTGGATATATACACAAAAAGATATCAGTGGGTGTCTCCAAATCATCAGGAATGGTTGGTCCAGTCTCCTCTGCAAACTCTTTTATAAGTGCCTCGCAAAACCCATTATCTTTTGTCCAAATTGTTAAGCACTCCTGTTGTCTACCTCTTGTATATAGTGGAATTTCGTCTTCAGACTCCCAATCAGATTGAATACCATCAGGAGGAACTGCTACAGGATTTATCTCATTTCGAAGGAATATTACCTCATTCTGATCATCGTCGTCAACATCTCCAATATCAGACTCCGCATCCGATGGGATATCCTCCAAAATACCGGCAATGTCATCATCCGTCAATTGTCGTGAGTAAAACATCCGCGTTCCACCTTAGAAAAAAAAAAAAAAAAAAAAACGATCCCTTAAGTCCCAGCGGTTTCATAGCGTAACCACACATCGTCGCCCGAGAATTGGTTTGTTCCATACGCCATTGACACTTTTTCGAGAAAAACGCATTTAAAATTTTATTTTTATTTTTTTTTAAATTGAAGTTAGTCTTATGAAGACTTCACCTACCAATTTTCAAAGTGTTTTGCCTTACCGTTAACAAGATACGTTAATCAGCACAAAAGTCTACTTTTTTGGCTTGTATCCCACCTCATACATTTTGAAAATTATTTTTTTTTCCATACACGTGGAACACACAAAAATGAAAAATAAACCGCACCAAACAGTGGCTTTTTCGGGATGCATTGGTAGCTGTTGCAATGCTTCTGGCTGACCTTCACTCCAAATGCGGCAATTTTGCTTATTTACGTACCCATTCAACCAAAAATGAGCCTCATCGCTGAACACAATTTTTTGATAAAAAAGCGGATCCTCGGCCAGCTTTCCAAGAGCCCATTCACCAAAAATTCGGCGTTGTGGTAGGTCGGCTGGCTTTAGTTCTTGCACCACCTGTATCTTAAAAGGCTTTACGCCCAAATCCTTCCGCAAAAAAAAAAAAACAATTTGCATTCGGAGGAGTTTGTATTAATAGAGTCACTGATACATTTTATCGCGAGCATAACATGTGAAAGAGAGATGCCCTTGCATTCGTCGCAAAAGAAAAGGAAATTATTGTTGAAATCGTTGAGGTAGGTAATGGAGCGCTTACTCAACCCTATGCAGAGAGCATGAAATGATTTCCCGCAGAGCCCATTACAATTCACAAAGTCAGCACTAAAGTCTTGCGTTGTTAGCACACAATCAGTATTACCGCACTGTTGAACTTTCTTAGTTTAAATGTGTGCGTTACGAGTCCATCGATGAAATCGTGTGTTTCTACTTTGTTTGCATGGTAAACAAACATTCCAAAGTTTGAAATGTTATTCGGAAGACCAAGTCAAGACATAGTCACTCTCGAAATTCTCTCGAGCATAAATCCCGGCCTCACTCATGGCGGCTAAGGTTCTAGCTCCGAGCAAAGTCTGCAAACGTTCCAATGTAGCAACGTACAGCTTATGAGGATCAGAGAGATCGACGCTGATGTGCTCCTTATTTATAGCACGGTCTGGAACATCACAGGCAGCCAACAGGGTCCTAATAGCGGAACCTATCAACGTACCAGCTGCTAACACATAGATACCATCAGGAAATCGCGAAGTTCTGCTGTATAATGCGACATTCCTGGGTATCCTCGAGTAATCGGTACGAAGCTGATCACGAGAATTCTTCAAGTGATATTTCATAGCATTCGCCGACATAACCCAATCGCGCAAGTAGCGAAGCTCCATCCACTCAGCGCCGGTCCCAAGATCGTGAACAACAGTCCAGTTGGTGTAGAGTCCGGCCATGTCGAAATCAAAAGCTGGTTGAGGTGACGGCGGCGGTGACGGTTGAGGTGGTCTGAGGAAACGTTGAACGTGTGAAGGCGGCACTTGAGTTAAAGTGGGTGTTTTTGCCTTCTTGTTTGATTTGGCAGTGTGCGAATTAGCAGGTGTTCAATAACTCCTATAAATGAAACGCACGATTTCAAAACTATTTTAACTTTATTTAAATTTAAATGAAAAGTGGACTGTATCGTATTTTTCTCTTGAGAAGCTCCTTCCTTGGTGAACGATTAACTGCAAGTGAATTGGCGATGATTTCCATCCTAGCAGGAAGGCCGCTCGATGGCCATATACACACACGCTATATTGTGTGCCGCTGCTGATTGGCTCCAGACAGTCGAAAGTTATCGGCTGTTCTTCTTTGCTCTTCTGCTTCTTCGCGCCGCAGTCACCGTAGATCGACTTGTGTAAATGAAAACTTCATAAGTTGAAGTTTGTTAAAAAAATAATTTTTATTTTTCAAACCGGCAGCGATTCTGCCTCGATACAAAACTGAACAATATTTTCATAAACTTACAGTTTTGTACTCTTTTTCTTTCGCCGAGTTTTTAAATTTTATTTCAAAATCGAAATTTTTTTCATAAAGTAATATTTTTACTTTGGAAAAGGGTACTTTGCTGAAGTCCATTTTGTTAGCCAAAATGGAATACGCCTTAAAATCTTCAGGAAGCATTTGAATAATTTTAAGTTCAACTTTGGCTGTGTTCATGCTTGTTAAAAGCTTGACTAGGTGAAGTGGACTATGAATCTCAAGGTTTTTCAAATACTTATCGATTGCCGAATGAATACAATCCACCTCCTGAATTAAGGAATGTCCCGTCTCGGAATATGTCTGGACAATCATCAAGCCACTGTCGAGAAAAGACATCACGTACTCGTAACTGTATGCCGACTTCATTGTTACGGTGTTCATCGGCACGCCTATCCAACTTTTGTCCATTTGGGTGTAGGAAAAGTCGGCGGGGACAGGGCACTGTAGGTCATCTCCAGAGCAGAAGGCTATGAAAATATCTACGGGCATGGCCATAATCCTGCAGGATGGGTACAATTCTGGGGGGTGCGTTATTGAGACTGAGGTGTGCTTGGATGTTGTATTTCGGAAAAATGTATTGGGCGTCCAGTCCAGACGCCCTATATCAGCTGAAAGTGAGGCCTGCAACAGCAGAATCCTCACCAGGGGGGCCACGTCGTGCCAGTCGCCAGTCTCATATATGAGCGTCTTGACCAGCGAATACCAGGTGGTAGTCTCACGCACATTTGGGTTCTTGACCGTTGCGCGGATGGCTGTGTCTTGGTCACTTTGAAGACCGTTGCGTTGTCTATCAGTATGGAATTGTGTCCGTTGATCCGGCTGGCTTTGCGCTGGATCTGGGCCAGGGTCCCGAACCCGTGTGCTCGAACGAAGACCAACTCCCCGTTGAGATACGCGTTCTTCTTGTCCGCAGGTAACGCGCCTATCTCTGCTGCGGTCGGGGTGTCTGGCACGCTCACCTGGGTAGCCGTTGCTATGAGTTCGCTGCCTCCGGTTGGGGCCAAAGAAAGCCCGCACAAATACGAAGACGACTGGCAAGAGTAAGAGGAGAAGAACTGCGTCTTTCCATCCAAACTCTTGGCGCGATCCCATCCACCGTTGTATCCCATCAATCCACCTGTGTTCGACGCTACGTTCGTGAGGGGTAGGGCTGTCCATGCGGCAAAGTTCTGAGCTGCCGGGGTGCTCGTAAATAGTGTCCTCATCGCTGGAGTCTGTTTGCAGATTGACTTTCTGTTGTATTTTCCATTTTTAATCGTTTAGAATGGTCTGCTTTTCTTGTGCTTCTTTGGTTGCTACTTACGCGGTTTCTCAGGCCGCGGGGATGATCTCTACTATCTTTCCCCACATAGATCTGGGAGTACGGAGGAGGTCTAACGTTGGAGGGAGACGGGACGGATGTCGGCATATATATGCGAACTGGGATGTGTGGGGCGCGGGCGTTAATGCCGAGCGGTGTGTCGTCGCCAGACGTTTGGGCTGATTCCGATGGGGGGGATGTTGAGGTTGATGTGGATGGGCTCTCCGATGCCTGATCCTGTTGGGCCTGAACTCTCGTGGCGTTCTCTATCAAAATGGAGTTCTGACCGTTGATTCGGCTGGCCTTCCTCTGAATTTGTGCGAGGGTTCCGAATCCGTGGGCTCTTACGAAGACCAGCTCCCCGTTTAGGTACGCGTTCTTCTTGTCTATGGGCAGCGCGTACAACTCTGCTGCGGTTGGAGTATCTGGCACGCTGACTTGGGTGGCTGTTGCTGTGAGCTCGCTGCCTCCTGTAGGGGCCAAGGATAGCCCACATAAGTATAAGGACGACTGGCAGGAGTAGGATGCAAAGAATTGAGTCTTTCCACCCAGGCCCTTGGCGCGATGTAAAGAGTGAACAACGCAAGACTCTGGATCTGAATTGTCGACAATTTAATATTAAAGACCCCTTACCGCTGGTGGGGGGAAGTCAATGATAATACAAATTGTTGTGGCTCGCTGTTTTCTAGCAAGTGAGTTTATTAATATAAGTAGCTGTTCTTTTATACAAAATAAGTGCTTACGCGTAACTTAAATTTACTTAGATTATTATTACATATATACAATAAACCTACAGGTGCAATCTGGCAGAAGTACACTCTGTGTAAAAAAAAAATAAAATATGACATCGTATTTCGGACTCGTGCGTCCGTCGTTGCTGTTGAACTCGTTGAAATGTGATTCTGAATAGTTGGTTGTCGTCGTTGTTCTGTACAATTGTGATTCAGAATTCACACGTAGTGTTGTTGTCATAACATGCTGGGCCCCTCAGATAGAAGAGACGCAGAAGTCGATGTCTTCAAAGGAAGTTTGGGTGTTTCGTCGCTTGTTGAATGATCTCATTGGCTTGTTGGACGATCTCATTGGTATAAGATGTTGGTGTAATCGATGGCGTAGACTGTTGTGCTACTTTTCGTCTGACTATAAGAATTATGAATATGATGACTCCTATGATCATGAAGCCATTGACTCCAAGCAGTGAGTATTGGTGAATTCGATGAGTGCTTATCTCGTTCAGTATGTTTTCCTGCCTTTTTTGCAGCCTTATTGAGTCTTCCAATGTAGAAATGTCCAATGAAGCGTTAATGGGTAAAGACAGATTGTTGCTCTCTTTTGAAGTTAACGTTAACGTTAACTGGTCAGAAAGGTTGAATGATGGTAAAAAGGAAGATTTTAGTCTGCTTGTCATCGTTTGTTTTCCCACAATAGTCATAGTTTGGTCATGTATAATGCATCTTCCTGGTAATTTTAACATACCACTTCCTCTCAAAGTGACGGGTACCGTATTAAAATCACAGTTGATGTTGACTGTAACTAGGGCTGGAGTACTGTAGATCCATGAATTCTGTTGATACATCTTCATTTCACAGACACTAACTGAAGCACCAGTTGTGTATAATGGATGTTGAAGTGTACACCAGATGATTTCCGAGAGTTATATGTTTGTTCCGAACGAAATAAAAGATTGTTTCTTCTTGGTGTGTATCTGTAGACTCACTTTATTTTTCTCTTAAAATATCATGAATAGCTTTTGCGGTTGCATCTCGATCATGAAGGCAAATCATGATTGTGAAAACAAACACCGACATGCGACAGCACAGAATGCTGACGTAGTGTCTGTTCCCACAAATGCATGCTAACATGATCGGATGCAAAGCATTACATTCCTTCTAAGAATGCAAGATAGCAATTGATCTTGCATTCTAAGAAAAATTGTAAGGTGGGAAGGAGCTTCCTGTTACTCGAGGGCCTCATTTTGCATTTTGAAAATTCGTCTTTGTTGAGTGGATAGAAATGGTTGACTTGTGTAGATTAACCATTAAATATTCCGATGACGGAATGATGCTCGTAAAGTTCCCGTTGTGTTCGGTTGCAACTGGCAATACTCTGTATAATTTGAACTCTTCGTTATACAGCAGCGGGAGGCTTATCTCAATTATGATGTTATTATCGGTCACCCTAGCTCTTGCACTTAGGATTTTGTACAATTGCTGGATCGATTCATGATGCCGTTCTCCAGGAATCATTAAAGATTTTGGAATGTTTTCGTGGATTTTCGTTAGTTCATCTTTGAATTGTTGCACCGAAAGTATGAGTGGATGAATTCTTCCAGTGTGAGTTGACAACAAGATATATCCAGTAATATGCTTTGAGTTCCCTTAAAATTTATCATAATAAGTATCGCATTCAAAGCATTTGAAGAAAATATTTTCATGTTCTCATATTTGCCGGTTTCGTCTTCAAACTTTGATACTGTTTAGTGTTGTTTTTCCTTTTTTAATTTTTGTTTTTTCTTTTTATTTTATTTATTTAATTTAATTTTGTAGTACAATTGTTCAGTGTGGCTGGCGTTGTATGGTGGCGCGGTGGTCAAAAGGCGAATGCAAATAGAATGGTGGTGGCGTGCACAGACACGAAATGCCCCATTTCCATGTGTTCCGCACTGCGTGAACATTGGGAGGTGCTCTATCTGTGCACCGCCAGTGCTGCCACTTTTCGCTTGAACAGATACAATAGAACTTAGTAACTGTATTTGTTTCGCATTTTCAATTTGTTCTTTCTTAACCCTTGTGTGAGTCGCAACAAAAACTTACAGTTAAGAGTGCCGTGGTACCCAGGTACTGCAGCATATTTTGTATGGTAATTGTTTGTTCATTTGTGAATAATATAAAATAATATATCTGCACCAGTATCTATCAAAAATATTAATTTCTTTCCTGTAGCTACGTCTGTGAATGTTACGAATATATTTACACTAAGATTAATCGAATGAAACTTTTTTGCTGTCTATTGCTGTGTATCTAAGGGCTGTTGTGAGTTTCCCGAATCATTCTGGGCAATTCTCACATTATTGTTATTGCCGTTATTATTGTTATGGCCTCTGTTTGAGTTACCACGGCCTCTAGAGTTTCCTCTATATTGGCCTCTATTTCTGTTGTTGCCATAACTGTTATAATTATTATTATAATTATTTCTGTTACTGTTATTTTGGTAATTTCTACGGTAGTTTCCGCGGTTATACCCTCGGTTAGGATTATATCTTTGTTGCTGCGCAGCATATAGGACTGTATTTGGATGTCCTACTGCGTCTGTGCAACTATCGACGAACACTGTTGTAATCTCGCTCATCGAATTGAAATTTCGTGATTTCATTACAGACCTAACTTCGTCAATTGTGCTGTTTGTTATGATTGATTTTACAGCAACTTGTAGGCTTAGTTCTTCGGCATATTCTTGCGATACACCGTTAATCATATGTGCTGACTGCAAAGCCCTAGTCAACTGTTCAACTTCTTGAATATATTGACTTGCTGTCTTTTGCTTTTGCTGCAGATTGAACAATTTAGCGGATAATGCTTTGGCTGATTCGCCTTTTATACCGCTTTTTAGTTTGTCTATTATGGACAATATTGTTTGTTCAGTGTTAATTAGGTTTCGAACATGACCTTTGAGTTTAGTCTTTATTAGATTGACTGCTGTAGTTTCATGTGTTCCTTTTAGTGAATCCACTTAACTAAGAGCATCAATGAAACTTTGTAGATTCTCAGACTTTCCACTAAACTCAGGTATGAGTGAAGATGCTAGTTTAAGAAATTCTACTTGTGACAAGTCCATATTTAGAGTTTTTACTTCAGTAATGGACTCTGATTCAAATTCAGATAGTTCGGCTAGTGTGATTACCGCTGGTATCGTAAGGTCGCCTAGATCTTCTTTTTTATAATGTGTATCTGAACCGCTTGCGATTTCAGATTCGCTTACTGTCTCTAAATCTGTGTTGGTTTCTTCCTCGACTAATGTTGGGGTATTCAAAATCGAAGGTATAGTTATGTCTAGCGAATATTTTGTTTTAATGCTGTTTAAATTTGTTTTTAATCTAATGCAAAAATCTTGATACATACGACCAATGCTGAGTATTTAACTTTTCTTTATTGTCGTGTATCGGGGAACGAGCTTGGTTAAAACATGCAACTAGTATTGTTGCGTGTCTACTTATAGTCTCGTTCGAAATACTCCTATTTTGTGCTAGACACTTGTATGATTTGTCAAACTGTTCTTTTATTTTAATTAATGTGGCATTAATAATTTGCCATTCCATTTCATTTTAAAATAAATTTTAAAAATGTGCAAAAACATATATAAATTATCACTCAAATAATTATATATTTATATTCATGTATTTGTTTTGATATTTTCTTTTATTTTTAACTAATTAATGAATTTGTTTTAAATTTTGTCTAGGTCATTTGCCTGACTTTGGTAGCGTTTTTTAATGCATCTGTTGTGTAGTTTGTACAATTTATATAATAGATGCCCTATTAAACCCGCTTGTGATATTTTTTGCCGTGAATGATTCGAAAAATGCAATTTTCACCAGCTTTGGAATATTGTAAATTGTCAAAGTTTTGCCTGGGTTCATTAGATGCCAATTATTGAAAGCAATTTTTAACTTTGATTTAAATGGTCCAAAGACTCCCACATCAAGTGGTTGTAGGCGGTGAGATGAATGAGGTGGAAAAGATAGGTAAATTATGCCATTTTCTTTGGCATATTTGATGGCTTCGAGAGAAACATGGCTTTCATGATTGTCACACAACAATAATATGGGGTTATCTTTTGTGCAGAGTGTGTGCTTCTGGATATGTTTTAAAACAGAGACGAATATATCGCTATTTATCCAGCCACTTCTATTTGCAGCGCCGAGACTTCCTTCGGGTGCTCCTTCGAGAAAATTATCTTTATAATGAACGCGTGGAAACACGAAAAGTGGAGGAATGGTATTTCCACCGGCAGATATAATGCCACCAAAAGTTACAAGCTCGCCTCTTTCAGCTGATACAATTTGTCCGACTTGTTTTTGACATCTTGGAGCCAAGACTTTGGGAGTAGCTAGAACGGTAGATACACCTGATTCGTCGAAATTAAAGATTCTGTCCGCAGTTAATGGATGTCGCTCCAACACTGTCTTCAAGTTGGTATAAAACTCGGTAACCGAAGTTTTGTTAAACGCAAAAGATCTGGCAGCGCTTGTGTTTTCGGGTTTGCGTAAACTGAGTTCCGGGTTTCTTCTGCGAAAACCATACATCCATTCTTTCCCAGCCATCTTATTTTCGTCCCAATTTGCTGGATATTTCAAACTCAAAGATTTGGCATACTCATATGCTAGCTTTCTTGCTTGAATCGTCGTAAGTCCATAATGCATCTTACAACATTTGATTATATAATCATTTAGCAGTTTTTCTTCTTCCATAGAAAAGACTTGGAAACTTGTATATTTAGAGTCAAATGTACGGTTGCTTGACCCTTCAGCATCATTGCTATTCCTTTTTTTTTTTACTCGGCTTTCTAATGTTGACAATTTCAAATTGTACTTGTCCGCAGCTTTTCTATATGACAATACTCCTTGCAGAACATCCTGTATTGCTGACTGCATGGATTTTTCATCCACAGCTTGTCTACTTGCCTTTGGTTTATAAGTCCGCACCATGTTTCTGTGAAAAAATAATAAGAAATAGGTATTAAAATATAGGTATATACGTACATCGACGATAGCAAAACACAGGACTTGGCAAAAATTAGCAATTAGCACACGAACACACTAAATCGTACCTACCTACTAGTTGGGGCACATTCGTACGCGTTCAAACGTGCCCCATCTAGTTCTGTCCGAAAGTACCCCACTAACTAAATAACAACAAAATATAAACTCTTTTAATATTAATAGGAAAACGTCATAAATTAAGTATTGAAAACGTATCTTAAGTATGTTTTGCTACTTACTGATAGAATACTCTAGACGAAAACTTATTTTATCTACGGTAACAATAGACAAAAACATTAATCAAAAAATTACTTACCGAGCGCGAAAACACGTTCTTACTTGTCACTCCACTCTCACCGGTGCGTATGTCACGATACTTCGTTGACGTACAGTTGGTACCTCGACTCACGCACACATACAAAAGCAAGACCGTACGTTGTTTCGTTCAAGTTTTATTTTGACTGTATGAATGTGCCCCGCGTACGAAGGGTAACGATCTTCCCCTAAATTTATAAAATAAAAAAAAAGTTTTTGTTTTTAAATTGCTTAAAATTAAAAAAAATTAATATTAGCTTATAAATAATTTAATTTAAAAACTAAGGATCTATTTTTTTAACAGTTTATACATTTTGAGTCAATAAAGCAAAAATAGTGAGCCATAATCAAAAAAAAGTCAAAACTAACAAAGAAATAATTTTTTGAATGGTTGTATCTTTAAAGATACAGTGGGCATTTAAGGGTTATTCATGACGGAAAAATTAAAATAAACACCAAAAACTTTAAACACATATCTGTGAATAATAAGAAACGATTTGTTGCACATCAGAAAAGTTACATAATTTTATTAAGGAAATCTTTATTGTCTCTCAAATAATTTTCAAAAAAATGGTTGGCTTTGTAACAAACTTTTATCAGGGAAAACTTCTAGAAGAATGCCCAAGAAAGACATTCAACTTGAAGTTGGATGTCTTTCGTTCGGTTAATAATATTCCACCTCTAGGTGGCGACACAAAAGCATTTACATTATTAAATATTACAAATAGGTGGCTCTCTAAAGTAGTTTACAATAAAACATAATCATACGTCTTTCCGACGTATGACGAAGCTATAACTTGTCAACACGGGTACTTACCGTTGCATCGACTGAGCACATTTAGGCAGCTAACGCAATACGGCTTACAGTTCAAAGAATATGAAATTTTGTTTGCCCGCGTACGTCTGGCAGACGTAGACTATTTTTCTAGGGTAATGCATGTATAACCAAACCACTAAAACACATTTTAAAAAATAAATCGAAATTCCTTTTTGTACCCACCACATCAATTAGCAGTTAAACATTCCCAAAATCCTGTTTGCTTATTTCTGCAGCAACAATCAATTCTAACAACAGACGGCACACCCTGAACCAAAATATTTCACAAAAAAAAAAAAAATAATTACAACAAATATATATATGTATGCCCATTAAAAAACAAAAATTAAATTTTTATTTGAAGCGCATGTAAAAGAATTTTGAATCGTAAATATCCTAAAATAAATTTAAACATACTTGTACTGTTAACGAATTACAAAAAAAAAAAAAAAAAAACATTAACAATGCTACTAAGCTCGAATTATATCATTTATATATATTTATAATTACAAGTCACATTTAAGTATATGTATAACAATTTAATTAAAATACTTCTATATAAGAAATTTGATGTATATTGGAGAATAATATATATAACAAGACAAACACATTGCATTTATAAAGAAGAATAAACTTACAGCCGTATTAATAAAAAAAAAGACTTTTACTACAAAGGTGTTTGAAGTGCTTTTATCAAGTAGATATCGGGTGGATACGGGATATCGACAAGACCCTGCAATTGCATAAAGGTGATTTATTATGCCGATTTTTTGTGTTGCAGTTTGTTGGTATTCAACTGGGTTGGAAACAGCATTTAACATAGCTGTCAATTTGACAAGAAGAAGAGAAAAGTGACTCCATTCCTTGTGTATACATAAATATCTCCAGCAAAGAGTTTTCAAAAATTAATTATTTATTTCAATTTTTTTTTTTGAACGAAAAATTACAACTAAAGGGTTTTTTTCAATAAGAGCGCTACAAAAGTTTTTTTTTTAAATAAAACAAAAACGGATAGAAAATTTCACCACTCCCGATTTTGCGTCCAGTTTTTTGATTTATCTAAAATCGGAGAACGGCTGAACGGATTTTTAAAAATTTTTTGTAATTCTTTATCATAACCCAACTTTTGATTGTACGAAATGAAACATTTACCACACCCACTCTTACGCCCAAGTTTTTTTTTATTTATCTAAAATCGGAGAACGGGTGGAAGGACATTCAAACTGATTATCGTTGCATTGTTCCGTATTCGCCACTACCCTCGAATATTGTATTCCGTGAGATCCACCGAATTCATCTGCAAGTAGGTGACCAAAGGAAGTCGCATGGCAGTGATTTGAGTTAGTGCGGAGAATTTCGACGGCAAATGCGCCACTATGTTAGCGGTAAAGAAGCAATTTGGGGTATTTTTTCATTTGCCATGTAGGATAGACATCCAACAGTTGTACATTTAGCCATACATCTCGAAAATGTATTACAACGAGCTGCTCGACCGCCATCTACAACATTGACCAGATTTTTTCAAATGATCCAGAATGACGAATTTGCCTGAACGCTGATATACTCTGAAATGCCAAGGACTTATACTTGGAATCAAGCGTCACAGAAATTTCGTCGGCGGAAAAAAGGAAATCAAGTTCCAGGTTACCCCCACTTATTTTCCACCGACGCGTTAGGTCGCATATACAGAGCCCATTCTGGAATCGACGATTGGTTCTATTTGCGTTTACTATAGCCAACGTTCGCGGCCCAACACCATTCCAAGATTTGCGTTCTATAAATGGTGAATTGTGCACTTATACAGAAGCGTGCCAACCTTTGCGAATGTTGGAGAATGACACTCATTGGGATTACACCCTCGGAGATGATGTGCTTTCGTCAAATACTCATCAAATAAAGGATTTTTCAATAAGAGCGCTACAAAAGTTTAAATAAAACAGTATCAATGAAATTCTTCATTCATGTGAAAGTACGTTCGATGCCGTTATGTATGGAACTCGATTTCTTTTGCATGGCCACCACGGGCACGCTTGCAGAAGTCCAGACGCTGAACCCAACTTTCGACGGTTTTCAAGCATAAATCGGCCGATACTGCTGCAATTTCACGTTCGATATTCGTACGAAGTTCATCAACCGTCGCTGGCTTGTTGGCATAGACCATAGAGTTGACGTAGCCCCACAGGAAATAGTCTAACGGCGTCAAATCGCCCGACCGAGGCGGCCAAGCGACTTGACCATTTCGTGAGATAACACGTTCTCCAAACTTGGTTTCCAATAAATTGATTGTAACATTCGCTGTGTGGCTTGTGGCTTGTGGCGCCGTCCTGTTGGAACCACATGTCCTCCAAGTCCATATCATCCAATTGGGGCCAAAAATATTCGGTTATCATTGAACGGTAGCGATTCCCATTCACAGTATAGTGCCGGTCTTGATCATCACGGAAGAAGTATGGCCCAATGACGTCGCCGGCCCATAAACCACACCAAACCGGCAATTTTTTTCGGGATGCAATGATGACTCATGTTGCCTGACCAATACCCCATATTTTGTTAATTGACGAATCCATTCAGCCAGTAATGAGCCTCATCGCTGGAGATGATTTTTCGATGAAAATCCGAATCATTTTCAAGTTGTTGCTCAGCCCAATTCACTAACATACGACGCTTCTGGTGGTCAAGCGGGTTCAGTTCTTGCGTCCAATTAATCGTGTAAGCATGTAGGCCAAGATCTTTTCGCAAAATTCGCCACAACGATTTCACAGAGGTGCCCAACGCTTGAGAACGACGTGCGAGAGACACATTTGGGCTTTCTTCAACTGAAGCCTCAGCGGCAGCAATATTCTCGACACTACGGGCGCTCCTTTGTCTCACTGGTACGGGATCATTTTGTACTGTGCCTGTGGATTCAAATTTTTTCCACTAGACGCTCAATTGTTGATCTGCTAGGACGATTGTGACGACCATTAATTGGACGTAGCGTTCTTAACGTTGAGGCCACTGACTCCGAATTTCGGTTGTAAATTTTAATACTTTAGATTCGTTGCTGGATCGTATATCTTTCCATCATGAAATGGCAAACCTTACTGAAGAGTAATTTCAAAAGAGCGGCAAGAAATATGGCGTCGTTTGCTGTCCCTGTCGCTCAACTTTTGCAGCGTCCCTGTTGAAAAACCCGATATGTACAATCAACGAATGGTCAACCAAATTAATCACACAGCGATGGACAAGAGGAACGCATCCAGTATTTTGGATGTCCGAACATTCCGAGGAGCTAACATCGACTCGGACCACAAGCTTGTTGCAGAAAAGGTTAGAATGCGGATACCCACCACGCCACAACAATCCAGAAATACTGTTAAAAAAAATTAATGTCGAAAGACTGCATTCGCAAGAGACCGCCAAGACCTTCGCGCAACGCGTATCCATAAACCTCTCGATTACCACCAGCATCGAATATCGAAGAACAATGGCAACGATGCCAACAAGCCAATAGATCAGCCGCAACTGATGTGCTAGGTTTCTCGCGCCCACCAACAAGAAGCCCCTGGTTTCATGAGCTGCTTACCTCTGCAGGTGAAGGCGATATTTGCCGTTGAGCTCTATACGCAGAGAAGAAGGGAAGAACACCGGCTTTTCAGAAAGAAGAACAAAGAGGAAGAAAAGCGCGCGATCGAGGATGTAGAGATGTGCCACTCGAGGAACGATGTTCACAAGTTTAACCAAAGCGTAAAACGTCAAAACCAAGGATACAAGGCTCGAACAGAATACTGTCGAGATGAACACGGAAATATCGTTGTTGAGACATAGACTATGCTGAGGATATGGAAGAACCACTTCTGCAGACTGCTAAACGGCGATGACGAACAAGATTCCGCTGTCAGGCAGAACGAACCATTCAATTTTGGCAACGACAGCGAAAACTACCAACCAACCGACCTGAGTGAAGTGAGGATAGCAATATCTTAACTGAAGCCTAATAATTCTGCCGGAAATGACGGCCTTTCCGCCGAGCTTTATAAAGCCGGCGGAGATGACTTGGTAAGTACATCCACCAACTCATAAGCCGATTCCGGTTGGAAGAAAGTATGCCTGAACAATGGAACCTCAGCATCGTTTACCCGATCCAGAAAAAAGGAGACCCTCTAAACTGCGCCAACTACAAGGGCAAAAGTCTCCTCAACATCGCCTACAAAATTCTATCTGCCGTAATAAGTAAACGCCTGAAACCGTTTAAAAACAACCTGATCGGCCCTTATCAGTGTAGTTTTAGTCCAGGAAAGTCCACAACCGATCAAATCTTCACACTTCGGCAGATCCTGGTAAAAACCCAAGAAGTCCAAATCGATACCCACCACCTAATCATCGATTTCAAAGCCGCATACGACAGCATTTATAGAGACGAACTATAAAGAGCCATGTCTACCTTTGGTATACCGCTCAATCTCGTCCGTTTGTGTAGGATGACGATGGAGAATTCTCGCTGCTTCATCAGGATTTAGGCAAGGCGATGCGCTGTCATGTGACTTCTTCAATCTCATTCTTGAGAGGATTATGCAACACTCACGACCCAACACCAGAGGCACAATTTCTCTGTAAAAATATGTACAACTACTAGCATACGCCGATGATATTGACATCAGTGATAGGATCTAACGTGATGTCATAGCCACGTTTGCTAGTAAAGAGAAGGAAAAGGCAAAAATGGGTTTAGCAGTAAATGAGTGCAAGACGAGACGGGCTCTGTGGCGCGATGGTTAGTGAACTGCCGCGCAGAAGGTCTGGGTTCTATTCCCAGCCGTAGCAACACCTAAATGATTTTTCACTGGCCCTCCTCTCGTGATGATGATGATGATGATGATGAAATGATTATAATAACTTAGCCGTTCGGAGTCGGCATAAAACAGGACGTCCCGCCGTCGTGCTAAGAAGCACACACGCACACATGAATGGTTGTGAGAAGAAAGCTAGGCCCCGGGTACTAACGAGCTGTTGCACCATAAATTTATCTATTTTGAGGGCAAGACGAAGGATATGCTGTCCACACGAAAGGACACCCAACATCGACGAATTGGACAGAACGACAACATTTACAGATATAACTTTCAGGTAGTACTCGACTTTGTCTATCTCGGCTCCGCTATTCCCTCTGACAACATCTCGGCAGAAATTAAACGAAGAATTAGTCTTGCCAACCGCTGTTTCTTCTGGCTAAGAACTCAATTCAGTAGTAGAGCCCTCACTCGAACTATAAGGCGATCCTATATAAGACCCTGATCATACCAGTCCTACTCTACGGCGCTGAAGCATGGACCGTCTCAAAAGCGGGTGAAGAAATCCTTGGTCGATTTGAGAGGAAAATTCTTCGAAAAATCTTCGGTCCCGTTTGCGGTGACGGGCTATGGAGACGACGATCCAGCCAAGAACTATACGAGCTGACATGCCCTTGGTAAAAAAACTTCGCTTTGGTGTTTAAGATGGCTAGGGCATGTAGAACGAATGCACACCAATACTCCGGCTCGCAGAGTCTTCGATTCCAAGCCAGACGTCGGACGCAGTAGAGGAAGACCTAGCCTTAAGTGGCGCGCACAAATAGAAACCGACCTCAACCAACTTGGAGTGCGCAACTGGAGGCGGTTAGCTAAGGACCGGGCTAATTGGAGAGGCATATTGGTTGAGGCCCAGGTTCCTCCCGGACTGTAGCGCCACTTCAGTAAGTAGTATTTCTGGATTGTTGTGGCGTGGTAGATATCCGCATTCTTACCTTGGCTCCTCTCAATGTTTGGACATCCAAAATACCGGATGCTTGCCGTTTGTCTATCGCAATGTTATCAATTTGGTTGACAGGTCGTTGATTCGTTGATAATGTCCAAACAACATTCGTTCCGATCTTTTCACCTTGATATGTCACATCAAAGTGTTCGACAGCTTGGCATTTTATTCATCTGAGTCATTTGTAGGTCAGCTTCTCACCAAGAAATTGAAAGCTATATTTCAGTAGTAGTATGCCGCAGTCTCGACCATAAGAATCCTATCATTACCACCATTTTCAGCAGTAAAATCATTCAAAACTTTCATCCACTCGTAGACTAACTTAGTTGTTTCCGGTTGATCAATTGTGTAAATACGATCCAAAAAACCATAATCACTCGAATCGGTGATCCAATCGTCAACCAAAAACGAAAAACTTCAAGCATGGTGAAGTGAAAATCCTTGTCGTCGTTAGTCTTTCACACTTCGCCATCAAGCAAAGCAAGGAAACTCGGCGTTTTAAACTTGGGTGTGCTCTTTATTATCCCCTCATTTTATATACTCAACATAAAATACTTTAATAATTTAAATTATATTAAAACTTAACATCTACAAATGTTAAAATGTCTTTAAAACGCTTACTGTACATTCTTCTTAAATAAATATAAAAAAATAGATGTTCCAACATGTAGATTCTCATATATTCAGCCTACTTTACTAAATCCTATGCTTATGGGAAGCAAGTTGTGCCCTGGAGAGTACACTGACGTCACACACCAAGCAATGGTAATGAGTTTGTTTCTGGCTGTAGCTGCATTCTATTGTGCCGGACATTTCGTTGCCGCTCATCGGGACTGTTGCTTCAAAGGTTGAGTTGCATTTCTCGCTATTGGTCACCTTGCGAAAGCCAGCCATTCGGATGTATTCCATTTTGGTGTGTTGTCGCCTATGAGCAACAACCTTGTTTGTGTCCGAACAGATGAAATCACATTTCAGACAATGGAAATGCGACGACTTGTTTGCTGAACCTACAACAAATGTAGAAAAAAGATACATATAGTCAACTGTAACAAAATTCCAGATACATAGCTAATTAAAAAAATATACATCTTGCAAAATGTGCCTGTATTCCAAAATGTTCTGTGAATAAATTTATTTTCTCCTTAAAATGTCCATAAACGCAAAAACCAAGTTCATAAAATCCATACAATAGGTCTGCGTATCCTTAACGCTTCTAATGGTTGGGTAGTGCCTATAGAAGGGTGTTTTTTTTTTATAGGTATACACGCCACACGAAGAAGACGTACAAAAGTTCCTAAAAGCGTCCGAACCCATTGTTGTAGAGGTTCGACGACAATCCTACAACGCTGATAGTGCTGAAAGTGCCGATGGGGCAGCCAAAACCCTGCCCAAAGAAATACCAAAATCAAAAGTGAGCGTGCAAATTCACGTGGACAATCGCCAATAATCACGCAATTGACATCGCCAGTCAAATATAAATAATTGTCATCCGCACCTTCAATGAGAGCGGAAACGCTTAAATTCAATAGTTTGGTCATATCGCCCAGCCAAGGCCCATCAGGGCTAGACAGCTCAACGACAACATCAAAAAACAGTAACACGAGTTCCTCGACATCCGTTCAATATTCCTCCAATAACCAAATCCCACAAACGAATGAATCGTCCATTCATTTAACCAACAAACAATCAAGAAGTGCGTCAGTCTCATCGACGACATCGCCTACCAAAAGTCTGCATCAACATTCAGCTGCGTCTTCGCCCTTCAATGTGATGAGAACAACACCAATAGCGGATGAGGGGGGCCAGCAGCAAATTGGAAACAAAGACGTTGGAAACAAAGGCCTTGTCTCAGTTGGCATCCAGACTGATCACTTTACAACGGACTAAATCTTCAGTGGATCGGAGCAGATGATTGAAAACGATCATAACTTATTCAGTGAATGCATCGCCTCACAGATAGATATTGAGGAAATTACTCTTCGAAAATCTGACAGCGCCTTGACTTGACTGTGAGCTACAGTTCAGGGGGTGGCAATGGCTCTGGTTCTGACGATACCGAGGTGCACAGAGGTGTATATAAGTGACATAGTGTCAGACAGTATCACCAGTAGAGACGGTCGGTTACGGCAAGGTGACCAAATCCTCCAGGTAAATGGTAAAGATGTTTCCAACAAATAAGAAACAGAAACCCTCATTGCGGAGATCAACAATGCTGTGACGTTATTGGTCAGTCGTTGCTTATATGAGGTAAGTTTTACCGACTTAAAACTATGCATGTTGATGAACACCCTCCTGGGAATATGATGAATTAAACGAACAAGGAGACTTTTTTACTATGACGAACAAAACATGAAGTACGCCAACTGTTTCCTTGGAAATTACATTCATAGTGGAGATTTAACAAAGCCTGTGGAAATTAGTAACGAAACTGCTCCATCCGAAAAGAACGCACCCATTGATGATGAAGACTTACCTACGCCTTAAGTGGCTCTGCTGCCCACTACTACCGCTGACGTCATGACTACCACAACATCCAAGTTCTTCGTGTCGGAATCCATTAAATCATCAGAGTATAAGAGCTCACTTGGGTCAAGTAAATCAAGAGATTGCAATGCTCGATTCACGTGTCGAAAATATGATGTTATCACAGCACGCCAAGCCGCTTAGAATTGAACCTGCTGCTGTAGCGCAGAAACCCAAAGAAGCACAAAATTCAACCAATGTAGCACACGTCATGGACTATGACACAGAACACATATACGAAACAATTCCTGAAGGCTCCAAGTCAGAATAGTTTTACTCCTCCACCTGCGAAATCTCTGAAAATCAAAATCGAATAGAGTTATGGCTGGGTATACATCAACACAAACAACAACAAAACACCCAACAGAATCAAGACAATTTGGTGGGTTGGAGCAAGGCAAGGAATGGAACAATTCGCAGTACGAATTTCAGTTCAGGGTATGATCACGAGAATAGCTCAAGTGTGTCGAATACGGGTGGCTCGTGCAACAGTTATACAATGAAGCATTTAACGTTGAAGCTGAACACCAACTATCATGTTCGCGAACAGCATTCCACCTCAACATTGATACTTTGCTCGTCGAAAGAAGTTGCCAGTCCAATACATGAAACAACCGTGCAGCACAGATTACCGCAGGAGTTGACTGACAGTGCCAAATCATTAAACCGTCATTCAAACGAAAAGCTTAAAGGTCCAACGCCATCAAAGGTAGCCCAGATCGTTTCGAGTAAACACGAAGTTGCCAGTATCGCAAAAAAAAATGGTAAGTGCAGGACAACGAACAGTGTGTCTGACTTTGTGTATATAATTGCTTTTCGATTACAGATACCAAGTGTAGTTTACAAAATACACCGCTCTCGGCAACCAACACAACGTATTCGAATGTACCGAATCTACAACAGACATTGCTGCTGCAACAGCAGCTATTCCGAAAAGCTCTCATCGATCAGAAGGTGCCGTCTAACTCCGTGCCGTGTCCGCAGATTACAGCGCCGAATGTAAGGCAGTACCACTTTGTCAGTAGTCAAGAGGTATGATTTGTTTTTGGCCATCATGGTAAGTCTTTGGCATATTGAGATCATTTTAAGCCGTAGTTCCCTTTCGCTGCTGGTGAGTCTGTGTTCTATTGCATATTTTCAAGTGCATACTCCAATTCTGTGGATTATTCTGTGAAGTTTTGTATCTTCAGTCGGATCCCTATTGAATCCTGGATACGTGATTCGCAACAAATGCTTCCCATGTCAATGGGTGTTTTGTTAGCCAGTGAAAGACACCTATACTGAAAGCTGCACCAATAATTCAGCAGCACGGAGTTCTAGCCGATCGGTTGAAATTTCTAAGAGGTTACCCTATGTGTGACAACACACATAACGAACCCATGATCAACCATACGCCCTACGGGATCTATCCCATTACCTTTGCTATCTACATGCCTTGCATAACGATTTGCTGTTTTTTATAGTACATGCGTGGTAAGGTTTCGTTACCATTGTAGGTCCAATTCTTAGACTGTCTTATTCGACTAATTGCTATAAGAGTTGCAGCAAGTCTTAGAGGAGACAACCTTACCAGTACCCGTGACCCCTACCGAAGTGATTTTTTTATTATCATGGCTCCAGTCCACCAAAATAGTGGTCTCGAAATGTCCGCACATCGAAAATAGTTGATGAGTGAATTTTTTACATCTCGATATGGTCAATTTGACTGTTGATCTGGATAGCGCCATGTGCCCTTATGAGCGTCAAGGTGAGGATGACAACAATGGTGAGGATGGGATGTGGTGTAGGCTGCGTTTACCGGCAATACGGCTAATCTAACGTTTACGGTTAAATAGCTCAGCCAAATTTTACAGACGTGTTTTTGGTAGTCGCTCATAATTTTTCCCAGGAGTTCATTGAAAAAATCCTTAGCAATACCATTTTCTTTGAATTTGGCGATGTTTTTGAAATATACGACATCTTGTCTAAATCTGTGACTTTTGAAGTACCCGCATCGCAATATTCCCTATTTTCCATTCACTATGACACAGTCATCCTACTTTTTTTTTTCGCTCCATCCCATCGTATTTCCTGAATTGCAGTAACATCGCTTTGTATCAACTTTAGGGCTTCTGGTAGTTTTTCTACTACAAATTTTCTGTGAAGCTTTTTATCTGCAGATTCCAACGTCGTTGTCCTTTTTTTTCATCAATAATATAGTCTGAGACCTAATTTTGTCGGCCTACTTACATTCATATGTCTTTTCTTCCTAGGTGAATACTGTTCAACTCTCAACACCCATCCCAATGCAGAGCACATGGTGTGGAAGGTGAAACGACGTCAAGACGCCACCCGTTACATTGTGCGACGATCGTCTCGAAAATGCTTGATGCGCAATCGAGCCATGCGTATTACTGGCAAACGTAACGACCAGGCGACAGAGGATGATACAATATCCGAAATCCAAACTGGTCGCTACTGGATTAAAGAAAAACGCAAAAAGCACATGAACGCCGCCAACGTCGGTCTCACCACCAAATCCCGTGCCAAACCAAACGCAGAGAAATTCAAATCCCAATTTGCCTCAGCAGTCCAATCAATCAAAAGTTCAACATACTCTGCCCACAACTGCTGCCAAATTATATTGACACAACAGCTCTCACAGCAGAGTCATCCATCCACCACAGTAGGCAAACTAACAACAACCGCTATCGATCTTAATGAATCCAGGAAAAATATTTCTTGTTCACGTTATATAATTTATAAATAAAATTTTGCTATTATTTGTAAGTTGTACACTCTAAAGCTAATTTAGTTAATTGTTAATCCTATGCACGCCGCACCAAAAAAACCGACGGAATAAAAATAAATCCGCGCAAATAATATCCTAAAATTTAAGAACTGATAATAATCCTGAAATAAATATTTGACTCGCGGCAAATCGCCCAGAAGGCAATGAGAAGCTTTTTGTATTTTTCTTGTTGTTTGTCGCTGTTTAATTTATTTAAATACAAATTCAGCTTTGTCTACAGGCCCATCTTTGTATACGTTATTGAGTCTACAAAATTTTATAAAAGTGTAGAAAGAAGTCCCCATTAGTTTTGTTACCATACAAATTGGTTGTTGGTAATTCCTCTCAGCTGTAGATGAGCTAATTGTAATAGATTTCCCGCTTTTTGGTACTTTTTTTTTACACAAACCCTGTATAACTATTATGGTTTGGCAAATATTTTATGACAGAGAATTTGTGAACCATTCAGTATTGGCGACGACAGCGAAAATTACCAAAACCCCGAATTGAGTGAAGTGAGGATAGAAAAATCTCAACTTCAGCTTACCAAGACTCCCGGAAATATCATCTTTCCC
This sequence comes from Rhingia rostrata, assembly GCA_949824845.1. Classification (NCBI taxonomy): domain Eukaryota; kingdom Metazoa; phylum Arthropoda; class Insecta; order Diptera; family Syrphidae; genus Rhingia; species Rhingia rostrata. The sequence goes on from OX463759.1 coordinate 7,133,335, forward strand.
GCCGAGCTTTACAAAGCCGAAGGAGATGAGTTGCTAAGCATTATTCTCAGACTCATAAGAAAAGTTGGTCGGATGAAAGTATTCCTGTAGAATGGAACCTCAACATCATTTGCCCGATCCACAAAGAAGGAGACTTTGCCCACAAGATCCTATCTGCCTTAATATGTGAACGCCTGAATCCGTTTACCAACAACCTGATGGGCCCTTATCGGTGTGACTTTAGGCCAGAAAAGTCCACCACCGATCAAATCTTCACACTTCGGCAGATCCTGGAAAAAAGCCAAGAAGTCTAAATCGATACCCACCACCTATTCATCGATTTCAAATTCGCATACGACAGCATTTAAAAAGGCGACTATTCAGAGCCATGTCTTCGAAAATTCTTCGGTCCCGTTTGCGTCGACGGGCTATGGAGATGAAGCTTCAACCAAGCACTATACGAGCTGTACAGCGCCATGTCCCTTGTCGCAAAACTCCGCATTGCACGTTTAAGATGGCTAGGACATGTAGAACGAATGGACATTAATACTCCGGCTCGCAGAGTCTTCGGTTCCCAGCCAGACGTTGAACGTAGTAGAGGAAGACCACGCCTTTAGTGGCGCGCACAAGTAGAAACCGACCTCAACCAACTTGGAGTGCGCAACTGGTGGCAGTTAGCTAAGGACCGGGCGATTTGGAGAGGCTTGTTTGTTGAGGCCTAGGTTCATTCCGGCCTGTAGCGCCACTTAAGTATGTAAGTAAGTCACAGCCATGTCTGGCTTTGGTGTGCGGGAAAATTCTCGTAGCTAAATAAGGGTCGGAAAGGACCTCACCGACACATTCGATAACAGAAAAGGATTTAGGCAAGGCGGTGCGTTGTCATATAACTTATTTTATCTAATGTTAGAGAGCCAACGCAAGAGGCACAATCTTCCATAAATCGGTGCAACTACTAGCATATACAACATCGAAGAATTGGACAGTATGTAACCATCAACAAATATAACTTTGCGGTAGTACCTGACTTTTTCTACCATGGCTCCGCTATAAACCCTGACAACAAAATCTCTTCAGAAAAATTAAACGAAGAATTAATCTTTCCAACCGCTGGTCCTTTCGGCTAAAAGGCCAATTCAATAGTAAAGCCCTCACTCTTACTACTCATACTACGGCCCTGACACTTGCATTTCTTCATCGTAATTGGATGATGAAATCCTTGGTCGATTTGAGAGAAAAAATTTCGGTGCCTATTGAGATTGAGACTCAACCAAGAACTATACGAGATAGACATCAATATGCCCTGATCATACCTGAACCATTGAGAGAAAAAATCTACGAAAAATGTTCGGTGCCGTTTGCCTTGACGGAGACTGAGACTCAACCAAGAACTATAAGAGGTGTACAGCAATATGCCCTGATCATCTACGGCCCTGACACGCGGATTTCTTCATTTTAATTGCATGAAGAAATACTTTGTCGATTTGAGAAAAAAAAATCTTCGAAAAATTGTCTGTGCCGTTTGCCTTGACGGGCTATGGAGGCTGAGATTCAACCACGCACTATACGAGATGTACAGCAACATGCCCTGATCATCTACGGCTCTTACACATGGATATCTTCGTCCAAGGGTTTCTTCACCCTTGGTCGATTTGAGAGAAAAATCTTCGATGGATTTGATGTTTCAGATGGCTAGGAAATGTAGAACAAATGGACACCAATATGGCAACCCGTGAGTCTTCGTTTCCCAGTCAGACTTCGGACGCAGGAGAGAAAGACTTCGTCTTAAGTGATGCGCACTATCAGAAACCGACCTCAAGTTAGAATGCACAACTGAAGGTAGTTAATTATGGACGGGGCTTCGGTTGGTCGAAAGGATTAGCTGGTGAATCCTTTCGACTAACCGAAGCAGGTATTGAGTGCCAAAAATAACCTGCTTGAACGGAGTAACTGATGCGTCATGTAGTTTTACATTAGACAACGAACCATGCCTGTCAACTTAGACAAGACTTTGAGAATCTTCAATCAGAATCAGGTTCACCTCATGGCACAACAGCAATATTTATTTTCAGAAAGCAAACATTATTGGCTTACAACAGTCGTACGACAGACCATGCCATGCTATTTATGAATTTGTAAAAAGATTGCCCACTTGTGGAATTATGACTCCCGGTAATTTTTTATACCCTTTCACATCGCTTGTAACATAGAGAAATAATTTAGGTCGATACACCTTAAAGTATAATAAATGGGATGACACAGAATCGCTACCTGAATCGATTCAGTCATGTCTGTCTGCTGTACGCCTTACATCTTGAGCTAGGATAACGAAATTCACTGTCCATGACTACAAAAAAAGTTTAAAACTTTTCAAAATCTGACCGGTTTTTAGAAAAACGTTCTTTTTGGTCAAACGGTTATGAATTTTTGAAGTCCTTGAAGAAGATATTTTACTTTTTCGTCCATAGATAATTTTAGGGGCGTTTTATTACAAAAATGGTTTGTATACCACGTAGCATATACAACAGAAAAACGTTTGTTTTTGTCGTACCTATAAAGCTTTTGAAAAACTGTCTTGAACAGAAATATGTTGTGACAATGCCATTTTTTATACTTTATGCCCATAAATCTTTTAACCAATCCCATTAGTTTTAAAGATTAAATATGGTGGCAAACGATTCGCACAGCGGAATGCAGCATTATCATGTTTTTTTTTTGTGTCATTTGCCCTAACTCAAGGGCGTTAATAAAAAGGAGGTACTGACACACATTGAGTTTAAATGATTGTAAGCCTTATTGGGATTGAAACAAGGCTTGGTGAAGCATTCCACATTCGTATTGTTCGGTTTATGTACGAATTTCTATATGTCAGCGTACGTCCATAGAGAGGCTTCAGGGTAAACTGTTTTGCATTTATAGCGTAGCGAGTATTATGGCTGAAATTATGAATAAAACGAATGCAACTGGCTCTTTCATTTGGGCATTGGTTATTAAAAAGACCTGAAACAGGCAAGCGTTTGTCTTCTTCAAGTTTGTTTTGTACTCGTTTGGATCCTATCTGGGAGGTGCAATTTCGTTTTAGGTGCTCCCGACCAGATGTGGGCGTTCAACTTAAGTTTGGGGCTTAAAATGCTTAACATGTTGTGGTCCTATCAGAAGGTGTTAAAAATTTCTAACATCGATTAGGAAAACCTAGATATTTCGCTGCATTTTTAGCTCCTTCGAATATGTGATCGTTTCAACCGAAGTCGTTACTAACACACATACCGATCATGGAAAGTTGTTCGCTATCTTCGAAGTGAGTGCCATTCATGGATAATGGCTTTGAATTTTTGTTTTCGCTTTTGTCACAGACGACAGAATTGTGTTTTGGAAGCTCTGAACTCAACATTGTTGGGTTACCCCTTTGATTATGCTGTCAGGGTCGGACTTTAATGTGCTTAGCTTATCTTTTTGTTAAGAGACGGCGCCCAAAGGGTGGTTGGATGTTGTTGAACGAGGGTTAACTCTGATTGGTTTTAACTTAACAAGTGGCAAATACGAGAAAAGCAGCAACACTTTAAAGAGCCTGGTCAGAATGGCACGGAATACCCGGCCTGCTGTAACAGGAGAACCTAGATAAACTGCTTCGACATATTCGGACAACAGGTTATTTAGGCATTTTAACGGTAAGTCAGGCGTCTTGAACAGAGAAGGTGGCGGATGAACCAAAAGGCTAATGGCAGCGCTCAATCATGTAGTGGATACTGATGACTCCGTCTCCTAGGGGTATCTACTAATTGAAACTGGCCCTCCAGCTTGGAGATTGTATGTGGGTTAACTACCCACCCATGGAATAAACCATACGAGGCGATCAATAGCCTCGGAAAAGTCTGAGTTTATTGTTGACGACCCTGCTATACAAAAAAAAAGGACAACGACATTCGTATATGCACCTGAAATGTGAGAACATTAAACAGTAGAGGTACAAGCGAACAATTAGCGGAGGCCCTAAACTGCTACAAAGCAGACATTACTGTCATCCAGGAAATATGATGGGATGCGCCGGGCAAAAAGATGATGAACAACTGTTACGTTTACTACGGACCGTGTTGTAGTGAGTAGAAACAGCGACTATTCGAATGCGGATTCGTTATAAGTGCCAGACTAAGGCAAGAAGTCTTATGTTTCCAAGACATTAATGAACGCATTATAACTATAGGCATCAAGGCCGAATTTCCCAACATAAGCCTTATATTTGCTCACGCCCCAACTGAGGAAAGAGATGATGTAGCTAAGGACTGCTTCTATGAGCTCCTTGACGAAACCTATGAGCGACTACCGAAGTACGATGTTAAAATCGTGCTGACAGATTTTAACGCAAAGGTAGGAAGAGAAGACATCTTTAGCAATATTGTCGGAAAACATAGCCTACACGACAACACGTCTGGTAACTGACTGAGGCTAATTGACTTCGCTACGAAACGAAATGCCATTATAGCCAACACACGGTTTCCTCACCTCGATATCCGTAAGGGTACATGGCTGTCTCCAGATCAACGAACAGTCAACAAAATTGATCACATAGCGATAAACAAGAGGCACGCATCCATTATTTTGCATTTCCGAACAGTCCGAGGAGCTAACATCGGCTCAGACCACTACCTTGTGTCAGCCAAGGTTAGAATGCGGATATCCATCACGTCACAAATACTCTGAAAAAAATTACTGACTTGAATCGCGAGGGACCACCATCGCGTATCATTTAAACCCTCGATTAACACTATACCATCGGCATCGAATGTCGAAGAACAATGGAAACGATGCCAAAAAGCCATTAGATCAGCCGCAACTGATGTGCTAGGTTGCTCGCGCCCACCAGCAAGAAACCCCTGTTTTGATGAGGAATGCTGACATATGCTAGCAGTCAAGGACGGGGCCTACAACGCTGAGCTGCAGGTGAAGACGAGAACTTCCTTTGACCTCTATAGGCAGAGAAGAAGGGATGAACACCGGCTTTTCAGAAAGAAGACGAAAAGAAAAGCGCGCGATCGAGGATATAGAGAGGTTCCACTCCAGGAACGATATTTGCAAGATTTACCAAAGTGTATCAAAGCCAAGGATACAAGGCTCGAAAAGAATCCTGTCGAGATGAACAAGGAAATTTCGTAGTTGAAATACAGTCGATGCTGGGGATATGGAGGAACCACTTCTGTTAAACGGCGATGACGAACAACATTCCGCTGTCAAGCCGAACGAAACGTTCAATATTGGTGTCGACAGCGAAAACTGCCAACCTCCCGACCTGAGTGATTTGAGGACAGCAATATCTAACTCAAGCTTAACAAGGCTGCCGCAAATGAGAATTTTTCCGATGAGATTTCTAAAGCTTGGGGAAGTAACATAAACGAAGTCATAATCTAAATCTGGTTGGATGAAAGTATGCCTGAAGAATATGCGTGTGGGTTGCCGCGGTGTAGTGGTAATGTGTTCGCTTGTTAAGTGGAAGGTAACGCGTTTAATCCCAGCCAAAACATTTAAATGGTATTCATAACCCCTTGCGTGCGTGCAATTTATAAAAAAATATAAAAAAAACCTCAGGACCTGAACTGCTCCAGCTGCAGAGGCATGAGTCTCCTCAAAATCGCCTACAAGATCCTATCTGTCGTAATAGGTAAACGCCTTAGACTGTTTGCCAATATTTTGATCAGCTCTTATCAGTGTGGTTTTAGGTCATGAAAGTCCACAATCGATCAAATTTTCGCACTTCGGCAGATCCTGGAAAAAAACCCAAGAAGTCAAATCGAATAAAAAATCTTCCCGGAAAAAGACGTCCCAACAAATCATGAATTGTTCGCTTCGAAAGATAATTTCTAATCCGTAGAAGAAGTTTTCCATCCATTCGAAATGGATGCATTTTCGACAAAAGTTCCGAACCTTTCGGTTGTTCCATTGTATTGCATCTCCTGGGGGTTGATTAAATGTCACCGTAAAGCTTGTTATAAGTAAACCTAAGGTAGTTCTAAACGACGAACATGCTCGCCGAAATGTTTGCAAAAACTTTTACTTACCCAGATTTTTAAAGTAAGAACAGTTCTCGTATCCGCAATTCATGTTCGCCCGGTACTGGCGAAAGTCGTTGCCCATCAGCTTGTCCAAACGTTCATGGCGTGCAGTGTGCTGAACAAATCTGGTTTTATCACAGAAACTGTAGTGACAGTCGTTGCGATCGCAATGAAAATGTGATTGATGGTTGCGATAGCCACACTTGGGAAAGTAGCAGTCCTCATTGAATCTGAACTTTAGATAACCGGTTGGTATTTGCTCGTCCTTTAATTTGAAGTGTTGTCCATGTTGTTCGTGAGTACCACAGGGTCCGGGTCGGCTGATATATTGCATTTGTTTTTTGGTAGATGGCGAGAGAGCATCAATAACAACACTGAAATCTTCGGCACCTTTAGAAAGCTTACGCTTGAGGGTGTTTGGTCCATCTGAAGTCATTGGAATTGGAATATTTAGATGTACAGCAGGAGTTTCATTTGCTGCAACAGATTCGGCTGATCTTTTCAACAGTAAAGGATTTATGAATGGAAAGGTTCCAGCTAACGGATGAGGCGTTGGTATTTTTGACAACGGTGAGAGTCCAGGTGGTAGAGACGACGATTTTGAACAGTTCGTAGGTGATGGTGTGAAGTATGGTTTGTCATCATTGCAGGGAACTCGATATGTTTCGGCTTGGCGGTGATGCTGCTGTCTTGAGAGTGCTGCCGCAATGCTCAACGGTGGATAGAGTTGCTGATAGTAGTTCTGTTGATACCAAGTTGCCAATTGTGTTAGGTGGAAATTTTGCATTGACAGATTGTTTATAAAGTCTTGCGGAAATAGATTGGGAAATTGACCGGTCGTTGGGTTCGGTTGTTGCGGCTGGTCTGGTGGTGGACTTGTGTATGTGTCTCCGCTTGCTTGCGCTTTGTCTTCATATGTTGGAATGGTTGCTGTTGCCGTCGCATTAGGTGAAATACTTAGATCTTGTGGCTGGTCTTCGAATGTACGGTCTTCGCTCTGGCTTGGCTGAGATTCATTAGAGGCAAATAGTTTAAGGTAATTTATTGGTTTAGTGTCGTCGCAGGGTTCACTAGCCAGGTGGCTAATATGTTTAAGTCGATGGGCCTTGCTCTTAGCAATATCGAAAAACGTCTGATCGCAAAGTGGGCAGTGTTCGTGTGGTCTTCGTTTCAATTTACAGTTTGGCAATGAACAGTACAATGAACTAGATGGCATACTATTCTGGCATTCGCCGACAGATAAGGATAAAGTCGGTTTCTGATGGACCTGGGGATAGGTGCCACTGAGCTCGCTCGTATTCTCGGGAAAGTATGTACCAGCTGCTCGGACAACTATTAACAAGAACACCATAGAAACGGTGGTATTATAAAATGAGTTAACATTTTCCTCGATGTAGTACTTACCCAAAACCTTTTCGTCTTCATGATTCCGTTTCGCGAGTGCACTGGTTTCTGGTTCCATTTCTAATACTTTTTTTTGAAGTTCAGTTAGAGGTGAAAATGTGGCCGATTGTAGGCGAGCATAGTCTCTGATTAAATTCTCAGCAGGCTGTTCGAGTTGTGATTGCTGATTATCAGCGTTGCGGGAGTCAAGGCTTTTAAGGGGAGGCGTTATTTTTGCTGTTTGTAAAGCCGAAGGTTTTCGATCGATAGTTGAGCAAACATGCGTTTCTAAATCAAAAGGCGATATTTGGCGAAAACACTGACGGCAATGTAAATGCGGACGGCTCTGTGAGGAGAATTTTTAAAATGAAAATAAATTGTTAAATGGGTTTAGTTGTGTAGTGCAGAAAATATATTCAATCCCATGAACCAAAGTGGGTAAAGTGTTTGACGAAGATAATATTTTTTTTTAATGGAGACGATTTGACGAATCATTTTTTTGAGAAGACTGTATATCAGATCATGGCCTTGAACACATTCCCATCTCTTCTTAAGACGTTGAGAGGTTTGAACAAATCGAATTCAACCATACAAGTTACAAAGGTACAAATCGACTGCAGTAATACCCATATCCTGGGGACTTATTTTGTAGATTTTAAATCGATTAACGTTGACGATTTGTATAGACGATTTGCTAGGTACGTAGCGTGTAATTTTCATATTATGTGTAAGCACATGTTTGCGAATTACACTATTATCAACGATTATCGTTGTGGAAGTTATCACGCCCTTTCATGAATGATCATCTTTGCGCCGATTGTAAAGTATATTGTGGTTAACAGTTTGATATACAGATGTGTTGACAGTTTTGTAAGTTTTATGAATCCCCTTATCAAAATCTCATAGTTGTCACCTGAACGAAGATAAGTCCAAATGACATCTTTCGATCGTTTGTTCCTATTGCTTGTTCGGTGCGACTTAAAGCGTTATTTTTGAGCGTTAGTTGAGCAAACGTGATCTTTTAATTTCAAAAACAATCGTCGATACTACTGTGCAGGACATGTTGGTTTATAGTTTAACTACAACTACTGTTATGCATGTTTTATGAAGCTGAAGGAAAACACTTCTTGGCAATTGCGTTATATGATAGAAAAAGTCAGAATTTTTGCTGGTAACAGACCCTAGCTTTCTCACAACCATTCATGTGTGCTCAGGGTCTTCTTTCACGATGGCTGGACCTGCAGTTTTTTTGCCGACTCCAAACGGCGAAGTTGAGACAAGCTATTCTTGACAATTGATACTTCTCGGATGATTTTTTAGATCATCACGCTAGCACGACATCGATCGATTGTTTTTTTTTTCGATCTGAAACATTTCTGAAAACCCTACTAAACGTGGACCCGCCTTAATGCATATCAAAAATTCATTCCACTTACCTTTCTTAATCGGCAATCGCTGATCCCACAATCAAGTCCAATTACTCTATCGAAGCGCTTGAACTTTTTGTTTATCACGTCTGCAAATGATGGGATCGTATGCTGACGCTCGAAATGCAATCCCAATATATCTCGATCAGCGATGCCAGCGGGCAATTCATCTGATCGTTTACATTGATAGGGCTGATTCTGTGCCATTGAAAATTGCCCATCTGTTCCTTCGCAATACCCTTTGGCCATGTGAGGGGTAATCTGTGATGCAATAGGAGTTTGTACTAGATTTTGCTGTGCAAGTGCATCGTTGCAGCCGATTGTATTTGGTGTAGTATCGCACAGAGTACTACTGTTGCTAGTTTGTTTTTCCAGCTTGAAGCTGGTGAAAATAGCTTGCGGAGATTGCTGCGCCTAGAAGATGTCGAAAGATTATAATTTGTGTCAGCTGTCGTACTATTACCGACTCAAAGGTGACTTACATTTTTATAAACTTCAATAAATCGATTTTTCGGCGGACGTCCACGTTTTCGATTGAAGAAGCCATCAATGGTTGTGATCTGCATTGGATTGGTGGACGTTCCACTAAGAAGGGTTTCCGAAGCTGCAGCCGTTGCTGCGTATACATCGCGATTGTATCCATGCAATCGGATATGTGCCGACATGTCCAGAACATTATTTGGTATCACAGCTTCACAATCTTTGACAATGCAATGTAGGTGTGGCTCAAGGCGTTCCTTCCAAGAACATAATGGTTTTTGTATCACATCATCCTGTGTTGAAGTACTATTAGCCTTATCGGTGTCGCCGGTGTCCCCGGCATGTTGGGATGGGCACTCTGTTGTGAAAAATTGTTGAACTACAGATGGTGTTATCTGACTGTACTCCAAGCCCATGTTGTACTGATGTTGAGGACTACCAGAAACTGGTATCACAGGAAACACTGACACTTCAGGATTATAGGACATATCAACTGCTGCCTGTTCCAGAGGTTGGCTTTGTTTTTGCCTTATTAGTTGATCATGATTCTTTTTCAATTGTTGAAGAAACTCGATTGAAACTGACGATGAGTTGGCCGACACCGCCTCTGCTGCTGTTGTCGTCGCCGTTGGTTCTGTAAAATGTTCTTGCTTTGGGGAAAGTGAATGATCCGACGAAGCCTTCGGAATAAGTGAATTAATTTCAAGGTCTCTAAGTTGTAAAAGTGTATTTGTCATGTTGTAAGGCGATATTGTCGGGTTTGCTGCCGCTGCCGCAGCAGCAGCAGAACCTAGTAAGGCTGCCTTTACTGATAGCATCTTGTAACGGCAATAGGTTTGTTCATTATCCATGCGATCGTGTTTTCGCTTATGGCTAAGTAGTTGGCCACTTGAATGCAGGACGTAAGAGCAGTTTTCCCTTGCACAGTGTATGTGGTTGTTTACCATTGAAAAACGACACCGTTTATAGGGACACGGTTCATTCTTGAAGAATTTCTTGAAACCGTCACGTGTTAGTTTGAGGTCCTTAATGTGATAAGTTTTGTGTTTTTCTAAGAAAAGTAAGTAAAGTAAGAAAGCGCAAAGCTCTGAGCATTAAAAACATCTGCAGTAAATATAAACTGAAGTCTCCACTTACCCATATCAGCCTTGTTTTTGAACGTATACCGGCAATTGAAACGCCGACAATGGAAATGTGTTGTCTTCTGTCCAGCAAACATGCAGTAGTCTGCGTTGCATTGTTCATTCGCGCGAAACCGTTGAAATCTGCAACAAAATACAATTTTGCGATATCCTGTCGGTTTTGTAACAGTCAGTCACAGCTTCATGGTTTTGAAACTTACCCTTCGTTATATATGGCCGAGTCCTTTCGATGGAAATTCGAATGCATTTGGACATCACTTGTGCTTATGTACACTCGATCACAATTCGATTGAATGCAATGATAGTGCGTCTGCTTTCGATTGTGCTGGCAATGTCCTTCAAATTCCGTACTACAATCGTCGGATGATGTGAAACGCAAAAAGCCGAGATTCCGACTTTCAATGCGCTTCCGGTGCCATTTTACGTGACGTATCATCTCCTCTTTTTTTGAGAATATTTTGCCATCGCAATCGAAACAGTGATAGTGATCGCGTTGATTCTCCAAACGACACATTTCATTCTGACACTCGGAGTATGACGTAAAATAGCTCTGAACCGAATTTGCTGCTGAAAAAGTTTTAAAATAATTTTTAATTTTAATGTATTCTGGATGAGGAAGACTGGTGTGCACCAGGGCGAATTGAAGGCGATGTGGACAGCTTCACGGTTAAACAGAGATGGATTTTTTTAAGTCCAGCTATACAGGCAGTTCTAGTGCAGAAAAATTCTATCAACCAGAAACCAATGCAAAAATGAAATCGCCATACCCATCAACTGAGAGCAATTACTTGTGGTCTAAAAATTTGGTGATATCGAAGATTATAAAGTCATGCAGATGACGCACTACATACCGGCATATGGCTGGTCGTACTCGCACAGCCCGCCATATAATTGGATCTCGTTTCTCATGTATTTACGTGCCGTTTCTCGTGGTACGGCCACCCGTACCATGAAGCTGGTGAGCAAACGTTTCTGTTTTTTATTGTCAATGCGTCATCTGTATGACTTTATAATCTTTTGGTGATATGGACACTGACGACATGTTTGCCAAAGTGGACAAGGTAACATGGCACACTCTATATGCAACGTTGGATATTCTACATTATCGTTGAGGGCATGCGGATACCTAGCGTGGCTAACATATTTATCCACCTAGATTGTGGGATTTTCAACTGTAAAATATTTGCCTTGAAGCTGTCCTAGTCGCAAACACTTGATCCCATCAAAGTCAACCAGATCAATGCCAGCCAGTCTTATGCGACAAGGTCATCCAAAATTAAAAAAAGGTCCGTTGTGGTACCACGTGGATCTGTCGACTTTCCTATGATCGTTTGCTTAATTGAACCATTCAGAGCTAACTATCTATTATAGGAAATTCCTGACATTGATATAAACCAGCTCAACTAGATTTATCGAAGAAGTAGTCTCCCAGATGAAACTTCATTTTTACTGAGAGAGCTGGACAAGAGCATAGAAGGTTACGGTGAGTGCTACTCTCCTCATCTTCTTCGTCTAAGCAGTTCCTACATTGTTGAAGAGGCCTAGTCTTTTTTCGTTTAGTCCTATCGGACAGTGTTCTGTAAGGACACCGATAATGCTGCTGATGTTTGATCTGTTCAGCATAGTCAAGCAGATGGAGCGCTTCGGGATAAAGTTGGGCCAGAGTTGCCTGGATATTTGACTAGTTGTGCCATTTATCCATCTGCGGTTTACTTTCTTGATCGCATCCAGATTGATCTGTATTTCTTTAAAGAACATGTAGCGATGGGCATAACTATCATGTCTACTGGCGGTAGAATATCGAGGATTGTGCCCTGTCTGACCAGCTCATCTGACTTGCAATTCTTTGGTATGTCTCTGTGGTCCGGTGGTGAATGGTAAACTGCTCCACTATCTCGTTAAAAGACAGTCGGCATTCATGGGCTGATTTCAAATTAATCCAGATTGCTTCCAGGAATTTGATTGCCTCTTGGCTGTCGCTAGAGATCTTAATATGTTTCGTGGATATAACATTCATTTTCAGCCAAGACAAGGCTTCTATGATTGCCATGGTTTCCGCTACAACGATCTGGAAGGCGAAAGGATATGCTTAGGTCAAGCATCTTGGAAAAAACGCCCCCACACACTCCAGATCATGTTTTAGACCCATCCGTGCAGGTGTGAATTGAGTTATTTAAATCGATCGAATCCGACTCCCATTCAAGGCGACTGGGAATGGTATGCTCAAAACTGAGTGGAGTGGTCGGTGGTTTTTGTAATGTTAAGGTGATTCAGAATCTTTGTGTGTCCATTGTGACGAAGCTCTCAGTCTCACAGCTGCACAAGCTGCGGTCTGTTTGCCGTAGATATCTAATATCCAGGGCTGTGGAGGGGCGACGAAAAAAAGACAAATAACAGCACTGGCGACTGAGGCCATCGGATGGGACAGAGCGAGACATTAATACGACAGAGAGAGACAGATAGACACACAGAAGGAAAGTCATATAACATAAACCTACGTGGCACAGAGGAGGAGAGATCGATTGATATTGTCTCATATTATCGCACAGGTGGCCGAAGCTGGGGCTTGAACCCGCAGCGTTTGGCTTAGCAGTCAACTACGCATTCCTCTGAGCCATGGCCACCTGCTGAGAGTGCATTAGTAATTGCTTCTGCTTTGAAATTGTTAAAAACTCCTTCTTTATCAAGAAAGGCAACCATAGTATACTCCAGTGAGTGAAGTTGGAGTTTGGAGAGTGCAGACGGTTCTATACTAGTACGGAGGTGTAGATCAATTAATCTTTCCAAGGTTTTAAGCAAACAAGAAGATGGACTGATCGGACGGAGATCCTTCGGATTTATTTGAGAGCTCTTTCCTGCTTCTACGTCCGTCAATGGCTTGTACTAACCGTAGACAGCTGGTCATGATGATTAGTAGCCAAGGTAACAGGATCTCAAGGTTGTTTTAGAGTTCCGCAGGCATGAAACCATCTGGTCCAAGGAATTTCAATGGTTTGAAGTTCCTAATGGCCCAAAGAAATTTTTCTTTAGTGATGAAGATGTTGGTGTTTGGAATGGATGTACGAACAACTGGGATTCAGTATCAACGGGGTGAGAGAAGCTACCGGGAAAGTGGGTGTCCAAATGTTAATGTCATACGGACATGAAATTTCAGACACATAAAATTAAATTCTAAATTGGAACCTTGGTCGTATTGAGGTTAAATTTAATAGGCTACGTCACTACGAATATATGTGGCAGATTTAGCAGTAAATGAGGGTAAGACTAATTAATGGGTGATCCATTTCGAGGTTCCCTACTTTTTTAAAGAAAAAACACAGAAAATTCAAATTTAATGGAGAATGTTTGCTATCATTTGAAAGAAAATTCTTTGGCATTTATTTTTTGAAGATTATGTCTATCGAATGTTGGCCGTTGCTACGTCGCAGATGGTCCATCCGTTGAGTCCAATTTTCGATCACTCTTTCGAGCATTTCGACTGGTAACTGGCGAATGACACGCGTGATGTTTTCCTCCAAGGCCTGAATCGAAGCGGGTTTGTCGGCATAAGCTTTTGACTTTACATATCCCCATAGGAAAAAGTCTAACGGTGTGATATCACACGATCTTGGTGGCCAATCGACCGGCTGGTGATGGTGTTGCGAATAGTACGCTCAGTAGGCCGATTATGTTGACCATAAGTTGAGCGAAGTGCACGAAACACATTCCTCACAGAACGTGAATTTTCATAATAAAGTTGAACAATTTGTAAACGTTGTTCACGCGTAAGTCTTTCCATTATGAAATGCCAAACAATACTAAACAAAAATAACATGACAGCATGACACGACTCATACGTGATCTGTCAAGAAAGGCTATTGAAAAAAGTATCTCTACTTGGATCACCCATTACAACAGAGAGAGACAGATAGACACATAGAAGGAAAGACATAAAACATAAACCTACGTGGCACAGATGAGGGGACATAGATTTATATTTTCGTAGAAAACACTTGCTGCCGAAGTTGGTGCTTGAACCCGCAGCGTTTGGCTTAGCAGTCAACTACGCAATCCTCTGAGCCATTGCCACCTGCTAATTCATTTTTTTTTTATTGAAAAACACATAAAGTACAAGGTGGCGCAAAAGTAATCCTCCTATCAGAAAATGCGATAAATTTTGCGATTGGCCCCTAATGTCAGTTCTGTTTTGACATTTGTGTAGTAAACACATGCGAATTACACGTTAATAAACAATGTTACGCTACACTGCTCCAGAACGCGGAATATTGGTGACCATTTATTTGAGCAATGATCGGTCGGTGACTTTGGCACAACGTGAATTTCGTCGCAGATTTCCTAGCTGTCCAATGCCTACTGGTGAAACACTGCGACGTTTAGGCGCTCGCCTCAAAGAGACTGGCACAACACGAGATGCTGCCAGGCGTGGCAGACCCCAGAGTAGCCGTTCTGCAGAGAATATTGCTGCTGTAGCCGAAGATGTCATGGAAGCGCCGTCGACATCGACCAGATGACGTGCCACGCAAATGGGTATCAGTCGACGGTCTTTACAGCGAATTTTTGTACAAGATTTGAAGATGTTTCCGTACAAAAGTCCAGACGGTGCATCAGCTGTTAGCTACTGACCGCCAATCGCGTCTAACATACGCTCAAGCCATCCTTAATCACCACCAAGAGGAAGATGATTTTTCATCAAAAATAATCATATATGAGTGATGAGGCCCATTTCCATCTTAGCGGGTACGTAAATAAGCAAAATTTACGCTTCTGTAGCACTGAAAATCCACGTGTAACCCATGAAGAGCCATTACACCCGCTCAAGGTCACTGTATGGTGTTTTGGCGATTTGCACTGGCCAGCAAGATCGCCTGATTTGACCGCTCCAGACTTCTTTTTGTGGGGCTTTTTGAAGTCGCGGGCTTATGTCAACAAGCCTCAGACTCTTGCAGCTCTTAAAGACAATATCCGTCAAGAATGTGAGGACCTCACCTATCGCCGGAAGTTTTGGCCAAAGTGATGGAAAATGCCATAAAATGGGCTCAAATGACAACCAACTGTGGCGGCGGCCATTTACATGAGACATCACATTCTCGACTTGATGTAAAAAAAATAAAAGACCAAATAAAAATAATCCACAAGAAGAATCAAAGTTTTTCATTTTTTTTGTAGATTACAACCAAAAAAACTTCGGAAGGTTAATTTTGGACCACCTTGTACATAAGCAGTATAAACAACTGAAGAAAAAAATGGAAAGTAGGTTTTAGGGCCTGTGCCCGAGCAGGTACAATGACACAATGCATGGTCATTTTTCTGAGACATGAAAAATTTTAAAACACTCCTTTTCCACGCAAAGTGCTACATCGCATTGCTCACAAGTCATTGACGACAGCGAAGTTGTTTAGTTATTCTCTTAGGGAAATGGTTTCCACCAGTAGTTGCTGCAGAAGGAACAACTACTGACCGCTTTGATGTTGATGTTGAAGACTGCGTATAATTTCGCAAGTAATGCCGAAAAATAGTGCAATGAAACTGAAGTAAGTCTGTATTGCTGTTGTAGACTATTTTATGCAATTTCCATGCATTGATCGTCACAGAATTTATCATCACCGTGAAAAGTGACCACCATTACTTTTTGCCACGAAATTTTATACGGTAGTTGTTGATGGTCTGATCATGAAGGTCAACGCCTACCAATCCCTGAATTATGTTCTGCTATCATTTTCGGCTGCATCACAATTACTTTCGCTTTTTGTTTCGAGCACCTTCATCGGTTGACGGAATGTATCGCCTCGATACCATCAAAATAACGGGTGATCCAAGTAGAGATACTTTTTTCAATAGCCTTTCTTGACAGATCACGTATGAGTCGTGTCATGCTGTCATGTTATTTTTGTTTAGTATTGTTTGGCATTTCATAATGGAAAGACTTACGCGTGAACAACGTTTACAAATTGTTCAACTTTATTATGAAAATTCACGTTCTGTGAGGAATGGGTTTCGTGCAGTTCGCTCAACTTATGGTCAACATAATCGGCCTACTGAGCGTACTATTCGCAACACGATCACCCATTTTGAGACCCAGCATTCATTATTGGATAATATTCGACCGAATGGACCACGTCCAGCACGCTGTGAAGAAAATATAGCGGCCGTAGCTGAGAGTGTACACGAAGACCGAAGAGAGTCGATTCGGCGCCGTTCGCAGCAACTCGGACTGACGGATGGAACGACTTGGCGCATTTTACGTCAAGATCTTAAATTGAAAGCGTACAAAATACAGCTTGTGCAACAACTGAAGCCGCTCGACCTTCCCAAGCGACATCGCTTCGCTCTATGAGCTCTTGAAAAGTTCCAAGAAGATCCGACGTTTTCGAGGCAAATTTTGTTTAGCGATGAGGCCCATTTCTGGCTCAATGGGTATGTAAACAAACAAAATTGCCGCATTTGGGACGAAGAGCAACCTGATGAGATTGAAGAACTGCCACTTCATCCAGAAAAAACAACGGTTTGGTGTGGTTTGTGGGCCGGTGGAAACATCGGTCCATATTTCTTTAAAAATTATGCCGGTGCGAACGTAACCGTCAATGGCGACCGTTATCGTGCCATGATGACCGACTATTTGATGCCTTAAATTGAAGCTCGTGATCTCGGCGACATTTGGTTTCAGCAAGACGGCGCCACTTCCCACACATCGCATCAATCAATGGACTTATTGAGAGAACATTTCGGTGAGCACATAATTTCACGTTTTGGGCCGGTCACACCGTTAGACTTTTTCCTGTGGGGATATGTAAAGTCAAAAGCTTATGCCGACAAACCCGCTTCGATTCAGGCCTTGGAGGAAAACATCACGCGTGTCATTCGCCAGTTGCCAGTCGAAATGCTCGCACGAGTGATCGAAAATTGGACTCAACGGATGGACCATCTACGACGTAGCAACGGCCAACATTTGATAGACATAATCTTCAGAAAATAAATGCCAAAGAATGTTCTTTCAAATGATAGCAAACATTCTCCATTAGACATTGACATTGACATCACATGCTCCATTAAATTTGAATTTTCTGTGTTTTTTCCTTTAAAAAAAAGTAGGGAACCTCGAAATGGATCACCCTTTATTAATGTCTTGAACTGTCCCAGCCGATGGCCTCAGTCGCCAGTGCTGTTATGTGTCTGTAGTTCGTTGCATTCATGTGCGAAGTACTGTGATGTCAATGTCAATGTCAAAATGAATTAACCTAAATATTTTCGGTTTTGCAGACATTCGGCTCTTAATGGGTTAAACGTTAATGATACCTAGGACACCCTCCTCCTTCATCTTGGGGGACATAAATTCAACCCAGACCTTCTGCCTGGCCGCAGAATCTTACTTACCCTCCCAACATCCTATAAAATTGCAATTGTACTCAGATAGTGTTGCATACATCTAGACATCTATTCCAATACATACTTTAAGGAGTTAAGGCTTCCGATATAATCGATTGAATTAATTGGTATACTTCTAGGGATCAACACTTGCACTTCATGCAGGATTGCTAAAAAAGCACCGCACATGGAGTTGTAGACTTCTTAGGAGCATTCTATGTGCATTGTAATAACGTGTTAATGAGTTTTGTGTTTTTTTTTTTTTTATAAAATCGATCAGAAGTCATATCTGATGCCCCAATTCGTGATGTTATCTGCCCGACCTATCAACTACATTCATGTATTCTTCACCCAAGTCCAACAGCGACACGATCAATGAGTGATGGTTTCACAATCTAATTACATTCACAACTTCCTCATTGATGCGATGGTTCTCCGAATAACAACACAAAATCCAAAAGCACATCCACTCAGAACGTTCTTTGTCCCCAGGTTTGACTCCCCGTCTCTCGACAAAATGCTAGAAAATAAAAAATAGCACTTACACTCAATTTGTTTCAATTGAAAAAATCAAAGTTGGGTTAATATTCCCACGATTTATATATTAAGCCTTTATTGGCTTAAATTGCTGGATAAATTCTGAGGTTTTATTCATATTTTTTCTCCATATTGTGGAAGTGCCTCTGAATTTTTATTAGTCTCCATCGGCATAGTGATTGTGTTAGGGTGTGTGCATTTACGTGCGCACACATAGACAAGCTACATGATGTTCAGATGAATGGGGCACTCGGAGATCGTCTCATTCATGTGTCATGCCAATGGGGAGGTTAATGCCTAAGTAATACCCGCACTTGACGAAATTCGTTTACTTGGACGTTTGATATTTGGAAATGAAAATTGAAATTCACGGATACTAGTAGCAACCATATGGAATGGAAGCGTTGATTGATTGAATTATATGTGTAGGGGGGGGATTTATTGTTTTAATATTTCATTTCAATATCAGGAGGAGGGATGAGTGACACATTGCAGGGTATTGTCTGTTATTCCTTAGGTGTAGTGGGGTGTGCCATAATTCACACAAAATTTAGTTTTGATACCAATAACAGATTTTTAATCAGAAAGCATACAATTTCGTATTGATTCGTGGGGTATACGGATTGAGGTTATGTATGGAATGGCACATCAGAAAAATGTTCGGAAGCTGGCAAAATTATTAAAATTTTGTATGACCGTTATGTAAAAATGTGTCTTAGTTTCATTGGTAGACCTCCCAATTTTCTCTTTCAAGGCGTTGATCGTCGTGGGCTTGTTTACATAGATGTTTGACATTAAAAACTCCAAAGAATTAAGTCAAATGGCGTTAAATTGCAAGATATTAATGGCCTATTCTGATCGCAAAAACGGCCAATTACACGATTAGCAAATGACTCATGCAGTAATTGACTTGTTTCTCTGGCTATATGGCATCAGGCAGAGTCTTGTTGAAACCACATGTTGGTCACATCCATATCATGTAATTGAGGCACCGAAAACTGGGTTATCATGTCACGATCACGATCACAATTAATTATTACTGCCTGGTACCAGCCGCATTTTCGAAGAATTATGGTCCCTCCAGCCCAAAATTTGCACCACAGTCACGCGTTGTGCAAGCATTTGTTTTTCAACTCTTATTCGAGGGTTTTCTCGACCCGAAATGCGAAAATTTTGACGATTAACGAAGCCATCGACGGTTGGTTGTTGTAGGGTAGATTCTGATTGGCTTTAACTTGGCAATGTCCAGTGGTTGTAACTCTGACTACACATCAAGTGCATTTGCGAAGAAGTATGGTCCCTCCAGCCCAAAATTTGCACCACAGTCACGCGTTGTGCAAGCATTTGTTTTTCAACTCTTATTCGAGGGTTTTCTCGACCCGAAATGCGACAATTTTGACGATTAACGAAGCCATCGACGGTTGGTTGTTGTAGAACGAGGGTAGATTCTGATTGGCTTTAACTTGGCAATGCCCAGTGGTTGTAACTCTGACTACACATCAAGTGCTGAATTTCTAACCTCCAAGTGGTAACCGTTGGGTACTGGTCTCATCCAACCGGATTTGAATTGCTAAACGATCAGCGCGAGTGTTGATAAAACGACGAAATACAGCATCACTATAACGAGCCAGGCCAGAATGGCCAGAATGAATACCCTAATGAGCCTAGACAAGCTGCATCGACATATTCCGATAAGAGGTTGTCTAGGAATTTCAAGGGTTAGTCAGGTCCCTTGAGCAGAGATGGTGGCGGATGAACCGAAAGGCCAACGGCAGCGCTCAATCCCGTAGTGGATACCGCTGGCCCCGTGTCTTAGGGGTATCTAATAAACTGGAACTGGCGCTCTATGTTAGGGGTTGTTGTTAGGGGTTAACTACCCAAACATGAAAAAAAAAAACTATGTTACGAGACAACCAATAGCTTCGGAAAACACTGATTTTATTCTTGACGACCCTGCTAAACTAAAAAATGACAACAACGTTCGCATCTTCACTAGAAATGTGAGAACATCAAACGGGAGAGGTGCAAGCGAACAACTATCCGAAGCCCTAAACTGCTACAAAGCAGGCATTAAATCCATCCAGGAAATATGATAGGATGGGCCTGTGGATGAAGACTGTGACATCTACTACGGACCGTGTTATAGTGAGCAGGAACAGCGACTATTCGGATGCGGATTTGTTATAAGTACCAGACTAAGGCAAGCAGTCTTATGTTTCCAAGACATAAGCGAACGCATTGTAACAATCCGCATCAAGGCGAAATTCGCCAACATAAGCCTTATATGCGCTCACGCTCTAACGGAGGAAGGAGATGTTATAGTTAAGGATTGCGTCTACGAGCTCCCTGACAAAACCAATGAGCGACTACCGAAGCACGATGTTAAATTCGTGCTGTGAGATTTTAATGCAACGATAGGAAGAGAAGACATCTTAAGCAGTATTGTCGGAAAGCAAAGCCTAAATGCCAACATGTCTTTTAACGGACTTAGGCTAATTGACTTCCCTACGGAACGAAATACCACTATAGACAGAACATGGTTTACTCACCTCGATATCGATAAAGGGACAAGCAAGTCTCCAGATCGGCGAAAGGTCAACCAAATTGATCACATTGCGATAGACAAGAGGCACGCGTCCAGTATTTTGGAGGTCCAAACATTCCGAGGAGCTAACATCGACTCGGACCACTACCTTCTTGGAGTCAAGGTAAGAATGCGGATATCCACCACGCCACAACACCTATACGGAGCCATGTCTATTTTTGGTAAACCGCCCAAAATCGTCCGTTTTTGTAGGATGACGATGGAGAATTCTCGCTGCTTCTTCAGGGTCGGAAACGACTTCACCGACACTTTCGATACCAAAAAAAGATTCAGGCAAGGCGATGCGCTGTCATGTGATTCCTTTGTTTCTTGAAAGTATTTTGTGAAATTCGCAGAACACGTATCTTCCATAAATTGGTGCAAGTAGTGGTATACGCCGAGGATATTGACATAATTGGTAGGACTCAACGTGATGGCATAGCCACGTTTGCTAGGATAGAGAACGAAGTGGCAAAAATGGGTTTAGCAGTAAACGAGGGCAAGACAAAGTATATGCTGCCGACACGAAAGGACACACAACATCGACGAATTGGACAGAACGTCACCATTGACAGATAAAACGTTGAGGTAGCACGGGACTTTGTCTTTCTCGGCTCCGCTATTAACTGTGACAACAACATATCGTCAGAAATTAAACGAAGAATTACACTTGACAGTCGCTGGTTCTTTTTGGCTAAGAAGGCCATTCAGTAGTAAAGCCCTCACTCGAACTACTAAGGAGATCCTATATAAGTCCTGCTCTACGGCGCTGAAGCATGGACCGTTTCAAAAGCGGATGAAAAAATCCTTGGTCGATTCGAGAGGAAAATTCTTCGAAAAATCTTCGGTCCCGTTTGCGTTAGCGGGCTATGGAGACAAAGATTCAACCAAGAACTATACGAGCTGTACAGTGACATGCTCCTGGTTAAGAAAAAAACTACGCATTGGACGTTTAAGATGGCTAGGACATGTAGAACGAATGGACACCAATACTCCGGCTCGCAGAGTCTTCGATTCCCAGCCAGACGTCGGACGCAGTAGAGGAAGACCTCGCCTTAAGTGGCGCGCACAAGTACAAACCGACCTCAACCAACTTAGAGTGCGCAATTGGAGGCAGGTTCCAGGCTAATGGGATAGGCATTTTGGTTCAGGCCGAGGTTCATTCCGGACTGTAGCGCCACTTAAGTAAGTATACATCGTCTGTTAAGATGCAATGAAAGTCTCTGGGATTGGTATTAACATAACAAAAGGTTACCTGGCTGATTTTGCAAAAATGCCTGAATGCTAGTGACTTAAAAATGTGTTTCAAGTCACTCTTATTGAATTATTTTTCAAGTTATAAAATATACTACGAGATCAACTTACCATTTGAGTTTGTTTCTGTGGTTCGATTACGTACTCCGGCAATAGGATGCTGAAATAACAAAAAAAAATATTTTAAACGTTAATTTTGTTATCTGTCGCAAGTAAATTTTTTTTTTAATTTAAAATTAATAATTTATCATGGTAAATAATTATCAATATCGACGCAGATAGCCATAACCGTCCGTCCGTCTGTATGTCACCGATTTCTAGGCCTTACATTATGAGCTAGGATAATAAAAATTTTGTTTTTGCTCTTTGCCTACTGCCAATTTTTTATTTTTTTCAGAAAACCGTGGTTTTTGAATCGAATTGTAAGGAATTTAAGCGTCTGAATAAAATATTTAGGCAATACAATTGTTTTCTTAAAAAACGATTTTTGGTACATTTTAGGAATTCAAACAAAGTTTTCATAAAAATATTTCGATAACATACGTATGAACGATTCGTTTAAGCGTACACCTAAAATTTTGGGACATTTAAAAAAAAACAAACAAACGATTCGCATTCCAAATAGCATATCTATCCCGTTGAGTCTATTGCCGACCCATACAAGATTTTGACAAACTTCTGGACAGTGTGTTGTTACAAAATGATTTTCTATATTTCACCCCCATACCGTTTTTAGCCACGCCCAATTTTTTGGGCCACTTATTTTAAGAATGTGGTGGAATAGGGTATACAAAGATTAGAGCAGCGGATTTTAGGTTGGGCGTATTATAAAAATTTTCATTCCTGCATTGAATTCATAAATATTATGAAAATGCTTTTGACAGGAAAACGCCCCAATAAGTGGGCGTTGGTTGAAATGATCTATCGACACAATGTTCATAGCAATATAATGAATTTTTTGTACGAAACGTGTTTTTTTTTTAATTTCCTTAGAATTTTACCGAACAATTTTGTTACTGAAAATGCCCCCAAAAAGTGTCAACAAATAAACGAAATATCTGGATCTTGTTCTGAAATATCTGGATCTTGTTCTGAAATATTATTATCTTGTTCAGCAATTTTTTTTTTAAATTATTAACCATTTAAACAATAACAAGGTTTTTCTGAAATGTGGAAGTGGACGGATTGTACACTTATCCTGCCGGGAGTAGCAAAATTTACATGTAGGTTCCCAAATGCAATTATTCTTGCTAAAAATTTAAGGCCCAAAAACTGATGACGTGCGAAGTACATACATATAATAAACAACAATCAACCGGACCATTCTAATGTCCTGGGTTTTTGCCTGTCCTCCAGTAAGAAATCCCTGAAGAATAGCGATAATTGCTCTCAGTCGAAACTTAAATGTATAAGACGAAGCTGCAGGTGAAGTCTAGAGCCACTCTTAAGGTTTAAAGGCAAAAAAAGAAAGAAAGGATCGGTATTTTTAGAAATACAATCAGGAGCATGAGAAGCATGCGTTCGATGACAATTTGAGGTGTGATTTCAGGAAAGAAGTTCGCAGGTTGTAACAGTGTGTAAAACGTCGAAGCCAGGGCAACAGAGCGCGTATAGAATCCTGTCGAGATGAACAAGAAAATATCGCAGTTGAGACAGAGCCGATGATGACTGTTAAGCAGCGATGACGAACAATCTTTCGCTGTCAGACAGATGACTTTGGCGACGGCAGCGAAAATCACCAACCACCTGACCTAAGTAAAGAGAGGACAGCAATACCCAACCTTAAGCTTAGCATGACTGCCAGAAATTATGGCATTCCCGCCGAGCTTTATAAATCCGGTGGTGATGGTGTTGTAAGTAACATCAAAGTTTCTAAGTGAAACATATGACGCATTGAGCGTACAAGTGGGCGGTGTGCACGTGCACTTATAAGAAACAAGATCCAAACATATGGCGGGCTGTGCCAGTAAGACCCGCCATAGAGCAATTTTTATTGTATGCAATGCGTCATCTGTATGACTTTATATTCACCAACTCATTATTTGGTCTGGAGTCCTACCGGAACGGATGAAAGTAAATTTGGTCGGATGAAAGTATGCCTGAGGAATGGAAAATGTGCCAACTACAGAATCTTAAGTCTCCTCAAGATCGCCAAGATGATCCTATCTGCGGCAATATGTGGACGCCTCCAAACGTTTACCAAAAAACCTGAGCTGCCCTTACAGTGTGACCAAATTTTCGCACTTTGGCACCTCCTGAAAAAACCCCAAGGCTTTTTCGATCGAAATCAGTGAGACTATACGACCTCCGTTGGCGCAGGATCATGACTGAGAATTGTTACTATTCTGACTGGACACAGCCCACCCTTGAATATTTAACACATCTACTGGAAACCCACTTCCCAGGATGAAATTCATACTACGGTATGACTGCAGACATAACCATCAATAATGGCAACACCATGACACCAACAATGAAGGGTATGGTAAGTGTAGAAAGAATAATTTGGGCAATTGACTCCTTCTCTTCCTATAAATCCCCTGGGGTCGATGGTATTATCCCGATCATGCTACAAAAATCAAAACACCTAGTCACAGAATTCCTACACCAATTGTTTTTTGGAAGTCTGAAATGCGCTTACAGCCGTAGGTGGTGGCGGAAAGTAATGGTAGTCTATATCCCAAAAGCCGGCAAGCCCAGCCACAGCCACACCGTGAAGGACTTTAGGCCAATAAGCCTTACATCCTTCGAACTAAAAAAACCTCGAAAAACTAATGGATATCAACATTCGTAGTAAATCGATCCCCAATACATATCTTCGGAAAAACATGCCTACACCAAAGGTAAGGGAGCCGAAACCGCCCTACATGATATCGTTATTACAATAGAAGAATCTCTTCACTAGAAGGAATATCCACTCGCTGCATTTCTTGACATTGAAGGAGCCTTCAATCATGTGAACACAAATGCAGTTAAAAGGACAACGTGGACCAGCCTCTAATACATATAATTGGAAGTATTCTCAGCCACAGAAATATTAATGCGAAGCTGGGAGACACACATCTCAAAGTAGTAGGATCAAGAGGCGCACCACAAGCTGGCGTTATCTCACCTCTGTTGTGGAACATAGTCATCAATCAGATACTCATCGAGCTACAGCGCAATGGGGTAAAAGTCAAAAACTACGCAGACGATGTAGCGATACTTGTTAAAGGGAAATTCATACCAACTATTAGTTAGCTACTCGTGCACGCGTTGAAATATATAAACGAGTGGACAAAAGAATGTGGACTTGGCATCAACCCCCAGAAAAAGGAACTCGTTCCCTTTACTAACAAGAGAAAGATACCAATTTTCGACCGGTATTCGACGGTATTCGACGGTATTCGACCTAGCGCAAAATATCTGGTTATCATTCTTGATAGCAAACTCTTGACAGATGAAACTGGGGTCCGAACCCTAGGATCAGTCTATGGATGTACACGACCATTGTAAGACCTATATTAACATATGAAGGGGATTCTCTGGTAGCGATCCACAAATAAAGTCAACCATCTAAAAAATATGACAAATGCACAAAGAATAGCATGTGTGGGCGCTCCTAGTCCAATGAGAGCCACACCAACAGCGAGACTGGAAACCATCCTTAACCTGCTACCGCTAGACCTTTACATGCAAGAATCTGCAGCCAAAAGTGCGCTAAGAATCAGCCAGCTCAATTGTTGGAAAGCAAACTCAGGAGGTCATGCCAAAATCCTACACAGCTATGTGGTCTCAGCTATATCCTCTGACTACATGCTGACTCACCATCACTTTCAAAGACCATTCTCGTGCATCTTTCCAAGCAGAGAGGAATGAGAAAGGAACGAACTAGGCACCGAAACCATATCCATCTACACTGATAGTTCAAAAGTGGACGTTGGTTTTGGAGCTGGGAGTGTTTTCAATGACACTAAAGCTAAACAAAACTTTTCGTCTGCCTGGGCAGAGCAGTGCCTTCAATGCCGAGATATTGGCAGTTGAAGAGGCAGCCAAAGTGACCTCAATGCTGGCAATACCACCAGATGATATCATCACCTTTATTGACAGTCAGGCTGCAATAAAAGTCATCTCTGCTGTCCAAATAAAATCTAAGCTTGTTAAGCGTTGTCGTGAAGAGCAAAAGGTTCTTGGTTATACTCCGTCCCCGGACACAGAGGGATACACGGCAATGAAATTGCTGATGAACTAGCGAGAAAATGATCTGCCTCCAGCATTTACCAGGCAGACCAGTCTGTCAAGCCACTACTATGTGATCTCAAATCTCGGACAGAAAACACTGAATATTGCCAAAAACAGATGGAACTCCCTCCCTACCTGTGAAACTTCCAAAAGGATGCGGCCTGAGTATGACAAAGCCAGAACCCGTAAACTACTTCTTAGAAATTGTAAATCCGCTCGATTCTATTAGGCATTCTAACTGGACACAACTTACTTGAAAGTCACAAACTCAAAATGCATCTTATAGATGATAACCTATGTAGAGGCTGCGGTGGTGAAGAAACACACGAGGATACCCTCCACTTTCTGTGCCACTGCCCAGGCCTCTGCCAATTAAGAACGAGAACCTTATGAAAATACTTTTTCAATGACCTCACGGATCTATCCGAAATTCCTCCCTCTAATCTTTGACTCAATAGAGTCTAATTTTATCATCGGTGGGGACTTTCATGCGAAACACACTTTCTGGGGTTCAAGATGCAATTCAACGAAAGGCAGACTGCTATACAAAGCCTGTATGAAGCGTGGGGTGGACTTTTATTCGACAGGAAAGCCAACGTATTGGCCAACTGACAGAAATAAAATCCCTGACCTAGTCGACTTTTTTATCGTAAAAGGGCTGAATAAAAATCAGACGGAAGTCGAAGAATGCTATGATCTATGCTCAGACCACTCAGCAGTCACTCTGAAAATGGACGGAAGTCTAGCAAAAAAAGAAGGACCTCCTAGGTTAGTTAATAAAAAAAACTAACTGGGATCTTTTCAGAAAAGACTGCAAGGAAAATGTGGTTTTCAATGTGCCACTTAACACACCGCTCGAAATAGAAGACGAAATTGACAAGCTCGTGGAAGCCATTCAGAGCGCAGCGTGGAAAAACACTCCCTTCCGGAAGACAGCAACACGCAACAAAAAAAGTCAACTACCAGCCTGACATCGAAGACCTCATACGAGAAAAGAGGAAAGCGCGCAAGAGATGGCAACAATCCTGCGCACCCCCTGATAAAACATATCCGAACTATCTCTGTAACAAACTCAAGAATGAGCTACAGGATTTGAGAAATCGCGAGACTTCTACATACCTCGAGGGGTTGACTGCTGACAAGACATCAAACTACTCACTATGGAAAGCTTTGAAGTCCATAAGGAAACCCAAAATACACTCGCCACCAATTAGAAAAGCTAACGGCGAATGGGCAAAAGGAGACAAAGAGAAAGCGGATTTATTTGCCGAGCATCTAGAGGAAACGTTCAAGCCGTTCGATGGACAATCTTTGAACGAAGAACCGAATGCCAATACCGCAGCCGACAACAATAAAGTAAAAGCCGTATGTACCAAGGCAATGGAATGTAGCCGAAGTCATTATGGTTCCGAAACCGGGGAAAAGTCCAAACGATAAGAAATCGTATAGACCCATTTCGCTCCTGCCGATAATATCTAAGGTTTTCGAGAAAATGATGCTAAAACGATTACAACCAGTAAATGAAGAAAGACGCTTGATCTCAGATCATCAATTCGGCTTCCGGGTCAAACAGTCCACAATCGATCAGGTTTATCGAATAACGAATGAAATTGAAAATACTCTAGAATGGAAAAAGATTTGCTCTGCCGCTTTTCTCGACGTCTCACAAGCTTTCGACAAGGTATGGCACGAAGGTCTAAGGTATAAATTAAGGACAACCCTACCGACAAAATTATACAAAATACTGGAATCCTACCTTGAAAACAGACTGTTTCGTGTTAGACATGTGACTGAATACTCAGAATTCAAAGAAATCCACGCCGGTGTTCCGCAGGGAAGTGTTCTCGGACCAATCCTATTCTTGCTCTACACAAGAGATATACCACAAGATGAAGGGACCATCGTAACAACGTTCGCAGACGATACGGCTATCCTCGCAATGGATGAGTCAGTCGAATCATCAACGGGAAAACTCCAACGGGCTCCTAACAAAGTATGTGAGTGGACAAAAACCTGGCGAATTGCACTTAACGAGACCAAGTCAACGCATGTCGATTTTACGTACAAAAAGATAAACAACTTACCGGTTTTCATTAACTCTGCACAAATACCATACGCAAATGAGGCAAAATATCTAGGAATGACTCTAGACGCAAAGCTTAAGTGGAAGCCACATGTTAAAAAAAAAGCGGGACGAGCTCGCAATCAGACTCAGAGAAATGTATTGGCTACTTGGAAAATACTCGAAGCTAAGCATTTATACAACAAACTGCTTCTGTATAAGCAAGTGCTAAAACCTTGTTGGACATTCGGTATACAGCTTTGGGGTTACACCAAACCAAGCAATATTGCTATACTGCAAACATTCCAAAACAAAACCCTAAGAGCAATAGTGAATGCTCCATGGTTATGCTATATTAGGAATAGTGATATTCACAGAGATTTAGGAACTGCTACCGTGCTCGCAAACTTCGTACTCGTATATATGTTCATTGTAATAACGAAATAATCCATACTCTGGACGTGACAAACCTTGAGCGCCGGCTACAAAGAACAAGACAGGTCGACCTAGCGCCATAAGGAAAAACCGCATGTAATGACGGTATTAGTAGGTGCGTTCACTGGAATGCTACCTACCAAACGCGATTAACACTACAGAAGCGTAAACTACTTGTTAAGGATACTTAGTCGTAGTCACCACCAAAAAAAAAATGAAAAAATGAGAGGAATAAATTCCATACTACTATGAGCACGTGCAGCCGGTTCTCATAGTGCCTCTCTGAGGGGTGAGGTTTAGCCCGTAGGCATATATTGACTGACATTTATAAAATTGTCAATCCCGAAAATATACGAGTCGGGCATAACCAATGGTACGGAGCACTGCTATCCTATGAGGATTACTCACCTCCGGGCGCACACGAAAAAAAAAAAATCTTTTCAGATTTGCAACAGCATCTGGATGGCTTGAAAGGGACTAACAACAATGGACAGTAACAGGATAATGAAGGAACCAACCACACACGTGGACCCCCAACGGCCATCACAATGGGGCGATATTGACCTGAGCGTGATAAGGAAGACGCACACCGACTACCTCATCAACCCACCAACCTAACTTAACTTAACTGTTCTATCAGTCAGGGTCAGAAACGACCTCAACATCCGATACAAAAAAGGCTTTGGCATTCGGCTCCGCTATTAAATCTCAATCTCGTCAGGAATTAACCGAAGAATTACTCTTGCCAAACGCTGTTTCTTCGGGGAAATCTCTCACTTGAACACTCAGAACTACTTAGATCCTGTAAAAGACCCTGGTCATCCCAGTCCTACTCTACGACTCTGAAGCATGGACCGTCTCAAAAGCGGATGAAGAAATCCTTGGTAGATTTGAGACGTCGGACGCAGTAGAGGAAGACCTCGCCTTAAGTGGCACGCACAAGTAGAAACCCACCTTAACCAACTTGGAGTGCGCAACTGGAGGCAGTTAGCTAAGGCCCGGCCTAATTGGAGTGCCATGTTAGTTGAGGCCCAGGTTCATTTCGGATTGTAGCGCCACTTAAGTAGGTAAATAGATCATCATAGATCAGGGTAAGTAGGCCCCAAGTGTACCTCAATATTATTCTAAAATACCAATCTAAACCAGGGTCTTGGCATTTGGCATGCATGCGCGATAAATTAATTAAAAAAAAAAAGGTCCATGCATCCGAATAATTTTTCATTCGTCAAGGGTTTTTGCAATTCGAAATTAAAGTACTTAAAGCTCTAAACAAACAAAAATCTTACTCACCGATTGACTTCGGTCAAAATACCCGCCCAAATTTCGGACCGATATTCTCGAGGAACTATTACTGCAGCTGCTTTCCCTTTCCGGAATCACACTTGGACTTCCATAAGCATCAGTGCTCTCCAGATTATTCCTATCATGCACTGAACTGGCTCCCAGTTTGTCATCCTCTTCATCATCACAAAACATATTGACACTATAGCTGTCATCGTCATCGGCATCGTTATCATTTGCCAAATCAGCAAAATCATTCGGCGATCCAGGATAGGCATCTTCATCGATAAGATTATTCTCAGCGCCGCCAAATATCGAGTCCATCTCATCGCACTCACTTTTTATTCCCTTCTTGGTGGACCAGGACTGAAAGTTTTCGGCAGACCATTGATGAATTTCGCCGCCAGCGGCGCTTGCATCTCCATGCTGTGGTTCACAGTCTGAGCTGTTGTCATGGGAGTTGTCGACGCCTTCTGAATGAGCTTGAACTGGCTTACTGGAGTAATCGGTATCTTCATCATCAGAAAATTCGTTCTTTTTGCATTTTTGGGAATCATTTTCGTCTGGTACCGAATCGGTGGGCCATTGGTGATCTGTTTGGGTTACATGATGTTTGGCCATGTCTGGTAGGCTTGTGTTGGCGGAAGAATTGTTCATGGAGTTGGTTGTGTCGATCTCCGCAGCTGTAACTTGAGGTGGTGGTGGTGATGGATTGAGGTTTTCATGTTTTATGGAGGAAATTGGTAATGTTGGTGATTGGAAGCCCGTCTCATTATGAGAGGGAGTGCAACCGTTTTGTATAGAAGAGCGTATAGAGGAGTTGCAGATGTGTGGAGTAGTTGGAGGGGTTGGCGGCTCTGTTTCTGTTGAAATGTTTACTGAAAGGATACCAAATAAAAATGCTTATTAGGATTAATTCCAATTTGTAGTTGTAATTGTAGTTTTGGATTTTAAAAACTTTGTCAGCATTTTATGATCTCTTATAGAGACTGGGAATCTTATAGAGACTGGAAATCGCTTGCAGTATAAAATGACAAAAGTCCTTGACATATTATGAAGGTACGAGAACATAATGATATAAAAGGATTCCTCTAAGAAGTACACTAGCTAACCAAACCAGAGACTTTACAATTCGTTACCATATGCGTTTTTATTCGTTACTTAGTCCTGGCAGTACATAGCTTCCTTATGAAAACCTAAGTAATCTGATTGTGGAAGTGCTATGAATGCGATGCCAACGTACAGCTAAAAGCGTTTGCAAGTTCCAACAAGAGAGTTCCATCCAGGATGGGGGAAGTTCGTACGATCATCATAAAAAGATCTTTTGATATATGGCCAACAGAGGACATCCTCTTTGGGGATAGAGGCCTATGTTGCCCCATGTGGGCGCAGAGTCCGGGTGATCGGAAAAGATTTCGAGAAAGCTGGAAGCAGGTTTTACCTAAACAAGCGATCCTTCTTTTATTTATTACTAGAATCTGACAAGAAGTCTTAAACATAATTCTTACGACTCGAAACATAAAGGGCCGTTTCAATGACTGGAGAGTCCCCAGCGAGCACGGTTTCCCATTGCATGGATACTTAGAATTTACCTTAGAGGACTCTCCTCATTATCTGAAGGTTTTCAGAGACCACAGACTGGTCGATCTACAGACAAACTTTAGTCAATTAATGTCTCTCCACCAACTATAAACAAAAGAGGAATACAGAAGAATTGGACAGTCTAGTTTCAAGTGCCAGCAGCATGCTCTTTCAGGTGATCCCGAATTGCCACGCCTCCCTCGTGAAACTATAATCTATGTAATCTTTGAAATAAATAAAAATAAAGGGAATTACTCCAAAAAGAGACCTTGGACTAGTACCAATAAGAACATCAACTCGGTTGCCATATATTCTCTTATCTGGTACAGGAATGCCGGAACGAACTTGCCCTCCTGGGCAAACGATCACACACCTCTGGGCTTCAGGACACAGCGACATTGAAACGAGCGTGAAGACGAGCTCGCCAAACAAGGATCAGCTCTCCACAGCTCACTTTCTGGCAGGTTCCATATCCCGCTCTCATTAGGGCACTTAATAGTTGCCCAAATATTTTAAATCGGATTTAGGTATGGATGTTAGATTCCCGCACGGTAAAATATCGGGTTTTTCAACAGGGACGTTACAAAAGTTGAGCGATAGGGACAGCAAACGAAGCCATATTTCTTGCCGCTCTTTTGACATTTCTCTTCAGTAAGGTTTGCCATTTTATGACGGAAAGATATACGATCCAGCAACGAATCGAAAGTATTAAAATTTACAACCGAAATTCGGAGCCAGTGGCCTCGACGTTAAGAGCGCTACGTCCAATTTATGGTCGTCATAATCGTCCTAGCAAATCAACAATTGAGCGTCTAGTGGACAAATTTGAATCCACAGGCATGGACCAAAATGTTCCCGTGCCAGTGAGACAAAGAAGTGCCCGTCGAGAATATTGCTGCCGCTGAGGCTTCAGTTGAGGAAAGCCCAAATGTGTCTCTCACACGTCGTTCTCAAGCGTTGGGCATCTCTGTGACGTCGTTGTGGCTAATTTTGCGAAAAGATCTTGGCCTACATCCTTACAAGATTAAATTGACGCAAGAACTGAAGCTGCTTGAACACCAGAAGCGTCGTATGTTCGTGAATTGGGCTGAGCAACAACTTGAAAATGATTCGGATTTTCATCGAAAAATCATCTTCAGCGATGAGGCTCATTTCTGGCTGAATGGCTTCGTCAATAAACAAAATATGCGGTATTGGTCAGGCAGCAATCCACACGTACTCCATGAGTCATCATTGCATCCCGAAAAAATTACGGTTTGGTGTGGTTTATGGGCCGGCGGCGTCATTGGGCCGTACTTCTTCCGTGATGATCAACACTGGCACGTTATTGTGAATGGGAATCGCTACCGTTCAATGATAACCGAATATTTTTGGCCCTTGGACTTGGATTATATGTGGTTCCAACGGGACGGCGCCACAAGCCACACAGCGAATGCCACAATCAATTTATTGGAAACCAAGTTTGGAGAACGTGTAATCTCACGAAATGGTCCTGTCGCTTGGCCGCCTTGGTCGTACGATTTGACGCCGTTAGACTATTTCCTGTGGGGCTACGTCAAGTTTATGGTCTATGCCAACAAGCCAGCGACGATTGATGAGCTTAGTACGAATATCGAACGTAAAATTGCAGCAGCATCGGCCGATTTATGCTTGCAAACCGTCGAAAATTGGTTCAGCTTCTGGACTTCCGCAAGCGTGCCCGTGGTGGCCATGCAAACGAAATCGAGTTCCATACATAATGGCATCGAACGTACTTTCACAGGAATAAAGAATTTCATTGATATCCAAAACCGTTTTTGTTTTATTTAAAAAAAACTTTTGTAGCGCTCTTATTGAAAAATCCTTGACATCAACCAGCTTATTATTGCAAAATATGTGGTATATGATGATTGAGTGTTGTAGAACGAGGGAGGATTCTGACTGGCTATAGGTTGGCAATGCCCAGGGGTTGTAACTCTGACTATTTTGACTTATTTTGACCTCAAACTGGTAACCATCGGATACTGGTCTCATCCAACCGGATTTGACTTGCTAAACGATAAAAGCGAGTGTTTATAACATGACGAAAAACAGAAGCGATATTAACATCCAGGTCAGAGTGGCACTGAATGAATACCCTGCTGTCGCAGGCGAACCTTGACAAGTTGCTTTGACATATTCGGACAACAGGTTGTCCTGGAATTTCAAGGGTAAGTCAGGCCCCTTGAACAGAGATGGTGGCGGATGAGACTATATAATATCAACACTATAAGCATTCTGGTCAGAATGGGACGGAATACCCTGCCTGCTGTTCCAAGCGAGCTTAGAATCCTGTCGAGATGAACAAGGAAATATCGTAGTCGAAGCTGAATTCGACCACTTCTGAATGATAAAAGGCGATGAGGAACAACATTCCGCTGTCAGGCAGAACGAATCATTAAATTTAGGAGGCGACAGCGAAAAATACCAACCACCCGACCTAAGTGAAGGGAGGATAGCAATATCTAAACACAAGTTGAACAAGGCTGCTGGAAATGATGGCCTCCCGCCGAGCTTAATACAGCCGGCGGCGATGACTTGGTAAGTAACTCCCACCAATATCCACCATAAGCTTAATCCGGTCTGAAGAATGCCTGAAGAATTCCTCTAGAACGGAACCTCAGAATCGTTTGCCTGATCCATCAAAAAGGGGGCCCTGTGAACTGCGCCGACTACAGAGGCATAAGTCTCCTTAACATCGCCTACAAGATCCTATCTGTCGTAATATGTGAACGCCTGAAACCATTTATAAACAACCTGATCGGCCCTTATCAGTGTGGTTTTAGGCCAGGAAAGTCCACAACCGATCAAATTTTCACCCTTCGGCAGATCCTGGAAAAAAACCTAAGATGTCATCCATTTCAAAGACCCGTACGACATCATTTCAGAGACGAACTATACAGAGCCATGTCTAGTTTTGGTATATCGCTCAAACTCGAACGTTTGTGAAGGATGACGATGGCGATTTCTCGCTGATCCATCAGGGCCGGAAACGACCTCACCAACACATTCGATACCAACAAAGGATTTAGGCAAGGCGATGAGCTATCATGTGACTTCTTCAATCTGATTCTTGAGAGGATTGTGCAAAACTCACGAGCCAACACCAGAGGAACCATTTTCCAAAAATCTGTACAACTACTAGCATACGCCGACGATATTGACATCATTGGTAGGACCCAACGTGATGTCATAGCCATGTTTGCTAGTATAGAGAAGGAAGCGACAAAAATGGGTTAAGCAGTTAATGAGGGCAAGACGAAGTATATGCTGTCAACACGAAAGGACACACAACATCGACGAATTGGACAAAACGTCACCATTGACAGGTATAACTTTGAGGTAGTACGGGACTTTGTCTATCTCGGCCCCGATATCAATTTTGACAACAACTTCTCGTCAGAAATTAAACGAAGAATTACTCTTCCCAACCGCTGTTTCTTCTGGCTAAGAAGGCAACTCAGTAGTAAAGCCTTCAATCGAACTACTAAGGATATCCTATATAAGGCCCTGATCATTGCAGTCTTTCTGTACGGCGCTAAAGCATCGACCGTGTCAAAAGTGGATGAAGAAATCCTTGGTCGATTTAAGAGGAAAATTCTTTGAAAAATCTTCCATCCCATTTGCGTTGACGGGCTATGGAGGCGATGATTCAACGAGGTGTATAGCGTATGTATGCAAAAAAAACTCCGCATTGGACGTTTAAGATGGCTAGGACATGTAGTACGAATGGACACCAGTACTCCGGCTCGCAGAGGCTTCGATTCCCAGCCATCGCATTAGAGGAAGACTTCGCCTTTAATGGCGCGCACATGTAGAAACCAACCTCAACCAACTTGGAGTACGCAACTGGAGGCATTTGGCTAAAGACCGGGTTAATCGAAGAGGCATGTTGGTTGAGGCTCAGATTCATTTCCGTCTTTAGCGATAGTTAAGTAAGCAAGTATGTGGTATATGCGGTTTTATGTTAGCAGATTTGATTTGCTTGTCTTTCCAAAGATGGATGCAAGATGGGTCATCTTATCATCCATTTCGATAAATTTTCAAAACCAGTGTCCCGTGTTTGTCCCAGGTTTAGATAGATGTAAGGCGTTATTGACGAAGCCTTTTTGCCACCTGCATGAGTAATTATCAGCCTTTGACCCTTTGAAATTGGCCGATTTGATCCACGACTGCTTCCATAAGTCCATGTCTTTGATCTTGTAGGTGAACTGTGAATATAGCAACGACCACTTCGGTTGTTCTCAGTTTTTTTTTTTTAGCAAAAGCCATTCCTCCTCAGAATTAGGTTGTGGGATGAAGTGATCGTGTTTCTTCATTCACTTGTGTGTGCGGAGTTATCAATTGGCAGTAGCATGAATCATTGACCCGTCATATTAGATCATCCTTTGGTTAAAAATAAATGCATTGGGGGCTCGATTAAGCGATCTTATGCAATCGAATTAAAGCTGATTTGACTTAACGATTTTTTTTTTTTACTATTTGCTATCCAAAGGCATTATTTTTCCTGCATGTGCTCCAGCTGTACGCTTTATAAAGCCTCACTTCGATCGTATCCACCTAACCCGCATAGAAACGTGCTTAAATGGACATAAGCTCATAAGCGTTTTCAGTTATTTGATCAAATATTTTCGAAACTCTTCGATGACCTCAAAACAGAAAACTTTTTTGTTTTTTGACTAATAAAGGAAATACTTTCGAAAAATATTAGTCACATATTTCCATTGAAAGCATTATATGCCGACAACGTGTATGCGTGGTCGTTGTGCTGACCACGCATACACGGAGAGCTATCAAAACAGAGGAGAACTTTAATCAGTTATGATGGTATGGTATGACGCAACAATAGAAATCCAGAAATCCAAAAAAAAAAAAAAAATACTAATATTTCTGTGAATGTATTCAGCGTGTCTTGAATAGTAATTAATTTAATGTACATACTTAAGCTTAAGCTGAACAAAAAAAAAAAATTAAATTGGCACATATACAGGCACAAATGTATAGATATGGTACTTCCTGGCACAATTTGTATGGTTCCCCTTATTTTAAAAATGGTAATGGGGGACACAAGCACGCATTTCTTCATTCTGTGTTTGTCTGTGAGTTGGGGCTTTTTCAATCGACATAATACCCCCTGCCCCATGGAATTTCTGTGATTATTGGGACAATATTATTATTTCTGCAGAGGAAATGACATCCAGGAGGCTCGTTCTTCATATTTTTTTTTTCTTTTTTTAAGGAAAGATCATTAGTTGTGGACACTTAGCCATCAAAACTGTTTTCACGTTTGGAGTAATTTCGAATTTTACTGTGGACGACCGTGTTAAATGAAAAAAAGAGGACAATGACGTTAACTAAGCTGCCATAAGGCAGACATTACTTCCATCCAGGAAATACGATGAGAAGGGGCGGCAAAATGAAGGATAAGAAACTGACATCTACAACCGTCGTTGATATAGTTCGCAGGAATAGGACTGATCGGATCAGTAACAATCGATATTGTTAGAAAATAAGTCCCAAGCCACACTGAAATTGACAAACGCAATTTGACAATCCACATCAAGGTTATGTTCGCCAAAAATTCGGTTTATGTGCCCTAACGCTTCAAAGGAGAAAAGAGGACAACGAAGTTCGTATCTGTACCCTAAGCTGGCATAAAGCAGACATTACTTCCATCTAGGAAATACCATGCGAAGTTGCGGAAAAACGAAGGAGAAAAAACTGACATCGACTACCGTCCTTGATATAATGCGCAGATATAGCACTGTTCGGATGAGGACTTCAAATAATCGATATATTTAGAACAGAAGTCCCAAACCACACTGAAATTGACAAACGCAATTTGACAATCCACATCAAGGTTATGTTCGCCAAAAATTCGGTTTATGTGCCCTAACGCTTCAAAGGAGAAACAAATGTCATGGCGGGCATTCTAGAGCTCTTGGACAAATTTTATGTTCGACCACCGATGTACAATGGTAACACCATGCTGGACGATTTTAAGGCTTTGGTTGGAAGAGATGTAGTACCACCAGAACAGGAGACCAATATACTGGACTAAGGTGAGGGATGGAGGTTATTTGGTATCCGGATAATCTCTTAGTGATTGAACGTTTGGTAGTGCTCTGAGCCTCGTCAATTATCGGCACCGGTCGTTTAACAACTTAATTCAGTCCTTTTGACATTTTTGGTCTGTGGGTGATATTTGATATTTCCACCAGCCCTGTGCATATTCAGGACACAAATCTTACACAGGGTTGCCCTATCCCTATCCAACCCGATTGAGAACAACTGAACTCCACAGGGCACTCTTGGCTTAATAGTTGCCCAACCATTTTCAATGCCATTTAGGTCTGGATGATAGAGTGGTAATCGTATTATCTCGATTCCTGCATTGCTGGCATTCTACGAGCTCTTGGACAAAATTTATCATCAACTACCGAAGTACGATGGTAACACCATGCTTCTGTTTTTTGTTCTTATTGCGTCATCTGTATGGCTTTATGATCTTTCCAATATAGCCAGCACACGATTTCCCCAACTGGATATCTATAAGGAAGAAAGGCAAAATCTTCGATTCCCAGATCGAGGATATAGAAAGGTTCCCCCACTGGATATCTATAAGGGAGAAAGGCAAAATGGCGGTCTGGTTCTTCGATTCCCAGATCGAGGATATAGAAAGGTTCCCCCACTGGCTATCTACAAGGGAGAAAGGCAAAATGGCGGTCTGTTTCTTCGATTTCCTGATCGAGGATATAGAAAGGTTCCCCCACTGGATATCTATAAGGGAGAAAGGCAAAATGGCGGTCTGGTTCTTCGATTCCCAGATCAAGGATATAGAAAGGTTCCCCCACGGGATATCTACAAGGGAGAAAGGCAAAATGACGGTCTGGTTCTTCGATTCCCAGATCGAGGATATAGAAAGGTTCCTCCACTGGCTATCTATAAGGGAGAAAAGCAAAATGACGGTCTGGTTCTTCGATTCCCAGATCGAGGATATAGAAAGGTTCCCCCACTGGCTATCTATAAGGGAGAAAGGCAAAATGGCGGTCTGGTTCTTCGATTCCCAGATCAAGGATATAGAAAGGTTCCCCCACGGGATATCTACAAGGGAGAAAGGCAAAATGACGGTCTGGTTCTTCGATTCCCAGATCGAGGATATAGGAAAGTTCCACTTCAGGAAATGTGTTCGCAATTTTTACCTGAGGGTGAAACACCAAAGCATGAAATACAGACAGCGAGCAGAATCCTGTCGAGATGAATAAAAAATATCGTAGTTGAGGCAGAGTTGATGCAATAGCTATGGAAGAATTACTTCTGCAGACTGTTAAGCGGCGATGACAAACAATTTTTCGCTATAAGGAAGAACGAACCGTTGAACATTGGCGACGACAACGAAAATTACCAACCACCCGACTTATTCGAAGTGAGGATAGCAATATTAAGACCTAAACTTAATGACGGGCTTCCCGCTGAACCAGTGGAGATGATTTGGTAAGTAGCATTCAACAAGTCATAAGCCAAATTTGGTAGGATGAAAGTATGCCTGAAGAATGGAACATAAGCGTCGTTTGGCTAATCCACAAAATAAAGGGACCCTCTGAACTGCGCCAACTACAGAGGCATAATTTTCCTCAACTTCGCCTACAAGATCCTATCTGGGGTAATATGTGAACGCCTGAAATCGTTTACCAACCTACTGATCGGCCCTTATCAGAGTGCTTTTAGGCCATGAAAGTCCAAAGCTGAACAATTCTTCACACTTCTGCAGATCCTGGAAAAAAAAATTCAAGAAGTCGAAATCGATAGCCACCATTCATCGATTTCAAAGCCACATACGACAGTTTTGGTATACCGCCCAAATTCGCCAATCTTCCCAGAAAGACGACGGAGATTTCTCGCTGCTCCAACAGGATCGGAAACAACCTCACCGACAGATCCGATACGAAAAATAAGGATTCAGGTAAGGCGACGCACTGCCATGTGACTTCCATAGGCAAAATGTTCCATAAATCGGTTTAACTGCTACCATAGGTCCACGATATTGAAAACGTTGGTTGGACTCAATGTGATGTCATAGCCATGTTTGCTTGTATAAAGAAGAAATCGGTTAATTGGGGTTAGCTGTAACCATGGGAGGCCGCGGTGTAGTGGTAATGTGTTCGCCTGTTGAGTGGAAGGTTGCGCGTTCAATCCCAGCCAAAATCCTTGTAACTTTTGTTCAAAAGAAGTATAAGAGGTCGTATTGTACACCTTAGAGTATGCACCATCTTGAAATTTCTTCGAATTTAACGAACACCCGAAACAGTGAATCCCCGAAGTTAGTGTAAGTTAGTGGAGTAAGTCTCCGTAACATTTAAAATCTTTCATATCACTCTCTTTCTTCCCCTTCTCTTACGATCGTACTGTGGTAAAACATTTAGAGAAAAAATCAGTATATGACATCATCAAGAAAGGAAACCCAACATTGACGAACTGGACAGAACGTCGACATTACCGCAGATCTAACTTTGAGGTAGTACGGGACTTTATCTACCTCGGCTCGGCTTTTAAACTCAGAAAACATCTTCTTGTCAGAAATTAAATGAAGAAATACTTCTGCCAATGGCTGTTTCTTCGGCTAAGACGGCAAGGAGATCCTTTTACAGAATCTGAACATCCAAGTCCTGCTCTACTGAGCTGAATGATTGAAAAATTCTTTGAAAAATATTCGGTCCCTTGTGCGTTGATCGGCTATGTAGAAGATTCAACCACAATCTAATAGACCTGAACAGCGACATATCCCTCGTCAAAAAATTCCGCGTTGGACGTTTTAGTTGGCTAGGATATGTAGAGCGAATGGAATCCAATACTCCGGTTCGCAAAGTCTTCGATTCCCAGGCATACGTAGAGTAGATTAAGACCTCACCTTACGTGGCGCACATAAATAAAAACCGACCTCAACCAACATGAAGTGCTCCACTGACGGGAGTTATCTAAGGACCGGGCTAATTTGATACGCATGCTGGTTGAGGTCCTGGTTCTTTCTGGACTGAAGCGCCATTTATCTAAATTGGTAATTAAAAAGTAGCAAAAGAGGGCGTGACGGTCACCGGATCATGGTCAATAATATTTAACCCGTTGTGATAGATAAGAGAGACGGGCTCAGTGGCTGTATGGTTGGTGCGATGAACTGCCGCGCAGATGCTCTGGGTTCGATTCCCAGCCATAGCAACAACTAAAATGATTTTTCACTGGCCCTCCTCTCGTGATGATCTGCCAAATCATCCGAGTAGTATCAATTGTCAGGAAAAGCTTTTCACAAATTCGCCGTTCGGAGTCGGCATAAAACAAGAGGTCCCGCCATCATGCTACTTACACATGAATGGTTGTGAGAAAGCTCTGCCCTAGGTACTAACGAGCCTGTTGCGATGAAAACTTGTAAAATTTGTTTTGTTTAGATAAGAGGAAGGCATCTAGCATATTGGGTCTCCAAACATTCCCAGGGCTAGTATGAACTCGATTACTTGTTGCAGCTAAGGCAAAAACGCGGATATCTATCATGCAACATCACATGCAAAATATTGTAAAAAAAAAACTAAAGTTTAGATCACAAAAGACTGTCCAGACCTTGGCGAACGTCTATCCCTAGATTAACACCATATTACGAGCATCTAATGTATAAGAACAATGGCGACATGCCTTTAGCTCAGGATTAACTAATGTGCTGGCTTTCTCAAGCCAACCAGTCAGAAACCCCTGGTTTGACGAAAAATAATGACAAACGCTTGCGCAGACAAAATGAGGCCTATTACGCAAAGCTTCAGTTGATAATCAGAGCCTCCATTGAGCTTAAAGGCAAAAAAGGAGGAATGGACATTGGCATTCCAGAAAGAAGAAAGGAAAGCATGGAAAGTGCTCTGAGAAATCACGTTCCTAAGTCCAACAAAAGTGTAAAATATCAATGCCAGGGTAACAGACGCGAACAGAATCCTTTTAGAAAATATCGTAGTTCTGGCCTATTAAGCAAAGCTTCAGTTGATAATCAGAGCCGCCATTGAGCTTAAAGGCAAAAAAGGAGGAATGGACATTGGCATTCCAGAAAGAAGAAAGGAAAGCATGGAAAGTGCTCTGAGAAATCACGTTCCTAAGTCCAACAAAAGTGTAAAATATCAATGCCAGGGTAACAGACGCGAACAGAATCCTTTTAGAAAATATCGTAGTTCTGCAAGAGTTGACGCTGAGAACATTCTTGCTGAGACTATCAGGCCTATTACGCAAAGCTTCAGTTGATAATCAGAGCCTCCATTGAGCTTAAAGGCAAAAAAGGAGGAATGGGCATTGGCATTCCAGAAAGAAGAAAGGAAAGTATGGAAAGTGCTCTGAGAAATCACGTTCCTAAGT
Organism: Rhingia rostrata; assembly: GCA_949824845.1. NCBI lineage: Eukaryota > Metazoa > Arthropoda > Insecta > Diptera > Syrphidae > Rhingia > Rhingia rostrata. The sequence continues at coordinate 7,175,505 of OX463759.1, forward strand.
CCAACAAAAGTGTAAAATATCAATGCCAGGGTAACAGACGCGAACAGAATCCTTTTTAGAAGATATCGTAGTTCTGCAAGAGTTGCTGCTGAGAACATTCTTGCTGAGACTATCAGGCCTATTACGCAAAGCTTCAGTTGATAATCAGAGCCGCCATTGAGCTTAAAGGCAAAAAAGGAGGAATGGACATTGGCATTCCAGAAAGAAGAAAGGAAAGCATGGAAAGTGCTCTGAGAAATCACGTTCCTAAGTCCAACAAAAGTGTAAAATATCAATGCCAGGGTAACAGACGCGAACAGAATCCTTTTAGAAAATATCGTAGTTCTGCAAGAGTGGCTGCTGAGAACATTCTTGCTGAGACTATCAGGCCTATTACGCAAAGCTTCAGTTGATAATCAGAGCCTCCATTGAGCTTAAAGGCAAAAAAGGAGGAATGGACATTGGCATTCCAGAAAGAAGAAAGGAAAGCATGGAAAGTGCTCTGAGAAATCACGTTCCTAAGTCCAACAAAAGTGTAAAATATCAATGCCAGGGTAACAGACGCGAACAGAATCCTTTTAGAAAATATCGTAGTTCTGCAAGAGTTGCTGCTGAGAACATTCTTGCTGAGACTATCAGGCCTATTACGCAAAGCTTCAGTTGATAATCAGAGCCGCCATTGAGCTTAAAGGCAAAAAAGGAGGAATGGACATTGGCATTCCAGAAAGAAGAAAGGAAAGCATGGAAAGTGCTCTGAGAAATCACGTTCCTAAGTCCAACAAAAGTGTAAAATATCAATGCCAGGGTAACAGACGCGAACAGAATCCTTTTAGAAAATATCGTTGTTCTGCAAGAGTTGACGCTGAGAACATCCTTGCTGAGACTATCAGGCCTATTACGCAAAGCTTCAGTTGATAATCAGAGCCTCCATTGAGCTTAAAGGCAAAAAAGGAGGAATGGACATTGGCATTCCAGAAAGAAGAAAGGAAAGCATGGAAAGTGCTCTGAGAAATCACGTTCCTAAGTCCAACAAAAGTGTAAAATATCAATGCCAGGGTAACAGACGCGAACAGAATCGTTTTAGAAAATATCGTAGTTCTGCAAGAGTTGCTGCTGAGAACATTCTTGCTGAGACTATCAGGCAGAACGAAATTTTTTTTTTATGTTAAATCTACACATCAACACTTACCAGCGTTAATGTCGTCCATTGCCTCCGTCTTATCACTGCGCTGGTATGCTTTGAAAAGTTCACGAATTGTTGAAGCTGTCGGCTTATTATTCCTGAATTTACTGTCCCACTCAAATACCTCCGAATCGGGAATCACCCGCTGCAAACCCCTTTCCGTGGCACCACTCCTGTGATGTTCAACTAATTCTGATGATTTTACCAATTGGTCGTAGCGATTGAACATTTGCAACCATGGGGCGAACTCAGCAGCTTCACTTCCTGCACAACCACTTCCCGCCGCGTTGCCCGTAGAAGCAGATGATAATTCCAGAGGAGACTTGACTACATGTTGGTCATTTTGGTGGCCATCCATCAGCTGAAGATTGTCCCGCGAAATAGATGGATTAGCACTGTCATCATTATCATCACACGGCGATGTTGATGTGTATCTTGGATTGAAATTTTTCCTTTTGTTCCGTCCACCGGAATGGAGTTTGTGATCTTTGGAGAAGCTGTACTTATCTCTGGAAAATGGGTAGTGATCATTTTGCTGTGAATATTCCGTGCTGTACTTGTCGTTTTGCCGTTGATCAGTTGCGCTATCCGGTTGCGACAATCTGACGAATGGTATTTGAGTTATTTCAGGACCTTGTCCTGCTGATTCAGCATTCATGCTTATGTCCTTGAACACTGCAAAAAAAAAATGAGAAGAGAAAATAGTTAGACTTAGGCATTTTACATTTGACGGATATCATAGATGGAAGGTGTAAAACTCAGGATAAGATTCATTTTTCGAAGCTGAGTATAGGTTGGTTTTTGGGAAAGCCTAATGGAAGACAAAAGATTCGCTTTAGAATGAATGCTGTTAACGAAAGGGCCACTAATAAGTGTCTGGCATGTTCAAAAGGTCTCTCTCTGTTCCCACCCTTAATCAGAACTGGTGGATTGTTGTAAATGCCGCATTACTATTCTTGAATTTAAGTGGGACATTTGCCAGAATGTTTTAATGAAATTCAGGACTCAATTCGAAAAAAGGTTAATTAAGTAGACTTATGGTTGTGGACTCAAAATTTTGAACCTTGAAAACCACTGTACCTGATAGGATTCCTTCTTTAGAAATCAGCACCCAAACTTGCACTTGGAAGCTATTTTTTTTTGTCACATTTCCAATCTCGGACCGTCCAACAATCTTCGGGTCATACAAAAGTTTTACGATAAGAATTTTAGGTGCACTGGAGTAGTGGTAAGTATGCAGGAATATTGAGAGCAGGGTTTCTGGTTTAAAACTAGATGGAGCAGATGAAGACCTAGCTTTAAGTGGGTCGGACAAGCAGAAATCGGACTCAACTAACTTGAAGTGTGCAACTGGAGGCAGTTAGTTATGGATCCGGCTATTTGAGGAGGCATGTTAAGGCAGTAATTCATTCATTTGCGTTACGTAACAATCAGATTCTGCTCTACAGATAATCGGGTTTGTCTGATTGTATGGTCTCAACCAGAAGGTTCGATGCGCGAACTAAGAGAAGGCTATCACATGACGAGAGTTGTTAGGCACACGGTCAATATTTTTTAGTCCAAAAATAAATAGTGTTATGCAATGAAAAACGACATCAGGCTTCCATCAACTAGCATAGTCAGAGTTGCGGAAAATCTCGCAGCTGAAGTTAAGCAGCGACATGAGCAAGGTTTTTGCAGGTAGAAGTTACAGGGTTGGGTAGTCCGAAGAGCGCGATACGTTTGATTTAAATGATTTTTCAAGGTAGGAGTTATTAATAAATTTCACGCCTAGACTTTTTCCCATTTCGACATTTTGTATTGCGGAGTTATTGATTTATATTTTGGAAAAGTAAGGCAAATAAAATTCTTTAGTTGATGAAACTGTCCACTTGAAATTTGAAAGGTTTAGCAAGAGACTGTTGCGTTCAGATCATAGACCTATTATCTCGAGGTTGTTATTTATACAGCTCGCACCGTGCTCAATCAAACCAAGCAGAAAATTCATATCAAGCTGGACATCATCGGCATACGTATATATCGAACAATGATTAACTGAATTTGGCAAGTCATTGACATAAAAAAAAAGGTCCAAGTGTAAAGCCCTGCGGGACGCCACTGATTGCGGGTATAAAGTTATGCAAGACATTATTTAATTGAACAGCTTGAGTTCCGCCCCGTGTCCTAGAGGTATGCAATGAATTTGAACTGGCCCTCATTTTTCGGGTTGTGCTTTGGGTTAACTATCCAACCATGGAGAAAATTCTATGTTACGAAGCAAATAATAGCCTCGGAAAGGACGGATTTTATTGTTGACAATCCTGCTAAACAAAACAAGGTCAACGACGTTCGTATCCGCACCTGGAATGTGAGAACATTAAACAGGAGAGGTGCAAGCAAACAACTAGCGGAAGCCCTAAACTGCAACAAAGCAGACATTACTGCCATCCAGGAAATACGATGGAATGGGGCGGGCAAAACGAAGACGAAGAACTGTGACATCTACTACGGGCAATTTTATAGTGAGCAGAAACAGCGACTATTCGGATGCGGATTTGTTATAAGTGCCAGACTTAGGCAAGAAGTCTTATGTTTCCAAGACATTAGCGAACGCATTGCAACAATCCGCATCAACGCCAAACTCGCCAACATAAGTGTTATATGCGCTCACGCCCCAACGAAGCAAAAAGATGATATAGCTAAGGATTGCTGCTACGAGCTCCTTGACGAAACCTATGAGCGACTACCGAAGTACGATGTTAAAATCGTGATGGGAGATTTTAACGCAAAGTTAGGAAAGGAAGACATCTTTAGCAGTATTGTCGGCAAACATAGCCTACACGACAAGACGTCTGGTAACGGACTTAAGCAAATTGACTTCGCTACGGAACAAAATGCAACTATAGCCAGCACACAATTTCCTCACCTCAATATCGAGAATGGGACATGGCGGTCTTCAGATCAACGAACGGTCAACCAAATGATCACATTCCGATAGAAAAGAAGCACTCATCCAAGGACAAGGCCTACAAGGGTAAGCTGCAGGTGAAGACGAGAGCTGATATTGAGCTCTATAGACAGAGAAGACGAAAAAAAAAACAGAGAACAAAAAGTGAGCTAACGAGTATATAGAGGGGTGCCACTCCAGCAACGATGTTCGCAAGTTTTACCAAAGTGTAAAAGTCAAAGGAGCAGGTAAATATCGTAGTTGAGACAATGTCAATGCTGAGGATATGGAAGAACCACTTCTGCAGACTGTTAAACGGAGATGACGAACAACATTCCGCTGTAAGGCAGAAGGAACCATTCAATATTGACAACGACAGCGAGGACTGCCAACCACCCGACCTGAGTGAAGTGAGGATAGCAATATCTAAACTCAAGCTTAACTAGGCTGCCAGAAATGACGGCCTTCCCGCTGAGCTTTATAAAGCCGACCGAGATGACTTGGTAAGTAATATCCACCAACTCATAAGCCAAATCTGGTCGGAAGAAAGTATGCCTGAAGAATGGAACCTAAGCATCGTTTGCCTGATCCATAAGAAAGGAGACCCTCGAAGCTGCGCTTACTACAGAGGCATTTTTCGTTCTTCCTGACAGCGGAATATTATCCGTCATCGCCGTTTAACACTCTGCAGAAGTGATTCTTCTATATTCTGAACATCGACTGTGTTCCAGTTCTATGTTCATCTCGACAGGATTCTATTCGAGCTCTGTATCCTTGCCTTTCACGTTTTACACTTAGGTGGAACTTGTGAACATCATTTCAGGACTGGCACCCCTTTATATCTTCGATCGCGTGCATTTGTTGCGCTTTTTCCTTCTTTTTGAAAAGCCGGTGTTCTTTCCTTTTTCTTTTTTTATAGAGCTCAATGGCAGCCCTCGTCTTACTTGTAGGCCTCGCATCTGCCGGCATTCCTCATCAAACAAGGGGTTTCTTTCGAGAAACCTAGCACATCAATTGCGGCTGATGTAATGGCTTCTTGGCATCGTTGCCATTGCTCTTCGACATTCGATGCAGGGGTTATGGTGTTAATAGAAAGCTTAAGGGATACGCGTTGCGCTAAGGCCTTGCGGGTCTCCTGCAATTGCAGTCTGTCGATAATCAATTTTTGAACAGTATATCTGGATTGTTGTGGCAAGGTGGATATCCGCCTTACATTGGCTGCAACAAGGCAGTGGTTCGATGTTACCTCCTCAAGGAGCTCGTTTGTGGATTGCTTCAATGCGTTCGCTAATGTCTTGGAAACATAAAACTTCTTCCCTAAGTCTGGCACTTACAACAAATCCGCATCCGAATAGTCGCTGTTTCTGCTCACTTTACCACGGTCCTTAGTAGATGTCAAAGTTTTTCCACCTCTCTTTGCCCGTCTCATCCCATCGTATTTCCTGGATGGCAGTAATGTCTGGTATGTAGCAATTTGGGGCTTCAAAAAATTGTTCGCTTGCACCTCTCCTGTTTATTGTTCTCAACTTCCAGGTGCAGATACGAACGTCGTTGTCGTCTTTTCGTTAAGCAGGATCGTCGCCAGTAAAATGAGTCCTTTCCGTGGCTATTGGTTGCTTCGTAACATTATGTTTTTTTCTCTGTTTGGGTAGTTAACCTAAAGCATAGCCCCCAACCTGGAGGGCCAGTGCCAATTTATTAGATCCCCTTAGGACATGGGCCATCAATATGAAGATTGAACGCTGCTGTTGGCCTTTCGGTTCATCCCGACACCATCTCTGTTCAAAGGGCCTGACTAACCCTTGAAACTCCTAGACAACCTGCTGACCGAATATGTCGGTGCAGCTTGTCTAGGTTCGCCTAGGACAGCAGGCCGGCTAGCTGTTTATAGTGTGGCTGTTTTTCGTCGTATTACCAACACTTGCGCTTATCGTTTAGCAAGTCAAATCCGGTACCCAATGGTTACCGCTTGGAGGTAAAAAAATAAGCACTTGATATGTAGTCAGAGTTTCAACACTGGGCATTGCCAAGTTAACGCCAATCAGAGTCTACCCTCGTTCTACAACACCCAACCATCTTATTTCGTTTTCTAAAGCGGAATAAAGCCGAACCCACAATTTTGCCTTATTTCGCTTTGGCTTTTTTGCATTTGGCCTTATTTCACTTCACCGATTTTTTGGATGTAAGCAGACATCTGATGCAGTCCCTAAGGACCATTTTCAGCTTAACAAGGGTTATCTATCCATTCAGGTAGATTTCGGGCTAAAACTATTTTTTTTACATAAAACTTATACACCGCATAAGCATAAGCTTAACGCCTTTAATGTCTAAATGATGGTCGAATAGCGTGTCCTCCATAAGGGTGAAAGTGCTGAAGAATATTTTGGCAGTATTGTGCTCTGAAGAAACGTATCTTCAAACCCAACCCAACCTATCTCACTTCTTTAATATACCTAAGCTGGCATTAAAAGTCATCACAGACGAAGTTAAACATTTTGAGATTTGTTTGATCTTCGGATTACCTCCTAAGTACAACAAAGATAAACAAATTCCAATATAATTCTTCCTACCCCAAAGGAGTACCCAAACTCGAATCATTATTCTCCTTAAGGTCAACTATTCCAACCCAATGCAGACGAATCAAAAGGAAACCAACAACATCTAAAAAAAAAAAAAAAAAACGGCTACTACAATCCGATGCAATGCAAAGATAATTGTTTAAGGAGAACTCAATTGACTGCACACGATCCCTAGATCCACCTCGATATCCATTTCCTCCATTTTTTTGAGCTCTTATCGATTAAAAGAATCAAATTTACTTAGAACAGAAATTAACCAAAAACTCTCGAACAAACGAAAGTGCACAATTGCATACGAGAGGAGTCGATTCTGAAGATTCATTCCTTAGTCTCTGGCCTGAGATACAAAAAAAAAAAACAAGAGCACACAACCCATTGCAAGAGTAGAACCAAAAGTAAAAAAAAAAAAAAAAAAAAAAACGAAATAATAATAAATAAAAATTAAAACCCTACCGCACAGAAAATATCTCTGAGATACTCTAGACAATGTCTTACAGGCAGTTGTGGCGGCGGCAATCGTTCCTTTGCAAAAAAAAAAATGCTTCCATGTAATATTTTATTTATTTCCTTTTTAACTTTGATATTCTCTATGTTTGTTGTTCTTGTTCTGGGATGCTATTTCGTTTCCATATGAATACCTGTGCGCATTTACATACACCGAGCGCAACAGCGCTGTCCGGCCTGGCGCGCGCAGAGTAAAAGGAGCGCGCACGCGCAGATATATCTGTGACGTGTGTGCATTTAAGAATCAATTTTTAATTGCAAGAAATATTGAGAATATTGTAGACACATTAAAAGATTTATGTTATAATTCATTCCCCATCTTTTGCTTTCGATTAGTATCTGGTTTGGGTTGTGTTGTTTCGTTTTTTATCCTCTTTATCTTATAGATCAAGTATTGGTTTCGTGGACAAAATTATGGTTCAACCAAAGGTAGGGATATTCTTTATCAATGGGGCTAGTCTTAATTTTCTAAAGGGTAAACGATTTTTTTTTACTTTTTTTTATATCAATTGGATTTTTAGTTATGTCCTTCAAGTATTTAAATTTTTTTCTTGATGACAGTTTCTTGTAAAGGGGGTGATTTTTAAGGCGAAGTTTTTTTTTAAATCGAATAAAACACTCAAAGTTGCATCAATTTTTTTTGTGGCCTTTGGTATTTATAACTTCAAGTAGGTGTTGTGCGCGGGTCCGTTTCAAATGGTCCAATTTTGCGTCACTTTTTCGAGCAGTTCGGCCTGTATTCCACGAATTACGCTTGTTGTGGCATTAAGCTGTGTGGCATTACGCCGTCTTGATGAAACCACATGTCAACCGTATTCAACTCATCCAACTAGGGGGCAAAAAAAAGTCTTGTATCATGGCTCGATATCGTTTGCCGTTGACGGTAACGTTTCTTCCACGGTCGTCTTTGAAGAAAAATGGACCGATGATGCCACCAGCCCATAAACCACACAAAACTGTATTTTTTGGGGGATGTATTGGTATTTCTTGTATGGCTTTTCATCACTCCAGACGGGACAGCTTTGCTTATTGACGTATCCGTTGAGACAGAAATGAGCCTCATCGCTGAGCACAATTTTTGGATAAAACAGCGGATTTTCATGCAGATTTTCTAATATGTTACCAAAAATTTTTCGTTGTGTTGAATTTTATAGGCTTTCAAACTTATTTATGTATCCGTTGAGTCAGAAATGCGCCTCATCGCTGAGCACAGTTTTTGGATAAAACAGCGGATTTTCATGCAGATGTTCTAAAATGTTACCAAAAATTTTACGTTGTGGGAACTCATTCGGCTTCAATTCCGGCAGATGTTGAATTTTATAGCCTTTCAAACTTATTTATGTATTCGTTGAGCCAGAAATGAGCCTCATCGCTGAGCACAATTTTTGGATAAACAGCAGATTTTCATGCAGATGTTCTAATATGTTACCAAAAATTTTACGTTGTGGGAACTCATTCGGCTTCAATTCTGGCAGATGTTGAATTTTATAGGCTTTCAAACTTATTTATGTATCCGTTGAGTCAGAAATGCGCCTCATCGCTGAGCACAGTTTTTGGATAAAACAGCGGATTTTCATGCAGATGTTCTAATATGTTACCAAAAATTTTACGTTGTGGGAACTCATTCGGCTTCAATTCTGGCAGATGTTGAATTTTATAGGCTTTCAAACTCAAATCGACACGTGAAATTTTCCAAGTGGTTGAGTACCACGTGCCCAAGTGCTGAGAACGGCGACGAATTGACATTTCACGATCTTCATTAACATTAGATGTTACGACAACAATATTCCTTCGGTATGCAATGTACGCATGCGAGTCGATGGTTTAATGTCCAACAAAGTAAATTTAGTGATTATAGCACGAATGGTTGATCCTCCAGGTCGAATTGACGACGATAATATGGTCGTAACAAACGCGGCGCATTTTTCACAGAGCACGACTTTTGATAATAAATTTCAATAATTTGCAACCGTTGCTCGTTTGTAAGTCTTTCTATGATAAAATACTGAAAACTTTTCACTTTATCGGATGACTTTTGGACGCCATTACGAACCAGTGTTGCCAAGCTGCCGTTAATAGAAACAGATCAGCTATCAGGTCATCTTCGGTATTGAAGATTTAAAAAAAAAAATCTCGATCTGGGAATTCATTCGGTTTATCCGTCAACGATTTTGAGGCCTTAAATGTTGAGCGAGAATAATGCAATTTGGTATATTTTATCATTGTCAATGCCTACAGGATATGTTTAGACATTTTAAAACTAACTTTTCAGAGAGCTACGTGAGGTTTTTTTTTTTAAGGTCTAAGCAAGATATTGGTCTCTTTTGATGATGTCAATTAGCGATCAACAATCGACATTTATCGATTTTCGACTGTGAAGTTTGGCATTGCGTATGAACCTGAGGCATCGAACCATAGATTTCAAAATTTTCCGTTCCTGGCCGATTAGTTGTATTGTACACAAAAAGCTTTTTTTTTATCAAAAAACGTATTTTTTACTAAACCATGTCCTAATGCAAATTTCTATCAATATATGGAAAGAATATCAAAATAGATCGAATGGAGATAATCTGCCATAGCTAGGTATTCGTCGGAGTGGACAATTTTTCGTAACGCATAATTCTTCGGAGCTCCAAATTCCTTTGATGTATGTGTCATCGGAGAAAAAATCACTTCATTACAATTCGTAAAAAAAACTCCGAAACTCGGAAAAATAATTGTACTAAGCTGTCAAATATCCAACAATAAAATGCACCTGAAAGCACGTCAACGCGATTCGCCGGGATGCGTTACAAAATGTCGGAGAAGGAAGATTGAAACTAAGATCCTCCGAATCGTACAAAATCGGAGAATTTTCCACTCCGACGGATACCTTGCTAGGGCTGAACATATTTGCTAATCTATCCTCTTTTCGTCGATTATTTCAGGTATAATGAAAGAATAAACGAAGTTCACACTCAGTTGATAAGACCCTAGCGCAGAATTTCAATCCCGCGATCAGTCCGACAATATTGGGAACACTTGTATATCTTAAGATAAGCTTTAGATTTATATAAAGTTCTCTAGTAATTCTTTATTAAATTTGAAATGTTTGAATTCGGACTAAAAAAAACTTTAAGAACACACACAGAGGGAGTTTTTTTGTGTTTAAATCGCAGTAACGACTGTAGATTGTCAATTTGACAGTTGAATATTGATTTGTAATTAAATAGTAAAGGCCGAACTATAATAGTCGGAAGCAATTGGAAGCTAATGTCAAAATTCTACGTTAAGTTTTCTTCAGCACTGTCAATTACTCAAGTTGCCCATTCAAGGCTGAACTATAATAGTCGGAAGCAATTGGAAGTAATGTCAAAATTCTACGTTAAGCTTTCTGCAGCACTGTCAATTACTCAAGTTGCCCATTTAAGGCTGAACTATAATAGTCGGAAGCAATCGGAAGCTAATGTCAAAATTCTACGTTAAGTTTTCTTCAGCACTGTCAATTACTCAAGTTGCCCATTTAAGGCTGAACTATAATAGTCGGAAGCGATTGGAAGGTAATGTCAAAATTCTACGTTAAGCTTTCTGCAGCACTGTCAATTACTCAAGTTGCCCATTTAAGGCTGAACTATAATAGTCGGAAGCTAGTGTCAAAATTCTGCGTTAAGTTTTCTTCAGCACTGTCAATTACTCAAGTTGCCCATTTAAGGGTGAACTATAATAGTCGGAAGCAATCGGAAGCTTATGTCAAAATTCTACGTTTAGTTTTCTTCAGCACTGTCAATTACTCAAGTTGCCCATTTAAGGCTGAACTATAATAGTCGGAAGCTAGTGTCAAAATTCTGCGTTAAGTTTTCTTCAGCACTGTCAATTACTCAAGTTGCCCATTTAAGGGTGAACTCTAATAGTCGGAAGCAATCGGAAGCTTATGTCAAAATTCTACGTTAAGTTTTCTTCAGCACTGTCAATTACTCAAGTTGCCCATTTAAGGCTGAACTATAATAGTCGGAAACAATTGGAAGCTGATGTCAAAATTCTACGTTAAGCTTTCTTCAGCACTGTCAATTACTCAAGTTGCCCATTTAAGGCTGAACTATAATAGTCGGAAACAATTGGAAGCTGATGTCAAAATTCTACGTTAAGCTTTCTTCAGCACTGTCAATTACTCAAGTTGCCCATTTAAGGCTGAACTATAATAGTCGGAAACAATTGGAAGCTGATGTCAAAATTCTACGTTAAGCTTTCTTCAGCACTGTCAATTACTCAAGTTGCCCATTTAAGGCTGAACTATAATAGTCGGAAGCTAGTGTCAAAATTCTGCGTTAAGTTTTCTTCAGCACTGTCAATTACTCAAGTTGCCCATTTAAGGGTGAACTATAATAGTCGGAAGCAATCGGAAGCTTATGTCAAAATTCTACGTTTAGTTTTCTTCAGCACTGTCAATTACTCAAGTTGCTCATTTAAGACTGAACTATAATAGTCGGAAGCAATCGGAAGCTAATGTCAAAATTCTACGTTAAGTTTTCTTCAGCACTGTCAATTACTCAAGTTGCCCATTTAAGGCTGAACTATAATAGTCGGAAGCTAGTGTCAAAATTCTGCGTTAAGTTTTCTTCAGCACTGTCAATTACTCAAGTTGCCCATTTAAGGGTGAACTCTAATAGTCGGAAGCAATCGGAAGCTTATGTCAAAATTCTACGTTAAGTTTTCTTCAGCACTGTCAATTACTCAAGTTGCCCATTTAAGGCTGAACTATAGTAGTCGGAAGCAATCGGAAGCTAATGTCAAAATTCTACGTTAAGCTTTCTGCAGCACTGTCAATTACTCAAGTTTCCCATTTAAGGGTGAACTAAAATAGTCGGAAGCAATCGGAAGCTTATGTCAAAATTCTACGTTAAGTTTTTTCAGCACTGTCAATTACTCAAGTTGCCCATTTAAGGGTGAACTATAATAGTCGGAAGCAATCGGAAGCTAATGTCAAAATTCTACGTTAAGTTTTCTTCAGCTCTGTCAATTACTCAAGTTACCCATTTAAGGCTGAACTATAATAGTCGAAAGCAATTGGAAGCTAATGTCAAAATTCTACGTTAAGTTTTCTTCAGCACTGTCAACTACTCAAGTTTCCCATTTAAGGCTGAACTATAATAGTCGGAAGCAATCGGAAGCTAGTGCCAAAATTCTACGTTAAGTTTTCTTTAATACTGAAAATTACTTAAGTTGCCAATAATAGATTTTTGTGAATGGAAACGATTGTCAGAGTGGAAGTCGATATGGCAAGCTTAAGCTTTCTTCAGCACTGTCAATTACTCAAGTTGCCCATTTAAGGCTGAACTATAATAGTGGGAAGCTAGTGTCAAAATTCTGCGTTTATTTTTCTTCAGCACTGTCAATTACTCAAGTTGCCCATTTAAGGGTGAACTATAATAGTCGGAAGCAATCGGAAGCTTATGTCAAAATTCTACGTTAAGTTTTCTTCAGCACTGTCAATTACTCAAGTTGCCCATTTAAGGCTGAACTATAATAGTCGGAAGCAATCGGAAGCTTATGTCAAAATTCTACGTTAAGTTTCTTCAGCACTGTCAATTACTCAAGTTGCCCATTTAAGGGTGAACTATAATAGTCGGAAGCAATCGGAAGCTAATGTCAAAATTCTACGTTAAGTTTTCTTCAGCTCTGTCAATTACTCAAGTTACCTATTTAAGGCTGAACTATAATAGTCGAAAGCAATTGGAAGCTAATGTCAAAATTCTACGTTAAGTTTTCTTCAGCACTGTCAACTACTCAAGTTTCCCATTTAAGGCTGAACTATAATAGTCGGAAGCAATCGGAAGCTAGTGCCAAAATTCTACGTTAAGTTTTCTTCAGCACTGTCAATTACTCAAGTTGCCCATTTAAGGCTGAACTATAATAGTCGGAAGCAATTGGAAGCTAATGTCAAAATTCGCGTTAAGCTTTCTTCAGCACTGCCAATTACTCAAGTTGCCCATTTAAGGCTGAACTATAATAGTCGGAAGCAATCGGAAGCTAATATCAAAATTCTACGTTAAGTTTTCTTCAGCACTGTCAATTACTCAAGTTGCCCATTTAAGGCTGAACTATAATAGTCGGAAGCGATTGGAAGCTAGTGTCAAAATTCTGCGTTAAGTTTTCTTCAGCACTGTCAATTACTCAAGTTGCCCATTTAAGGCTGAACTATAATAGTCGGAAGCAATCGGAAGCTAATATCAAAATTCTACGTTAAGTTTTCTTCAGCACTGTCAATTACTCAAGTTGCCCATTTAAGGCTGAACTATAATAGTCGGAAGCGATTGGAAGCTAATGTCAAAATTCTACGTTAAGTTTCTTCAGCACTGTCAATTACTCAAGTTGCCCATTTAAGGCTGAACTATAATAGTCGGAAGCGATTGGAAGCTAGTGTCAAAATTCTGCGTTAAGTTTTCTTCAGCACTGTCAATTACTCAAGTTGCCCATTTAAGGCTGAACTATAATAGTCGGAAGCAATCGGAAGCTAGTTCCAAAATTCTACGTTAAGTTTTCTTTAATACTGAAAATTACTTAAGTTGCCAATAATAGATTTTTGTGAATGGAAACGATTGTCAGAGTGGAAGTCGATATGGCAAAAAAAATTCGTTACCCACTTACAAATTTAAATGCACACAGCTGTTGAAGCGAAATGTCAAATTTTCGTATAAAACAACAAAAGAAAGTGACAAATCGAATTCAATTGCTTTTTTTGAAAGTGAGCAAAAGTGAACGAAAGCCGAACGAATCGAAGCGAAAAGCTATTGTGGTCTTACAATACAAATTGCATGTGTTCGCAAAGTTACGGAAGTGGTCGTCCGCCACCATCTTCTATTATGGTTCAGCCTTAAGTGTTGCCATTTTATGACGATTAGATAACCGTCAAAACAACGCGTGAAGAAAAAACAATGCAAACTTATTTTGAAACCCATGGGTCTGTTCGCCAAACTTATCGTGAGATAAATTTATTTTAAGGTTGACATAATGGTTGCCGTTGAACCACCGCCATTTTACAAGTTGCTGAAAATATCAAGCTTGCCTTGGATGATGACCACGTCAAGTTCCTAGTACTTATTGACTTTTCCAAAGTAATCAACACGGTGGACCATGATTATTTATGCCGCAAACTCTCCGAACATCACGGTTTCTCATCTTCGGCAGTGCGTTTGTTGTCATCCTATCTTCGAGATAGAAGATTTGAATTTGTGTTAGCAACACTATTTGAAATTTTCTTCCGACTAATAGAATAGTTCCTCAGGGCTCGATTTTAGGACCTTTGCTTTTCTCTTTATATATAAATGAACCTCCAAATAATATTAAAAGATTCTCAATTCAAATGTATGCAGGAGATTTGCAACTTGACAAAAGCTGTCCACTTGGACTTATCGAAGACTATGCTCTCACAATCAATAAAGATCTAGAAGAAATCTCGCGCTGGTCTAGACCTAATAATCTTTTCCTAAATCCATCGTAATCGAAATGCCTTGTCATTTGCAAAAAAAAGCCTTAAACCATGAATACTTCCCCATCATAAATTCATTATCGAAATGCATGCTCTGTGATAGATGTGCACCGTTTGTTGCGACCATATTATGGTCGTCATAATCGACCTGGTTAATCAAAAATTCGTGCTGTTATCACCAAATTTCACACCAAATTTACTTTGTTGGATATTAATCCATCGACTCGCATGCGTATAGTGCGTACCGAAGAGAATATTGCAGTCGTAGCGTTCAATGTTAATGAAGATCGTGATATGTCAATTCGTCGCCATTCACAGCAATTGGGCATGTATTACTCAACCACATGGGAAATTTTACGTGTCGATTT
Source organism: Rhingia rostrata (assembly GCA_949824845.1). Classification (NCBI taxonomy): domain Eukaryota; kingdom Metazoa; phylum Arthropoda; class Insecta; order Diptera; family Syrphidae; genus Rhingia; species Rhingia rostrata. The sequence goes on from OX463759.1 coordinate 7,190,509, forward strand.
GGGTTCGAAAGCTTATAAAATTTAACTTGTGCAAGAATCAAAGCCGAACGACCTACCAAAACGTCTGATTTTTGGTGATTGGGCCTTAGAACAGCTCCATGAAAATCCGCTGTTTTATCGAAAACTTGCGTTCAGCGCGAATGCTCATTTCTGGCTCAACGGTTACGGAAATCAGCAAAGCTGTCCCGTCTGGAGCTTAATAAAGCCGGCGGAGGTAACTTGCGAAATAACATCAACCAACTCAAAAGCCAAATCTGGTCGGAAGAAAGTATGCCTGAAGAATGGAACGTAAGCATCGTTTGCCCGATCCTTAAAAAAGTGGACCCTCTAAGCTGCGCTTACTACAGAGGCATGTTTCTTTCTTCCTGACAGCGGAATATTATTTGTCATCGCCGTTGAACACTCTGCCGAAGTGATTCTTCTATATTCTGGACATCGACTGTGTTCCAGTTCTATGATCATCTCGACAGGCATCTGCTCTGTATCCTTGGCTTTCACGTTTTACACTTTGGTAGAACTTGTGAATACCATTTCAGGACTGGCACCTCTTTATATCTACGATCGCGTGCATTTATTGCGCTTTTTCCTTCTTTTTGAAAAGCCGATGTTCTTTCCTTTTTCTTTTTTTATAGAGCTCGATGGCAGCCCTCATCTTACCTGTAAGCCTCGCTCTTGGAATGCCGGCATTCCTCATCAAACAAGGGGTTTCTTACGAGAAACCTACCACATCAATTGCGGCTGATCTAATGGCTTCTTGGCAGCGTTGCCATTATTCTCCGACATTCGATGCAGGGGTTATGGTGTTAATCGGAAGCTTAAGGGATACGCATTGCGCTAAGGCCTTGTGAGTCTCTTGCAATTGCAGCCTGTCGATATTAAAAAAGCCACATGCCATACAAGAATTACCGATACATCCCGAAAAAAACGACAGTTTGGTGGGGTTTATGGGCTGGTGGGTTCATTGGTCCACTTTTCTTCAAAGACGACCGGGGAAGAAACATTACCGTCAACGGCCAACGAAATCGGCTGAGTTGAACTTGGTTGACATGTAGTTTCAGCAAGACGGTGCCACATGCCACACAGTTCGTGAAACAATGGAAATGTTGAAGGATGAATTTGGTGAGCAGTTTATCTATCGTAATGGCCCTGTGAATTGGCCGTCAAGGTCATGCGATTTAACGCCTCTTGATTATTTCTTGTGGGGTTACGTAAAGCCGTTGAGTTATGTGGACGAGCCGAACACGGTTGAAGATTTACAGGATAACATAACACGCGTAGTTCGTGGAATACAGACCGAAATGCTCGAAATAGTGACGCGAAATTAGTCCTTCCGAATGGACTATTTGAAATGGAGCCACGGAGAAGATTTACATATTAATAGCTTAACACTAATTTATAAGAAGTAAATTCATACTGTGACGGGCTCAGTGGTGCGATGGTTAGCGTGATGAACTGCCGTGTAAATCATCCGAGTAGTATCAATTGTCATGAAAAGCTTAACTTAGCTGAACCGCTCGGATTCGGCATAAAACAGGAGGTTCCGCCATCGTGTAAGAAGTACACACGCACACATGAATGGTAGTGAGAAAAAAGCTAGGCCCTGGGTACTAACAAGCCTGTTGCGCCATAATTTTTTTTTTAAATTCTTACTGTCTACATAAAATGAAAAAAAATACAACAAACAGTGCGAACAGTCGTCTGTTATTGTCGTTGTGGAGCGCAGTATTACATAAAATTCGAATGTTCCGATTCGTGATCGTGACCATCAACTTTATGTAAAATTTTTATGGAAATATATGACTAAAAGCTAATAATATCCAGCTTGTGAAGGAGTTGAAACTGCGTGACCATTGTAAATCTCCAGAGTTCGATGAATGTGCATAAAACACGATTCAGCCTTAACCTCATTTTCAATGCAAAATTTTGTTCTCCGATGAGGCCAATTTTTGGTTAAATGGAGCAAATATCAAGCCAAATTTGGAGTGGAGAAAACCGAAAAGCATTTGTCGAGACACCCTTACAACCATTAAAACACACCGTTTGGTATGCTTTATAGGCTGGTGGAATCAACGGCCAATATTTCTTTATGGACGAAGAAGGAGAGAATTTTACCCTCAATACTATAAAAAAAAAAACATGAATTCTGACTTCGTCGATACTCAGTTGAATGGCATTGACTTCACAGAACTTCGGTTTCAACAAGATGGCACAACATGCCATATGGCCAGCAACACCATCCAATTATTTCGGGAAACATTTGCTAAGCTCATAATTTCGAGTAATAAACTTGTTAATTGGCCTCCACGATCGTGTAAGCTCACGCCTTTAGACCATTCTTTTGTGGGATATGTGAAGTCACTCCCGATTAACCAGAAACGTTGGACGATTAGGAAGACAACATTTGCCGTTCATGATTGCGCTTCATTCGATGTTAGCGTGGGGTGCATATGACTGAAATTGCAAATAAACATTGATTTCATAAAATTAAGTATCAAATGGAGCTAATCAGCCCTAGCGAGGCATCCTTCGGAGCGGAAAATTCTCCGATTTTATACGATTCGGAGGATTTAAGCTTTAAGGGATTCCTCTGAAAAGCTGTTTAAGTGCATTCAGGTGCATTTTTCTTGCAATTTTTGACAGCTGCAATGTTTTTTTCCTCCGACACAAATTCTTCGCGGAATTTTTCAACAAATTGTGGGGAAGCCTTTTTTTCCCCCGATGACATATACCTCGAATGGAATTTGAACCTCCGAGGAAGTATGCGTTGTGGAAAATTGTCTGCTCCGGCGGATACCTCGCTAGAGCAGAATATCATTGACATTAGCTTCAAGTGTTTTATTATACCCTATCCCATAGGGTTATATTAGTTTTGATACATAGTTTGTAAAATAGTGAAATAATTTAGCTAGGTATACCGTATACCTCAAAGTATATGGATCGACTAAGAACCGCTGGCTGAGTCGTATAAGCCATGTCTGTCTGTCCATCCGTCCGTCCGTCTGTGTGTCACCGATTTTTCAACCTTAAATTTTGAGGTAGAGTTTGAAAATTTGGTATAAAGACTCTCTTTCCGACGAAGCAGAACAAGTGTAAGCATTTTTGAAACCCGACCGCTGCCACGCCCACTCTTCGAAAAAACGTAGTTTAAGTCCAAACCCTTGGAGCTTCTGAAAAAGTGTCTGAACAACATATCTAGACAATCATAATGTCTATATTTTGTTCATACAAAGTTGTTGCCACGTTTTTGGGGGGCGTTTTTTTAGTAAAAAACGTTTTTCGGTAAAGTTTTGAACATTTCGAAAAAAAATTCTTCTATATATCATTTTAACCCACGCACATTTTTTTTGGAGGCGTTTTCATACAAAAACCATTCCTATACACAACCTCACAGCATAACCAGGCGAAAAACGATGTTTTTTGTCGAACCATAAATGATTTCGATAAACTGTCTGAACAATATGTTCTGGAAATGACATTTTCTATATTTCATCGCCAAAAAGCTGGCATTTTTAGGATATTTGTTTTAATTATGGGATAGGGTATAAAACGATCCACACAGTCGATTGTAGCCTCCTCATGTGTTTTTATATTGAATTTGTATACATTTTTTAAAAAATCAGACCCTTTGCAATTTGGCTGATATTTTATTATTTTCTTCATCCGATTTGACAAAACATAACTTAAAAAAACATCTATTAGATATTTTTATCTGTACAATTCTTGATTTCTTTTAAAATTATGTAATCATAGGACCGGCTCAGTTACGCTATGGTAAGTGCGATGAACTACCGCGCGGAAGGTCTGGCGGTAGCAACACCCTAATGGTTCTTCACTGGCCTTCCTCTCCTGATGATTTGACATATCGTCCGAGTAGTAGAATTACAAGGGCATGTCTAGTTTTGGTATGTTGCCCAAACTCGTCCCAGAATTCTCGCTGCTCCATCAGGCCAAACTTGCCCGTTTGTGTAGGATGACGATGGAGAATTCTAGCTGCTCCATCAGGGTCGGAAACGACCTCACCAACACATTCGATACAAAAAAAAAAGATTAAGGCAAGGCGATGCGCTGTCATGTGACTTCTTGAATTTGATTCTTGAGAGGATTGTACAAGACTCCCTAGCCAACACCAGAGGCACAATTTTCCAAAAATCGGTACAACTAACGGGTGATCCAAGTAGAGATACTTTTTTCAATAGCCTTTTTTGACAGATCACGTGTGAGTCGTGTCATGCTGTCATGTTATTTTTGTTTAGTATTGTTTGGCATTTCATAATGGAAAGACTTACGCGTGAACAACGTTTACAAATTGTTCAACTTTATTATGAAAATTCACGTTCTGTGAGGAATGTGTTTCGTGCACTTCGCTCAACTTATTGTCAACATAATCGGCCTACTGAGCGTACGCAACACCATCACCCATTTTGAGACCCAGCATTCATGATTGGATAATATTCGACCGAATAGACCACGTCCAGCACGCCGTGAAGAAAATATAGCGACCGTAGCTGAGAGTGTACACGAAGACCGTAGAGAGTCGATTCGGCGCCGTTCGCAGCAACTCGGACTGACGTATGGAACGACTTGGCGCATTTTACGTCAAGATCTTAAATTGAAAGCGTACAAAATACAGCTTGTGCAACAACTGAAGCCGCTCGACCTTCCCAAGCGACATCGCTTCGTTCTATGGGCTCTTGAAAAGTTCCAAGAAGATCCGACGTTTTCGAGGCAAATTTTGTTTAGCGATGAGGCCCATTTCTGTCTCAATGGGTATGTAAACAAACAAAATTGCCGCATTTGGGACGAAGAACAACCTGAAGAGATTGAAGAACTGCCACTTCATCCAGAAAAAACAACGGTTTGGTGTGGTTTGTGGGCCGGTGGAATCATCGGTCCATATTTCTTTAAAAATTATGCCGGTGCGAACGTAACCGTCAACGGCGACCGTTATCGTGCCATGATAACCGACTATTTGATGCCTGAAATTGAAGCTCGTGATCTAGGCGACATTTGGTTTCAGCAAGACGGCGCCACTTCCCACACATCGCATCAATCAATGGACTTATTGAGAGAACATTTCGGTGAGCACATAATTTCGCGTTTTGGGCCGGTCGATTGGCCACCAAGATCGTGTGATATCACACCGTTTGACTTTTTCCTGTGGGGATATGTAAAGTCAAAAGCTTATGCCGACAAACCCGCTTCGATTCAGGCCTTGGAGGAAAAAATCACGCGTGTCATTCGCCAGTTACCAGTCGAAATGCTCGAACGAGTGATCGAAAATTGGACTCAACGGATGGACCATCTGCGACGTAGCAACGGCCAACATTTGATAGACATAATCTTCAAAAAATAAATGCCAAAGAATGTTCTTTCAAATGATAGCAAACATTCTCCATTAAATTGGAATTTTCTGTGTTTTTTTTTTTTTTTAAAGTAGGGAACCTCGAAATGGATCACCCTTTATAAAAATACACCGATATAACGCCGCATTTCAAATGGTGAGCATTTTAGCTCTATTCCAAATGTTTCCATTGCATATAGATTGCTTTGGGATGCCATGCGATCAAATACTTCTTCATCAAAAAACTGCGCAAAATACTCTATTGGTGCTTTTTCCTCACAAACGTCATAATCTATAAGCTGACGATACGGCAATTTTGTCGTCGCATGAATTAAGTCTTAACATTGAGACAAATTTAATAAATGCGGCAACCATTTTAGAAGATTATTTCACAAAATGGAAAATAAAGCTCTCAATGCCGATAAGATTCAAACTATCTTTTTTACCAGAAAAAGAAAGCCTTGCTTTTTACCGGCAAATCAAATCAATATATTTGGAAACTCAATACCCTGGCAAACGTCTGTTAAATATCTAGGCATATATCTCGATAAAAAATTGACATTTAACGAACACATCTCACAGGTTCTTAGAAAGACAAATATCGCTATTAAACTGTTATACCCATTTATCAACAGAAGATCTTTGCTTTCCAAAGAGAACAAATTTATTATATATAAAGTAATATTTCAAGCGTTTCTTACGTACGGTTGCCAAGTTTGGGGCAACTGTGCTAAATGCTATGTGAAAAAACTTCAAATATCTCAGAACAAAATCTTGAAAATGATATTTAATCTTCCCTGGCATTACTCCACTTTAGGTCTGCACCAAAAAGCTGGTGTTGATCTGATCTCAAACAGAATACAGAAACTTTCTGAATCATTCCAAATCAGATGCAATATTCCCGATAATCCTCTAATAAATGAACTCAATGTGCTACATCGTACGTTTACATGATTCGCTTACCCTTGCAATTTTATTTCATAAATGTTGGTATTGTAATTATGTTAATTAAAATTTACAAATTTATTTGTCTATTTATCTGTTAATTTATTTATTTATTCTAATACCATATCTATTTATTTATCTGTTAATTTATTTATGTGTTCATATTTCTTTTTACTTTTTTTTTTGTTTATTTATTTATTTATTTATTTTTCTTGTCCTATATTAAATTTATTGAATTACTTATTAATATACTCATATAAATTTATACTTATTTACTTAATTGATTTTTATATTTCTGTTTTATTTGGCTCACAAAATTACTTCCGTATTAATTCATACATTTATTTATTTATCTTTATTAATTTTGCACATATTAATTATTTACTTTATTTATATACATATTTATATATATAAATATATATATTCTTTTTTTAATATTTAATGGGGTTTTCTTTTTCGCAGTTTCCTCAATATGTCACTTTTTTGTAAAACCAAACTATGCTTTCACTATGTTAAACAACTTTTTCAGTAGTAAGATTATATACGTTAATCATATCTCTGTGCGAATAATGTAAATTGTGCGATAACAAAATGAAATTTGAAACGAAATAAACATATCTATCTATCTATCTATCTTTCAGAAGGCGACCTTAAAAAAAACGTGGCAGAGGTTCGTATGATAAAAAATGCGAACTAACTCATAACATATCTGCACTCCGCTGGTTTGATAATAAAGGTGTACAGCTGTTGTCTACCCATATGTCTGTCGAACCATTAGGATCCTGTAGGCGCTGGTGCAGCAAGGAAAACTAAATGATACATATCCCTCGACCAGCTATAGTTAACGACTATAATCAACATATGGGAGGACTTGACCTATGCGATATGTTAATGCAAATATATAGAATTAACCACAGGTCAAGAAAGCGGTATATGCGTGTATAGTTTACTGGTGCATCGGAGCAGCTGTTGTAAATGCCTGGCTAATATGTCGCAAAGAATTAAAAGTTGTCAAACCTAACTGTAAACCAATGGCACTTATAGTCTTTCAAATGGAAATAGCGCAATCGCTACTAAGTGCTTCGTCTTCCTCCAACGTCGTCGCAAACGCTCAAGAGGTCGTCCTCCTCTAGTGGCCTCGCAATCCCCGCACACTTCAAAATTGTCACCATCACCTTTTTCATCGCCATTAATCAGTGTTAGCAGCTCTTCATTAAAACGGAAGTACACACTAGACCCAACAGGAATATCGCGATATGCTCAAAAAGGACATTGGGTCGTTTGGGGTCAAAAAGGCCGCTGGCGTCTCTGCAAAACTGGAAACCCTCTTTCCAAATGTTCAAAATGTGGAGTTCACTTGTGCTCTAATACAAGTAAAAATTGGTTTCTTTGATATCATACATAAAACATGCATTTTTCCGCAACAACTATGAAATAAAAAAACATGAAATCTTCCGTTATTATGTCCTCGTTTTATATTTACCACTATGGACAAGTGTTGCTTTTAAGCAACTTTCTACAGGACCCAGTAGGAAGGACATGTGGGTTTCAAACTTCATATAGAGGTTTTTTAGGTCTTATAATAATATGTTTTATTTCGTTATAATTTTTTTTACAAAGCCTGTGACCGCACGTTTTGCAATTCAGAGATTTGACAAGTATTATCTTACTTCTAAGATATTATCTTACATTTCAAAAATGATTTACAAGCAATTACAAATTTAATTTAAAGGAGAAAAACGAATAAACCTTTATTTGAGTAAAAAAAAAAAAGAAGGAATATCTAATATACATAATTTAGAATTTTATGAATATTCAAGGAATGCTTTTTATATTAACAAATATAAGTTCATAAAATATAATCAGATAATAAAAATAAATTGTATAATAAATAAATAAATAATAAACAAGCAAATAAATAAATTAATTAATAAATAAATAAATACAAATGATACAATAAATAAAAAATAAATATAAATAAATAAATATAAATAAATAAAAATAAATAAATAATAATCAAATAATAAATAATAATCAAATAAATAAATAAATAAACGAATAAAGAAACAAATAATTAAATAAATGAATTAATAAATTAATAAATAGATAAAAAATAAATATATAATACAAAAATTAGTTAATAATGTGTTAGTAGACGAAAACATGGGTGAGTATAATAATAATATTTGTTTAATAAATAACAATTTAACATAAAAACGAATAAGATAAATTAACATAAAATAAATAGTATTACAAACCATAGTAGACAAATGATAAATAAACAAATTTAGGCGCTTCCACAACACTTCTCATCAGGTCCTTAGAATCTGTAACCATATCAAAGTAAATCGTGAAACAGGAAGATCTACTGGTATGATTCTACTTGACGTCGAAAACGCAATCGACACTGTTTGGCATAACGGCCTCATTTATAAAATGATAAAATTTAACTTCCCACCATATTTATGTAACATAGTCAAAAGTTTTTTGTCTGGTCGTTGTTTTAAAGTATACGTAAACAGTGCCGTCTCAAATACAATCAACTTTCATGCTGGTGTTCCACAAGGTTCAGTACTTGGCCCAGTTCTTTACAACCTTTTTACATCGGATTTTCCGGATTTGCCGAATTGTGATACAGGAATTTTTGCAGATGATACTGCTATATTTTCATCTCATGAATTCGCTCTTAATATTGAGAGGAATCTAAAAGATGCGATGAAAATATTAGAAACTTTCTATACAAAATGGAAAACAAAACTAAACGAAGGGAAGACGCAAGCCATCTTTTTCAGTCGGAAAAGAAAGCCTTGTTTTCTTCCCAGGAGTCATTTACAGATAAATGAATTAAGTATTAGTTGGCAACCATCCGTAAGATATCTAGGTATATACCTAGATAAGAAACTCACATTTAACGAACATATAAGTAGGACTATAAAAAAAATCGGTATTGCCATCAAGACTCTGTATCCTTTCATTAATCGAAAATCTTTGCTTTCAACTGAAAACAAAATGATTATACACAAAGTAATTTTTCAAGCTATAATGCTTTATGGGTGTCAAGTCTGGGGAAAATGTGCAAAATGTCATACGATAAAATTACAAGTATCGCAAAATAAATTATTAAAGATGATGTTAAATTATCCATGGCATCACTCAACTCTAGATATACATAAAAAAGCAAATGTTGCATTGATATCCACTAGAATCAGTTATTTAACAAATAAATTTTTAGAACGATGTAGTTTTGCTGAGAATCCTCTTGTTAATGCATTAAATCTCTGGTGTCAGGTAGGAAGGGATTAAGTCAGGAATAGCAGTTTTCCACAAAATGAGATTGAAGATTGAATTTTTTTTTGTAAATCCAAATACTCTTTTTGCGAAAAATTAATGATGCAAAACAATTATCAAAACACTCGTGTGTAATAAGATTATAGGCTCTTGACCAACAAATAAGTGCTTACCAGATTTTCTGATGACTTATTTCCTTAGAGCCATTTGTCTCTTTGTTACCCTGTTAAAATTAAGTTTTTACTAAGGACTTAAGTCGAGAAAACAAATCTTTGTTTACATTAATAGTTCATTTTAATTCATTTAGAAACATTAAATTAATTAAAATAAATAATAAGGAAAATTATTAGGTAGGTATCTTATTCAAATTTTATATGTTGTCATTTTCTTCTTCCAATAAGTCGGGATCGTTATCTTTTGCCTCCTCCGAAGTTGCCAAATTTTTATAAAAATCGTGGAAAAGAGGTGGAAATAAGGTAAGCAGAGAGCACAAAGTTTTTCTCAGCGGATATCGGATTCAAATGGTTTTATTTTCTTTTCAGCGAATCTTTCATATTTTTAGATTTTCCCCGTCTGAAGAAGCTTAAAACTTTAAATTCGTCTGACTCGTTTAAGGAATTTTTGTATTTGACTAGACCTTTCTCCTTATACTGCAGCCATTGAACATTGTGCCAGGAAAACTGTTCCCCAGATTCATTTTTTTTTCGGGACACTAAAGCTGTTTTAAGTAAAGCGGCAAAATCTACAAATTCGTCCTGCTGCATTTCATGCACCCTGAATTGTTTCTTTTTCCCTGTGCTTCGCACTAATTGGTACCAATCATGCGCGTGGTATACCGGTATTTGCATTTTTTTTTTTGCTTCTCAATCATAGAGTGATCTATATCACACTCCATGTGGTGTGTCCTGGAATTAAAAATTTGTGGTTTATTACCAATTGTCGGAATTCTGTTTGGGCTAGTATAAACATTGCAGCAACGTGACTGTTCTTATTTTGTCCCCAACATGTGTCGGAGTAGAACGTGACTTCAGATACAGTATCTGGTAGGCTTTTCAGATGTTGGTATAAACATGAAGCAATTTCGTTGCCTCCTCTGGCAGCTTGACCTTCATGCCACATGTAGTTTATCGATTCTCCACTAGCATTGTCGTGAACAGTCAAGTTATAAGTCCACAACTGTCTTTTGTAGAATGCTACTGAAGAACCTATGAAAGGTGTTGGCAAACATTGCTGCAAGTCGAAGCTGAAGCATTTGGCTGATGGATTATTTTGAGCCTCTTGCTTGTCAATTCTCTTTGCGTCATATGCTGCTTTTGCTTGCTCCTGGTGAATTTTAAGGTCATTTTCTGCACTTTGTTTTTCTTCCTGATCACCTCTGTAGTCTGTAGCAACTTGCAGCCTCATTTGGAGAGTATCACATTTGAAGCAGGTGTCTATTTGCGGTTTTTTAAAAGCAAGTTTAAGCTCATGGAATTCTCGTTCATAAAGAGTTTTTTTTATTTTTTATCTAAATGTCTTGTTTATATATTTACTCTATGAGTGAAATATTTATTCCCTTCTGGAATTAAAACAAAACCAAAATATGTGATACCACTTGACTGATTTTTGTTGATTTATTTGTTTATTATTTTGTTTAAACATTAATAAATATATATATACATATTTTGAAATTTTCTATTTATTTATTTTTTTTTGTTTAGTTATTTATTTATTTATTTATTTATTTATGTAATTATTTATTTATTTTTTTAGTTATTTAGTTATTTTTTTATTTTTTTTTTATTAATTAATTTATTTGTTTATTTGTTTATTTATTTATTTATTGTTTTTTTTTGTATTTAAATTGGAGGTTTTTTTCGTGTTTTTTCCAAACTATCTATTTTTATCTCCTTTATATTTTCAATTGAATAAATAATGTTTCAGTAGAGAGATATATCTTATCAAATCTCTGTAAAATGTGCGATAACAAACCAAATGTATATTTAACGAAATAAAATCAATCTGTCTATCTATAACAAATGATTACAAAAACAATAAATTATAAAGAAACGCAGACGAAATATAATATTAGACATTTTTGAATATATTTGAATATATCTTAAGTTAACCCAGATAAATAAAGTTGGTTTATGAGGGGATTTTCAGCAATATCACATTTATTATTAAAATTGTTCGTGAGTTTCCGAATCCTTTCAGAAATCAATTCAACATCCGCTCTTTTGTGCAGATCAAAAGTGGAATGATGCCAGGGAAGATTGAGCATCATTTTTAACACTTTATTTGGTGAAATTTAAAATTTTTTATATGACATTTCGCAGCACTTCCCCATACTGGACAACCATATAATAAAATTGACTGAAAAATCACTTTATCATCAAGGTTCTACGTTTCACTTTCACTCGAAATGAAATTGAAATCGGTCTAAAGTGAAATTTCGGGTTCCACATTTCACTTTTACCGATTTCAATTTCACATTTTTCGAAGTAACAAAAAAAGTGAATTTCCGTGTTCCACAATTCGGTTTCATCGTTTTGTGAGTGATTTCAATCCGATCATTTTAGTATCTTTCACAGATGATGAAATTGTTTAGATGAGCTGACGCGATTGAAAATGTAAGTGAATAATATCTGAGTGCAGTAGTGTTATTTAGATGTTGAATAAATATATTAAAACATAATGTTTTTTAACATGGGTAAACACAAGAATACTACACAGGAGGCAATATATATTGAATTCATGGAAAGGCATAAAGATCTTGCCAGAGGATTCATGAAAGGAGATCGTGTAGCAGCCGACGCTTTGTGGAACGATCTTAAAAATGAATTAAACACTCATGGTCCACCACAGAAGGATGCGAATGGATGGAAAAATTTAAATAATAAATAAAATAATTAAAACAAATTAATAAAAAATTACTTTTCTTAGGTATGGACGGACTGGAAGGCTTCCATAAGAAAGAAGCTATCCCATAATAAGGCCGAAGATATTTCAACTGGAAGCGGGCCATTCAATAAATTTGTTATATCTCCTAGAGAAGATGCCGTAGCCAAAATATGCGGTATCTACACAGTGGTTGATGGTATTTCAAATACCCACGATTTCGGAATAGAAGAAGCCGATGAAAATTCGATTAGTAATACGCGGGAAGTAATACCAGGAGTGAGCGAACCTGCAAATACACCATCCAGAAAAAGAAGAAGTGCGGCCTCAGCGAACGACAGTCTGCATCAGCTCATAAATCAACAAAATGAAGCCATTTCTAAGATTGGAGACAAAATTGAGAATGGTGTGGAGGCTTCAATTAAAAGTATCCGTGTAGCAAAAAACCACGAACACACCATTAGGAAACTTCAAAAATCTGTGGACAATCTTTCAATCATTGCATTAACTGAGAAGTATCCTTTCCTGTTATAAAATAGTGTAGGATCTTCATGTGGCTGCGACATTCTAATGTGTGTGCCGTCAATGCAGCCGATGACCCCAGGAATATGAAATTCCTTCATGAAATGTTGTTTGGATTTCTGTTTTTCTTCATCCGACATGGAAAGTTTGATCCATCTTGGACAAATTTTGTTCTCCAAAACATTAAGAACTCTTTTCAATATTTTTGACACAGTGCTACGGCCCAAAGCAACATCAGAATCTTTTCCAATTGATCTTTGGAAGCTTCCTTCGGCAAGGAAACGCAAAACTGCGGCTAACTGCAACACGCAAGGAATAGATGATGCTTTTAGATGTGGCGTAACTGTTTGCAGCAACATTTGAAAACCATGTTTATCAAGTCGATAATATGATATAAATCTAAATAAAATAACAATTACTAATTTTCATTTGAAATTTATTTGATTTACCTACGCAGCATCTGCAATTTCTAAAGGATTAGAAAGGTCTCTAAGCGTACGCCTTTTTATTTTTTCCTCTGCATACTTTTGTTTTTCCATTCGCAACACAGCAATAAAAATAGCACTCATTATAAATCTTAAAAATGAACAGAATTTGTAAACAAAACAATTTATCAAAATAAAAATAATTTTGCAATGTCCCATATGACAGAGGGTATCAGCTGTCTTTAATTTCACCGAGTGATTTCGAAAACTTTTCGAAGTTATGAAATCGGTCGGAATGTGGAACACCGAAAACGAATTCACTCGATTTACAAAAGTAATTTCACTTTCATTTCACTCGATTTCTGGAACCTAGCTGTATGTATTATTATTTTATTGTTATTTGAAAGTGAAGATTTTCTGTTTATGAACGGATAAAGCATCTAAATTGCTATACTCATTTTCTTAAGAGTATTACTAATATGTGGGCTAAAGGTTAGTTTCGTGTCAAGATGAACTCAAAAGATATTTAACGGACTGTTCCCATGCAATGGTGTTTCCGTTAAATTGAAGCTGACTACTGGGAAGATAGCAAGCCTTTCTTTTTCACGAGAAAAAAATAGCTTGCAACTTTCCAGTGTTCAACTTAATCTTCCATTTGTGATAATATTTTTCCAAAATTTCGATTGCATTTTTGAGATTATTCTCAATATTGAGAGCAAACTCATGCGACGAAAAAATGGCCGTGTCATCAGCAAAAATAGCTGAGTCACAATACGGAAGAGTTGGAAAATCTGATGTATACAGGTTGTACAAGGATGGACCCAGAACTGAACCTTGGGGGACACCAACATCAAAACATAATAAATTAGAAACACCACAATTAACATGAACTTGGAAACATCTACCTGCCAAGAAACTCTGAACTATTTTACACAAATATAACGGGAAGCCAAATTGGATCATTTTATGCACTAATCCATTATGCCAAACAGAATCAAAAGCTTTCTCTATATCCATTAAAATCATTCCTGTTGACTGATCCTGTGCCCGATTGTGTACAACATGGTTACAGATTCTTTTTATCTGATGAGATGTGCTGTGAAAGCGTCTAAAGGCAAATTGTTCATCAGGATAAATTTGTTCAATTCCAACAAATTTTAAAATTTGTTCCTTTATAACCTTTTTATAAATTTTGCTTATGCTGCTGAGCAAACTCATAGGCCTGTAACTTGCAGACATTTCAGGTGGTTTTCCTGCTTTTAAAATGGGTACAACCTTCGCCTTTTTCCACTTGTTAGGGAAATATTGGAATTTTAGGCATGCATTTCTGAGAAATGTTAAGAACTTTATTCCAACTGGCGGCAGATGTTTTAAGTAAACATTTTTTATCCGGTCCAGGCCTCCTACTTTTCGATTCTGAAGGCTTTCAACAATGCTTTGGATGCTTTCTTCCACAACGAATTCATTCAATGGTGTGACTTCAGCGGTTGCATCCGAATTTTGAATTGTGTCAATCACTTGATCATTTGTTTCTCTGTCGCTTAAGTTTTGTGACACTAAATGATTCATTGCGAAATTCCTACTAAGCTCGTTTGCCTTTTCGGAATCTGTAAAGAAAGTTTTTCCCGAATCCTTTAAGAACGGAATATTCCTGTTTTTGTTCTTAACTATCTTTACAATATTCCAAAAAGGTCTACCATTCTTTTCAAGAACGTTCAGTCTTTTGTTCCATTCTTCGTTACGATAGTTAAGTAACTGGTTTGAGATAAGTTTGTTAAAGTGAGAAGCCAAACTTCGCGAAAAAGGTTGACGATACCTTTGCAAATTTCTTCTGTGTATATTTCTCACTTTAATCAGCTCCAAAATATGAGGGGGAAGCTGTTTATAGGTACTATCTTTCTTGACTCGCTTAGGGACGCTTTCGTCTATAGAAGACAGAATGGTTTGGGTAAAGTTTTGGACTATAGAGTCAACATCATCTTTACAAGAAATATTTCCAAGTTCAGTGGAAACATTTCGCAATTTCGTAGTTATTTTTGCTCTAAACGATTTCCAATTTGCATTTTTCAAATCTTGAAAATATTGCAACTTTTTCTCACCCGACCATAAGAGATCACAAAAAACAGGATTATGGTCTGAACTAAGAACACTAGAAGAAACTGGTTGTGTAACAAGACTAGGGACATTGGACACAAACAGATCAAGGACAGAAGGACTACCACGAGAACCTGTAGGGAAATACATTGGACAAGAAGGATACATGATATTTATTGGTAATGTCAGACGGAGATCTGCCAATATATTTCCCCAAGCATTCGCTCTCAAACAACCCCAATCTCTACGACGGCTGTTGAAATCTCCACCTAACAAAAAATCACCGTCTTAAAAAGGACACCCACCAAATTTTATAAATTTAGCACTACTAGGTCAAGAGCTGTCCTGAAAGGGCTAACGAGGGGTGACAGACATAAAAAGCACCTGCAGAAATGTCAAAAATTAGCCAGTGGATAAAGTTTAACTCCCATTTAACGGAATTGATACACGACCTAAATTAAAAAAAAAAAAAACATATTTCTCAGTTCTTTTTTTATGATCTCGAATCAGGTTACGTTAAAAAAAATTGTCAAACTCAAAGCAAACGGTTTATTCGATTTAAAAAAAAAGTCTTTTCGTAGAAAAATGGCTTAACACGTTGACTGCCACCATACAAAAAAAAAAGTATGCCAAAATTTCAAACTGTAAATATCGCTTCAAACTGATTATTGCCCATGTGTTAAATGTTCCGTTGTCGTCTTCCCTCATTTGTGTCGTTGTATGTGTGTTTTTAGGCTGTGACTACCGGTGGCCCTCATGGCACTCTATTTAGATTTTTGAATTAATATGGTGCCACGTGTACCACCATGTGTACCCGTTATTTCATTTCAGGTTTTTCTTTAGTTTTTAGTTTTCAGTGTGGGTAAGAGTAGAGTAAAAGTGTCAATCAAAATAATATTTTCAATGGCAAATAACGAAGCAATTCCAGGCATAGAAATAAAGATGAGGACTCCGATAGTGATGAAAATTTGGATTTTGAAGGTTCCGATTCCAGTGACTACGTACCAACTGGTTCTCAATCTAGTGACTCTGAGGCTTTAGAGGATAATCCAGAATCGTCAGTGGATTGAGACGCTGATCCTGGCGATATTCCACCAAACGTATGGACGTATCATCTATCAATTCCTGGAATATCTAATCTGGAGACAAGTACAATAAAACCATTTGATTTGCTCAGCTTGATGGTGACGGATGAAGTCTATGAAGTTATTGTGTTCCAAACTAATTTGAACGCAAATCAATTCTTGGGAAAATGTACAGTTACTCGAAGATCGCGCATAAAGAAATGGGAAGATACAAATGTACCAGAGATAAAAAAAAGTTTCTTGGCATAGTAATTTACATGGGAATAACAAAGTATCCAGCGATTTCTTTGTACTGGAATACAAACCCATTTTATCAAAATAATTTTGTCCCCCATATAATGTCACGTAATCGGTTTCAATTATTTTGCTCAAATTTATTCACTTCGCTGACAATACAAGAATGGAAGGTAATCGCTTGGGTAAAGTAAGCCATTTACTTGAAATTCTCGAAAACAATTTCGTGCGTGCTCAAATTCCAGGGGTGATCCTGGCAGTTGATGAGAGTATGATTCCCTGGCGAGGAAGGCTCCAGTTCCGCCAGTATAACCCTGGAAAATCCCATAAATATGGCGTAAAAGTGTACAAGCTTTGTGACACAAGTGGCTATACATATACAAGCTCAATTTATGTTGGAAAATATGATAGTATCAATCAGAGAGGAAGGCCACCGGAGGCCCTTCGCACAGCACTCAAATTGTGTTAGACCTTGCTGATCGATATTTGGACAAAGGCAGGACAATGACCACCGATAATTTTTACACGTCTGTATCGCTGGCCAAAAATCTCATTGATCGTCAAACACACCTAGTTGGAACTCTGCGGACAAATAGAGTTGGAAATCCAAAGGACGTGACAAGTGCAAAACTTAAAAAAACAACAAATTGTTGGACGTGAAAACTCTGGAATAGTCATTGCAAAGTGGAAGGATAAACGTGACGTGCTTATGCTTAGCACAAAGCACAACTTAGATGTTGTTTCCACAGGAAAGAAAAATCTCAACAATGAAGAAATAAAAAAAATTGAAGATGATAGTGGAATACAATAAAGGTAAACACGGAATACACATTTCAGATCAAATGGCATGCTATTTCACCCGATTACGAAAAACTATAAAATGGTACCACAAAATTGCATTCGAATTTCTACTAAGTACATCCGTTGTAAATGCATTAGTGATCTACAAACAGTTCCATAAAAATGCAAAAATTCTTGAATTCAGGCAATCAATCTGCGAATCTCTTTTTGAACGGGAAGTGACTCCGTCAACATCTAACAATATGAAAGTCAAACATGTAATCAAAGAGTTCGACACACGCGATCAAACTAATCGAAAAACTCGAAAACGTTGTTCCGGTTGCTACAATGATATTCAGCAGAACGAAAGCAGAGTTGCAGCTCAAAAAAAAAAAACTAAGAGGGTGTCCACATATTGTGACCATTGTTATGGCAAACCTGCATTTATGCATTGAATGTTTCAAAAAAAAACATTAATTTTGTACTTTTTTTTTCTTGTTTTTATTCTAACAAATTTTGAATTATTTTTTATGTTATTTACTATGAATTTTATATATTAGTTTCAAACAATGTCGATTATAAAAAAAATTAAAAATGAATACCAAAAAATTAAAATTTTTAATTTTTGTTAAATCATATGAAAAGAATAAACCTTTACCCAGGTGCCACTGAAGGAAAAAATTACTTTTATCAGCAGACCAAAAAACAATCGTTCAAACAAATTTGTATATCATGTGGTACACTGGTGGTACACGCGGCCTCATGTTAATTAAAAATGTGTACCACCGGTGGCTCACGTGGCTGACAACGTGTTAATGCATTTTTTTTAACTATTCAGAAAAAACCGATATTTTCGTCAAATAGGTTCAACAATGAACAAATTTATAATCCTGTCAATAATCATTCCAACTCCTTATATATCCTAATATCGAAATATTTCAGTTAAATATAATAAAAAAAAAATAAAAAATATTTTGTCCCTACATGATACCATTCTTCAATACGACAACGCTAGCAGCAAGAACAAACGACCCTGTCGTGCACCCACCACTCGGTTTTGTTTCAATTCTTAGGTTCAGATATCCATCTTCATTGTGTATCTGATGCAGTTTAGGTTGTATTTTGTGTGCGTTTTATTTTTTTTTCCTTAGATAGTAGTGTGCCTTGTACTCAAATTCATATGTTTATGTTTATGGATTAAGTGTACTAGTGTCGGTTGCTTTTGGACGGCTCCAGAAGAAGGATACCTACATATATGAAAATAAAACGAATCCGAAGAAACAAACCGAATGTGTTCTTCGACTGAACATGCATTTAGATTATAGTACAGCATGTGATGAGATAAAACATTACTTACATTAAGCTAGAACTTATAGATGGGCAGGTATGTGAGGTGTTTTTTTTTTTTTTTTAAGGTGTTCTAATAGCAACAGTAGCCATTGTTGGGTGGGCTTAAACGGTGAGAGGTGAAACCCGAACTTTGTTAAGATTTATTCAGGATTCATCTACTGGTATGAGATATTTATTTACGGTCAATCGAATCTCGAACTCAGAGAATCTGAGTTATGTAGTTACTGAAGTGGTTCTACCCTAGTGGAGATCGTGGGTGACATGAGTCTTACGGTCATCCAGTTAACCAAGTTCCGACCTTCAAGTTGGTTGAGGTAGTTTATGAATTTTGCAAGGTCCTTTTCTAATCGGCGGATCGAAATTGGGGGTTTTGGTTATGGTAAACTAACAACTCATGTTAAAAAAAAAATGTTGGTACGAACCTCGGAAAGGACTGAATTTATTGCTGGCCACTATGAAAAATCAAAAAAGGTACAACGACGTATTTATTGTTGACGACACGGCTAAACTAAAAAAGGACAACGACGTTCATATCTGCACCTGGAATATGAGAACATTAAATACGAGGGGTGCAAGCGAACAACTAGCGGCAGCCCTAAACTGCTACAAAGCAGAAATTACTGCCATCGAGGAAATACGATGGGATGGGCCGGGCAAAAAGAGGATGAAAAACTGTGACATCTACTACGGACCGTGTTATAGTGAGCAGAAACAGCGACTATTCGGATGCGGATTTGTTATAAGTGCCAGACTTAGGCAAGAAGTCTTATGTTTCCAAGACATTAGCGAACGCATTGTAACGATCCGCATCAAGGCCAAATTCGCCAACATTAGCCTTATATGCGCTCAAGCTCCAACGGAGGAAAAATATGATATATAGCTAAGGACTGCTTCTATGAGCTCCTTGACAAAACCTATGAGGGACTACCGAAGTACGATGTTAAAATCGTGCTAGGAGATTTTAACGCAAAGGTAGGAAGAGAAGACGTCTTTAGCAGTATTGTCGGAAAACATAGCCTACACGACAACACGTCTGGTAACGGACTTAGGCTAATTGACTTCGCAACGGAATGAAATGCCACTATAGCCAGCACACGGTTTCCTCACCTCGATATCCATTAAGGGGACATGGCGCTCTCCAGATCAACGAACGGTCAATCAAATTGATCACATAGCGATAGACAACAGGCACGCATCCAGTATTTTGGATGTCCGAACATTCCGAGTAGCTAACATCGACTCGGACCACTACCTTGTTGCAGCAAAGGTAAGGTAAAGGTAATTCGGATATCCACCACGCCACAACAATCTAGAAATATTGTAAAAAAATTTAATGTCGAAAGACTGCAATTGCAAGAGACCGCTAAGACCTTCACGCAACGCGTATCCTCTCGATTACCACCATACCAACAGAGCATCAAATGTCGAAGAGCAATTGCAACGATGCCAACAAGCCATAAGGGAGCTAGGTTGCTCGCGTCCACCAGCAATAAACCCCTGGTTTGATGAGGAATGCCGACAGATGCTTGCAGCCAAGAACGAGGCCTACAAGGGTAAGCTGCAGGTGAAGACGAGAGCTGCCGTTCAGCTCTATAGGCAGAGAAGAAGGGAAGAACACCGGCTTTTCAGAAAGAAGAAAGAAGAAAAAAGAGAAAAGCGCGCGATCGAGGATATAGAGAGGTGCCACTCCAGGAACGATGTTCGCAAGTTTTACCAAAGTGTAAAACGTCAAAGCCAAGGATACAAGGCTCGAACAGAATTATATCGAGATGAACAAGGAAATATCGTAGTTGAGACACAGCCGATGCTGAGTATATGGAAGAACCACTTCTGCAGATTGTTAAACGGCGATGACGAACAACGTTCCGCTGTCAGGCAGGACGAACCATTCAATATTGGCAACGACAGCGAAAATTGGTAACAACCCGACCTGAGTGAAGTGATGATAGCAATATCTAAACTGAAGCTTAATAACGCTGCCGGAAATGACGGCCTTCCCCCCGAGCTTTATAAAGCCGACGGAGATGACTTGGTAAGTAACATCCACCAACTCATAAGCCAAATCTGATCGGAAGAAAGTATGCCTGGAGAATTTAACCTCAGCATCGTTTGCCCGATCCACAAAAAAGGGGACCCCAAAGCTGCGTCAACTACAGAGGCATGAGTATCCTCAACATTAGCCTACAGGATCCTATCTGCCGTAATATGTGAACGCCTGGAACCGATTACCAACAACTTGATCGGCCTTATCAGTGTGGTTTTAGGCCAGGAAAGTCCATAACCGATCAAATCTTTACACTTCGGCAGATCCTGGAAAGAACCCAAGAAGTCCAAATGGATATCCACCACCTATTCTTCGATTTCAAAGCCGCATACGGCTTCATCAATAGAGAAGTATTATACAAAGCCACGCCTAGTTTTGGTATACGGCCCAACTTCGTTCGTTTGTGTAGGATGACGATGGAGTTTTCTCGCTGCTCCATCAGGTTCGGAAACGACCTCACTGACACATTCGATACCAAAAAAGGATTTAGGCAAGGCGATGCGCTGTCATGTGAGTTCTTCAATCTGATTCTTGAGAGGATTATGCAAAACTCACGAGCCAACACCAGAGGCACAATTTTCCAAAAATCTATACAACTACTAGCATACGCCGATGATATTGATATCATTGGTAGGACCCAACGTGATGTCATAGCCATGTTTGCTAGTATAGAGAAGGAAGCGACAAAAATGGGTTAAGCAGTTAATGAGGGCAAGACGAAGTATATGTTGGCAACACGAAAGGACACACAACATCGACGAATTGGACAGAAGGTAACTTTTGACAGATATAACTTTGAGGTAGTACGCGACTTTGTCTACCACGGCTTTGTCTATCTCGTCAGAAATTAAACGAAGATTTAGTCTTGCGAACCGATATTAGCTCGGGCTTAGAAGGCAATTTAGTAGAAAAGCCCTCACTCGAACTACTAAGGAGATCCTATATAAGACTCTGATCATCCCAGTCCAGCTCTACGGCCCTGAAGCATGGACCGTCTCGAAAGCGGAAGAAGAAATCCTTGGTCGATTTGAGAGGAAACCTCCTCGAAAAATCTTCGGTCCCATTTGATATGATGGGAGACGAAGATTCAACCAAGAACTGTACGAGCTTTACAGCGACATGCTCTTGGTAAAAAAAAAAACTCCGCATTGGACGTTTAAGATGGCTAGGGCATGTAGAACGAATGGACACCAATACTCCGGAGTTTTCGATTCCCAGCCAGAAATCGGACGCAGTAGAGGAATACCTCGCCTTAAGTGGCGCCCACAAGTAGAAACCGACCTCAACCATACTGAAGTGCGCAACTGGAGTCAGTTAGCTAAGGACCGGGCTAGTTGGAAAGGCATGTTGGTTGATGCCTTGGTTTATGCTGTCAACACGAAATCACTCACAACATCGACGAATTGAACAGAACATTACCACTGATAGGTAGAACTTTGAGGTAGTTCGGGACTTTGTCAACCCCGGCTTCGCTATTAACTCTGACAGCAATATCTCAAAACGAAGAATTACACTTGCATACCTCTGATTCTTTGGGCTTTGAAGGAAATTCAGTAGTGGCCCTCATTCTACACTACACACACTACTGAGGAGATGGCTGAGAAAGAGGCTCATGCCACTTTCGGGAGCGCAAGTTGAGACTTGTAAAATCAGACTTAATGTACCAACGGGTAGAGGAATCATTCCCGGATGATGATCTTATCTTAATGCACAAATACAAAAGGAATTGGAACAGTAGGCGTGCTCCACTTTGGGAGACAACTTCATGACGTTTCATGTATCCCACATGAATTTCAATAGGAAATTCAATGGATTTGGCAAATTCCTATTGCCGGATTTTAGTCCACGACCAATATCCTCAACTTATCGAAGCATAAAATATCCATATCTGACTCAACAAACTGTTAAATGCTCTGCCTACTCCTCAGTATCTTAGACCAACTAAAAGACATCGATCTCTTGATGATTTTTCAGTTCCTATACCCGCATCTGACAATAGCCATCAGTCTAGTCACCTTGTAAATC
This sequence comes from Rhingia rostrata, assembly GCA_949824845.1. Lineage (NCBI taxonomy): Eukaryota > Metazoa > Arthropoda > Insecta > Diptera > Syrphidae > Rhingia > Rhingia rostrata. The sequence goes on from OX463759.1 coordinate 7,213,522, forward strand.
CCCGCCGTAACTCCATTTCTGACGACGACGATTGGTTTCTTCAAAATTCTTTTCCCAGTTACATGTTCCATTCGTCATTGAATTTTTTTTTTTATGAAAAAAAGTGAATTTTCAACAAAATTGAAAAAAAAGAAAAAAAAAACTGACGAATTGCTCTTGAAGCTGTCAACATCAAACAGCCGTTTTAGTTAACCTCTTTCCCGTTGTGATCTCCAGCATTCTCAGGCCGACCTCTTGTAATTATTCTCAAGAACTCAAAACAAAAACGAAACAACAAATAATCGTAAATCTAACATTTTGAAGTGTCGGACTAAGTGATTTCGGCTCAAATCGAAAGTGAGGTTGATGTTCTGGTCTCAATTAATCGGAAAGCAACGAATACCAGGCACAAAAGAGACGAGTAGGCGACTCGCTAAGAGACCTCCTCCATAGGGTATTCATTGAAATTACAGTTTTATGAAAATATGCCGTGTGGTATAAAAAAAAATAACAAAAAAAAAAAAAAATTGTGAAATGTCTGACATATCTCTTGGGCCAAACCACTTGATGATGACAAAGTAGGCGAGGCATGTCACTTGGACAGAATATCATCTATTTGTAGGTATGTGCAATTATCCGCGTTGTGTGAGCATGCGCGCATGCAGATCTCGATTAATCCTTGTGTGTGCTGTATTTCAGAAAACTGTTCCAAAAAGATAGTTTCACATCTGAGCGCAATTTGATGCAAATCGTTTCATCGTATTTGAGACGATGCAAACTGGTTCCACATGGTGAATGAAGTTGGTTTCGATATCTGTACGGATGATAAATATCGCATACAAAATGCCTACGAATAAGGAATATGGTAATTCAGCAGATTGCCCCATTCCATGGGACAGAATACGTATAGTTGCTCGTAAGATGTTAATTCGTGTGACGTGCTTTAAAATTTAACTCGTATGACGATAGCTGTCTGTGGAAAGTGTTCATTGCCAAGCACTAATGGGCATCAGAATGGTGGTATTTGGGGTCTTATCTCGTTCGCAAAATAGTGTTGAATTGTCGACATAAATCACAAGCAAGCACACGACAAATGTTTGATTTGATTTTTCGAAATCGAGTTGTTTGTGCTATAAAGGGGGCATGGATATTTGAACAAATGGGAGGGCTAAAAGTTGAGGTGAGTATTGGCAAATAGCCTTTTGCATCTTTTCTGTATTTACTGTCAGGCATGTTCTATTAGGGGATTCCTTCGAGATCTCCGAAAAATCCTAAAATGCAACATGATTCCATATTTGAAAAAAAAACGGAGATTTTCTGGAATATGCTAAGACAAAAATTTTCAGAGAATATTTTCTCTTCTCAAACTTTCTGTTAAAAATGCTCAGCAAATTATTTTGTATATATCGGGTTTTTCAACAGGGAGGCTACAATAGTTGAGCGACAGGGACAGCAAACGACGCCATATTTCTTGCCGTTTTTTTGACATTTCTCTTCATTAAGCTTCGCCATTTCATGATGAAAAGATATTCGACCCAACAACGAGTCGAAATTATTAAAATTTTTAACCGAAATTCGGAGTCAGTGGCCTCAACGTTTGGCGCGCTACGGCCAATTTAAGGTCGTCATAATCATTCTAGCAGATCAACAATTGAGCGTCTAGTGGAAAAATTTGAATCCACAGGCACAGTACAAAATGTTCCCGTGTCAGTGAGACAAAGAAGTGCCCGTAGTGTCGAGAATATTGCTGCCGCTAAGGCTTCAGTTGAAGAAAGCCCAAATGTGTCTCTCACACGTCGTTCTCAAGCGTTGGGCACCTCTGTGGAGTCGTTATGGCGAATTTTGCGAAAAGATCTTGGCCTACATCCTTACAAGATTAAATTGACGCAAGAACTGAAGCCGCTTGACCACCAGAAGCGTCGTTTGTTCGTGAATTGGGCTGAGCAACAACTTGAAAATGATTCGGATTTTCATCGAAAATCATCTCCAGCGATGAGGCTCATTTCTGGCTGAATGGCTTCGTCAATAAACAAAATAGCGGTATTGGTCAAGCAGCAATCCACACGTTCCCCATCAGTCATCATTGCATCCCGAAAACAAGTTACGGTTTGGTGTGGTTTATGGGCCGGCGACGTCATTGGGCCGTACTTCTTCCATGATGATCAAGACCGGCACGATACTGTGAATGGGAATCCCTACCGTTCAATGATAACCGAATATTTTTGGCCCCAATTGGATGATATGGACTTGGAGGACATGTTGTTCCAACAGGACGGCGCCACAAGCCACATAGCGAATGCCACAATCAATTAATTGGAAACCAAGTTTGGAGAACGTGTTATCTCACGAAATGGTTCAGTCGCTTGGCCGCCTCGGTTGTGCGATTTGTCGCCGTTAGACTATTTCCTGTGGGGCTACGTCAAGTCTATGGTCTATGCCAACAAGCCAGCGGCGATTGATGAACTTCGTATGAATATCGAACGTGAAATTGCAGCTGTATCGGCCGATTTATGCTTGAAAACCGTCTAAAATTGGTTCAGCTTCTGGACTTCCGCAAGCGTGCCCGTGGTGGCCATGCAAAAGAAGTCGAGTTCCAAACATAATGGCAGCGAATGTACTTTCACAGAAATAAAGAATTTCACTAATATCCAAAACCGTTTTTGTCTTATTTAAAAAAAACTTTTTTAGCGCTCTTATTGAAAACCCTTTGTTATGAAGGGAATTTATCATTTTTAGATGTTGCTAAGTGAGAAAACTCTTGTTTGACAGAAAAGTTTCCCTCTGTGGGTAATGTTGTTCCACTTAATTAAAAAAAATGTTAGGCAAATGCGTCGCCAGCAGGATGGGTTTGAATGGATTGCGATAATAGGGGTCGTAAGTGTTTTTACTTCTTTTCTTGGGCAAAGAGATTAACATACAAGAGGTGGTAGCAACGAAAGGGAAATAATTCCCAATGTGATGTCAATCCTGGCGTCAACAGTCCCAGTTAGAATGGGCAACGAGATTAACATACAAGAGCTGGTAGCAACTGCTTTGACACGTGAAATACCTGGCTATGAGAAAGATAACAGGTTGACGGGCTCAATGGCGCAATGGTTACTGCGATTAACAGCCGCGCAGAAAGTCTGCATTCGAATCCCAGCCGTAGCAACACTTAAATAATTTTTCACTGGCCCTCCTCTCGTGATGATCTGACAATTCATCCGAGGAGTATCAATTGTCAAGAAAAGCTTATCTCAATATTCGCCGTTCGGAGTCGGCATAAAACAGGAGGTCCCGACATCATGCAATGAGCTCTTTGATAAAACACGCACACATGAGTGGTTATGAGAAAGCTCGGCCCTGGGTACTAACGAGCCTGTGGTGCCAAAAAGTTGTATTTCTATGAGAAAGATAGCGGCTTTCCAAAGAGGATCTCCTTAAATACCAACCAGACCCGGCCGACCACAGGCAAGACCACCCATGGAGTAAACACAATTAATTTGATTGATTAAGGCCGATATTAGTTATCGTCACCACGGTTTTTTTTTTTACTGATATATCTTTGACCATTGTGGTGAATGAACCAAAAGGTCAAGGGCAGCTCTCAATGGATAGCCCGCGCCCCAGGGGTTTCTAAGAAATGAGAACTATCCCTCCAGGTTGGGGGTTGTGATTTGGGTTAACTACCTACCCATGGATAAAACCATTTGTTACGAAGCAACCAATAGCCTCGGAGGGAACTGATTTTATTGTTACCGACCCTAATAATCGAAAAAAAATACAGCGACGTTCGTAGACTGCTCCTGGAATGTGAGAACTATCTGCACAGGAATGGTGCAGGCAAACAACTAGCGGAAACCCTAAACTGCTCCAAAACAGTCATTACTGCCGTCCAGCAAATACAATGGGATGGGGCAAGCAAAAAAAGGATGAAAAACTGTGACATCTCCTACGGACCGTGTTATAGTGAGCAGAAGCAGCGACTATTCTCATGGGGATTAGTTATAAATGCCAGACATATGCAAGAAGTCTTATGTTTCCAAGACATTAACGAAAGCATTGTTAAGATTTGCATCAGGTCCGTATTCGCGAACATGAGATGTACATGCGCTCACGCCCGAAAGGCGAAAACGATGGCATAGCTAAGGATTTCTTCTACGAGCTCCTTGACAAAACCTATAAGCGACTGCCGAAGTACGATGTTAAAATCGTGCTGGGAGATCTTAACGCAAAGGTAGGAAGAGAAGAGATCTTAAGCAGTATTTTCGTTAAAAACAGTAATGGACTTAGACTTATTGACTTCGCTACGGAAGGAAATGCCACTATAGCCAGCACACGGTTACCTCACCTCGATATCGATAAAGGGATCAACGAGCAAAATCCAAATAAAAATTTTCGGTGCAACAGGCTCGTTAGTACCCAAAGTCTAGGTCTCTGCCAACCATTCATGTGTGCGTTTGAACTTCTTCTTCACGATGGCGGGACCTTCTTTTTTATGCCGACTCAAAACGGCGAAGCTGAGATAAGCGATACTCGGCCGTTGATACTTACTTACTTACCAACTCAGAGCCGCTACAGTCCGGAATGAACCTGGACCTTAAGAAACATGCCTCTCCAATTAGCCCGGTTTTTAGCTAACTGCATACAGCTGCGCACTCCATGTTGGTAAAGTTCGGTTTCTCCTTGTGCTCGCTACTTAAGGCGAGGTATTCCTCTACTGCGTCCGAAGTCTGGCTGGGAATCGAAGACTCTGCGAGCCGGAGTATTGGTGTCCATTCGTTCCAACTTAAAAGTCCAATGTGGAATTTTTTTATCACGGGCATGTCGCTGTAAAGCTCGTATAGTTCTGTTAAATCTTCGTCTCCATAACCCGTCAACGCAAACGAGACCGAAGATTTTTTAAAGAATTTTCCTCTCGAGTTGACCAAGGATTTCTTCATCCGCTTTTGAGACGGTCCACGCTTTACCGCCGTAGAGCAGGACTGGGATGATCAGGGTCTTATATAGGATCTCGTTAGTAGTTCGAGTGAGGACTTTACTACTGAGTTGCCTTCTTAGCCCGCAGAAACAGCGGTTGGCAAGAGTAATTCTTCGTTTAATTTTTGACGAAATTTTGTTGTCAGAGTTAATAGCGTAGCCAAGGTTGACAAATTTGCGTACTACCTAAAAGTTATATCCGTCCAACTAGTCGATGTTGTGTGTCCTTACGCGTTGACTGCATATATTTCATCTTGACCTCATTTACTGCGAAACCAATTTTTGCCGCGTCATTGTCTATACTAGCGAACGTGGCTATGACGTTGAGTCCTACCAATGATGACAATGTCGTCGGCTTATGCTAGTAGTTGTACCGATTTTTGAAAAATTGTGCTTCTGGTGTTTGCTTGGGAGTTTTGCACAATCCTCTCAAGAATCATATTGAAGAAGTCACATGACAGCGCATCGCCTTGCCTAAATCCTGTTTTGGTATCGAATGTGTCGGTGAGGTCGTTTCCGACCCTGATGGAGCAGCGAGAATTCTCCAAACGGACGAGTTTGGGCGGTATCCCAAAACTAGACATGGCTTTGTATATGTATGTCAAATGCGACTTTGAAGAGGTGAAAAGGTGGTGGGTGTTGATATGGACTGCTTGGGTTTTCTCTAGGATCTGCACACTGAAATGTGAAGATTTGATAAATTCTGGACTTTCCTGGCCTAAAATTATACTTATAAGGGCCGATCAAGTTGTTAGTAAACGTTTTCAGTCATTCATATATTACGGAAGATAGGATCTTGTAGGCGACGTTGAGAAGACTTATTTCTCTGTAGTTGGCGCAGTTCAGAGAGTCTCGTTTTTGTGGATCGAGCAAACGATGCCGAGATTCCAATTCATAAGTTGAAGAACATGGCAAAATTTGGGAAATTTCTTCCCGAAATTCCCTTGAAAGATATTGCAGTCATTTTTGCTCTTTGGAACTCAAGTTCAAAAGTTTGATAGTAGCTTACTGCTCCACAGATTTACCATAACACGACCTTCTCGACTGTGATGCATTATTCTTGCCAAGGCATGTGGTGCCTTGGCTGATGGTTGAGTTCTGTCTATTATTGGAAGTCCATTTTTTTATTGATCGTTTTTTTTTTAACTGTGGAAACACTAGCAGTTCCACCAGCTTTTTGCTTCATTTTCGCAGCTGACTTCCAGGCATTGGAAGCAGAACGTGTCGTATGGAAAAAAAAAAACAGAAAGGGGGTAACTACACGGCACCAACCGCGGCAGATACAGCTGTTGTCTGTTATTGCCGTTTTATTACCCTCCTTCTGTTCTTTTTTTTTCATATGCTACACTTGCATCGTTAAGGAAGTGTAGATCACATAAAACTTCACCACATTTTTATAGCAATAGCTATCCTTGACGAGCTCATGTACAATATTTGGAGTAATGAATCCCGTAACCTCTAACAATGTCGGCTCTATCCAGTTGAAGCGGAGTGTATGTATATAATCATCCAAACATATATATGTACGCACATGTGGATATGGGGAGAGTTTCATTCTGAGTCGATGACCCAAAAACACAATTTTACGACGCAAGATGTTTTATGTGGAGCAGATTGAGTTAGGTCATGAATGAGATGACGATTGTGGGTATACAGATGTGTGCTACATATATGTTTCCCTGTTTTTGTATGATCGCTTGTGTTGAATAGCGTTTTCGATTTTTGTTTTCAGATTTTGCCCAAAGATCAAATTTTCTTCTAAAAATGAAAAATTATCTAGATAATAAGTGATCTGGATTAAGATAAACATCAAGAATGAATTTGGAATTAAAAGTAAGAGGAATTGTTATACAAGTTGGGCTGCTAATATTCATGTTCAGTCATAGTCATATTGTTGTTTGAATCTTCATTTCCATAGGGCGTCAACGCAAACGGGATCGACGATTTTTCGAAGTATTGTCCTCTCGAATCGACCAAGGATTTTTCATCCGGTTGCGAAACCTTCCATGCTTCAGCACCGTAGAGCAGGACTTATATAGGATCTCCTTAGTAGTTCGAGTGAGGGCTTTGCTACTGAATGGCCGTCTTTGCCCCAAAAAAAGTACCAGCGGTTGGCAAGCGTAATTCTTCGTTTAATTTTTAACGAGATGTTGTTGTCAGAGTTAGTAGCGGAGCCGATATAGACAAAGTCCCCTACTACCTCAAAGTTATATCTGTCAATGTTGACGTTCTATCTAATTCGTCAATCTTGTGTGTCCTTTTGTGTTGACAGCATATACTTCGTCTTGCCCTCATTTACTGCTAAGCAACTCATTTTTGCCGCTTCCTTCTCTATACTAGCAAACGTTGCTATGACATCACGTTGGGTCCTACCAATATGCTAGTACTTGTACAGATTTTTGGAAAATTGTGCCTCTGGTGTTGGCTCCGGAGTTTTGCACAATCCTCTCAAGAATCAGATTGAAGAAGTCACATGACAGCGCATCGCCTTGCCTACATCCTTTTTTGGTATCGAATGTGTCAGTGAAGTCGTTTCCGACCCTGATGGAGCAGCGAGAAATCTCCATCCTCATCCTACACAAACGGACGAATTTGGGCGGTATACCAAAACTAGACATGGCTCTGTCTAGTTTTTTTTCGTCTCTATAAATGCTGTCGTATGCGGCTTTGAAATCGATGAATAGGTGGTGGATATCGATTTGGACTTCTTGGGTTCTTTCCAGGATCTGTCGAAGTGTGTAAATTTCGTCGGTTGTGGACTCTGCTGGCCTAAAACCACACTGATAAGGGCCGATCAGGTTGTTGGTGAATGGTTTCTGGCGTTGACATATTACAGCAGATCTTGTGGGCAATGTTGAGTAGACTTATGCCTCTGTAGTTGGCGCATTTTAGAGAGCCTCCTTTTTTTTCTGGAACGGGCAAACGATGCTGAGGTTCAATTCTTCAGACATACTTTCTTCCGACCAGATTTGGCTTATGAGTTGGTGGATGTTAATCTCCGCCGGCTTTATAAATGTCAGTGGGAAGGCCGTCATTTCCGACAGCCTTATAAAGCTTGAGCTTAGATATTGCTTTCCACACTTCACTTAGTTCGGGTGTTTGGCAGTCCTCGCTGTCGTTGCCAATGTTGAATGGTTCGTTCTGCCTGACAGCGGAATGTTGTTCGTCATCGCGGTTTAACAGCCTGCAGAAGTGGTTCTTCTCAGCATCGACTGTGTCTCAACTACGATATTTCCTTGTTCATCTCAACAGGATTCTGTTCGAGCCATGTATCCTTGGCTTTGATGTTCTACACTTTGGTAAAACTTGCGAACATCGTTCCTGGAGTGGCACCTCTCTATATCCTCGATCGCGCGCTTTTCTTGCTCTTTTTTCTTCTTTCTGAAAAGCCGGTGTTCTTCCCTTCTTCTCTGCCTATAGAGCTCAATGGCAGCTCTCGCCTTCACCTTCAGCTTAGCCTTGTAGGCCTCGTTCTTGGCTGCAAGCATCTGTCGGAATTCCTCATCAAACCAGGGGTTTATTGCTGGTGGGCGCGAACAACCTAGCGCCCTAGTGGCTTGTTGGCATCGTTGCCATTGTTCTTTGACATTCGATGCTGTTGGTATGGTGGTAATCGAGAGGATACGCGTTGTGCGAAGGTCTTGGCGGTCTTTTGCGATTGCAGTCTTTCGATATTAATTTTTTTTTCTTACAATTGGTCCGAGTCGATGTTAGCTCCTCGGAGTGTTCAGACATCCAAAATACTGGATGCGTGCCTGTTGTCTATCGCTATGTGATCAATTTGATTGACCGTTCGTAGATCTGGAGACCGCCATGTCCCCTTGTGGATATCGAGGTGAGGAAACCGTGTGCTGGCTATAGTGGTATTCCGTTCCGTAGCGAAGTCAATTAGCCTAAGTCCGTTACCAGAAGTGTTGTCGTGTAGGCTATGTTTTCCGACAATACTGCTAAAGATGTCTTCTCTTCCTATCTTTAAAATCATCCAGCACGATTTTTACACCGTACTTCGGCAGTCGCTTATAGGTTTTGTCAAGGAGCTCGTAGAAGAAATCCTTAGCTATCTCATCGTTTTCCCCTTTCGGGTGTGAGCGCATGTACGTCTTATGTTGGCGAATACGGACTTGATGCAAATCTTAAGAATGATTTCGTTGATGTCTTGGAAACATAGGACTTCTTGCATATGTCTGGAATTCATAACAAATCCGCATGAGAATAGTCGCTGTTTCTGCTCACTATAACACGGTCCGTGGTAGATGTCAAAGTTTTTCATCCTCTTTTTGCGCGGCCAATCCCATCATATTTCCTGGATGGCAGTAATGTCTGGTTTGTAGCAGTTTAGGGCTTCCGCTGGTTGTTTGCTTACACCTTAATATTTTTACATTCTAGGTTCAGATACGAACGTCGATGTCCTCAGCCCTTTCCGAGGCTATTGGTTGTTTCGTAAAATTAGCTTTTCGTCCATGGCTGGGTAGTTAACCCAATGCACAACCCCCAACTTGGAGGGCCAGTTCCAATTTATTGGGTATCTACCCCCCAGGACACATATCCATCAGTATCCACTACGGGATTAAGCGCTGTCGTTGGCCTTTTGTTTCATCCGCCATCATCTCTGTTCAATGGGTCTGACTAACTCTTGAAATTCCTAGACAACCCGTTGTCCGAAAATTTTGTCTAGCAGCTTGTCTAGGTTCGCCTGGGACAGCTAGCCGGATATTCATTCTGTGCCATTCTGCCCTGGCTGTTTATGGTGTTGCTGTTTTTCGTCGTGTTATCAACACTCGCGCTTATCGTTTAGGAAGTCAAATCCGGTTGGATGAGACCAACACGTGATGGTCACCACTTGGTGGTTAAATTTAAGCACTTGATGTGTAGTCAGAGGTACAACCACAGGGCAATGCTAAGTTAAAGTCAATCAGAGTCTACCATCGTTGTACAGCACCCAACAATCATATTTCGTTTTCTAAAACGGAATAAAGCCAAACCCAAAATTTGGCCTTATTTCGCTTCACCGGTTTTGCGGATGTAAGCTGACTGATGATGCACTCCGTAAGGACCATTTTCAACCAAACAGGGGTTATCTATCCATTCAAGTCGATTTCGAGCTCGAAAAAAACTTTTTCATAAAACTTACCTAAGGCCTAATCGCTGGAAAAGAATCGAATTATTCACTTTGGAAAGCAATTAAAGTCATAAAACGGTCAATTAACGCTGTGCCACCAATTAGAGTCTGGGCAAAAAGCAATAAGGAAAAAGCTGACGTTTTCGCTGCACATCCTAAGGAAACATTTAAACCATTTGAAGGTCCATAAAATATTTATTTATTCGAGACTACAACCGAGTGTTATTTAGTTTGATATGCAAGTATTGCCGAGCTTAACCGGGAAATACAGAAAAATTATATAAAATATTTGTCTCGTATCTTAAGCTCAAACTTGGAAACGAAAAATCAGAGTTCAAACAAATATTGGCAGGAGTACCCCAACGAAGCGTCCTTGGACCACTCTTGTTCCTCCCATTTACACATGATATCACACAATCAAACGGTAGAATAGTGGCAACGTTTGCTGACGATACTGCTATGCTAGCGGTTGGCACAACAATGGAGGAAATAAATATGAAACTACAAAACGCTCTTAACGAGGTCAATAAAAGGCCAAAATTCTGGTGGATTGCATTTAACGAGAGCAAATCGATTCATGTAGATTTTTCCTATAAACGGACAAACAATTTGCCACTATATCTCAATACGGTTCGAGTCCCTTTTACAAATGAAGCGAAATATCTCGGAATGACACTCGGTGCAAAATTAAAACGGAAGTCGCATGTAAAAAAAAAATTCGAAGAACTTACAAATAAATTCAGAGAACTCTACTGGTTAGTCGGAAAATATTCGAAGCTTAACCTTGATAACAAGCTGCTATTATACAAGCAAGTGCTAAAGCCGGTCTGGACATATGGCATACAACTCTGGGGTTGTACCATTGAAACGAATCTTTACAAACTTTTGATAACAAAATGATAAGATCAGTCGTCGGTGCGCCGTGTTATATAAGGAATGAAGTTCTTCGCAGAGATCTAGGTATCGCGGTTAAAGATGAAGCGAAGAATTTTGCACGCAAACATAAAAAACGTTTATTGGACACGTTAACACAAATTCGTCCTCAAAATTCTTGACGATGCAAATTTATTGCATCGTCTTCAAGGAACTAAGCCCTTAGATTTGTCCCGATAATAACAAACCGCGCTATAAATTACGGAAAAAGCAGGAACTCTCACAGGAAAGTTACCTGCCAAACATTCAGTAAAAATACAATTTTTTGGCGCAACAGGCCCGTTAGCAACCAGGGTCGAGATTTCTCACAACCATTCGTGAGTGCGTGTGTACTTCATGCATGAAGGCGGGACCACCTGTCTTATGCCGACTCCGAAGGGGGAATTCCAGATAAGCTACAGTTGATACTTCTCGGATGATTTGTCAGATCATCACAAGAGGAGGGCCAGTGAAAAATCATTTAGGTGTTTCTACGGCTGGGAATCGAACCCAGACCTACTGCGCAGCAGTTCATCGCACCAACCTTTGCTTTACTGAGCTCTCATTACTCGTGATAAAAAAAAAATTGCTAGATAAGTCGCATACTTAGTTGCAATACAAATACAAAAACCGTGGTGGTTTTAGTGGGTTAAAGTCTCACACTACTCTAGGAACGTGCTCATCGTGTCTATGAAGATTTCCACCAGCCCAGGGGAAAAAGAATGATCAAGGGGTGTTTTAAGTGCGGTTAGAGTCCCACACTACTTTGGGTTTTTAACCCCACTGTGTCTTTTGAGATTTTCACCTTCATCAACAAAAAAAGAAAAAAAATTGATAAAAACAATCGAATGAAAAATTAATGAAAACCGGAAGAATGTGACGTCAAGGTATGACGTAGCATACCTTGTCTTGTTTTCTGTGTATCATGCATCAACTCGTCCTTACAAACACTTGTCTGAGCATTTTTTTTCTGGCACGCGTCAGTCGTCTCACAGATGAAAATACCTACCGGACTTTGCGCAGACGCAAAGCAGTAAACAACTCATTCACTGTGGCACGAGGTGCTATCCCACGTGTCGCCGGTTCATGTGTTACAGCTACGCTGCGACTACTTGTGTAACCCAGACGACGATCATTCAGGACACACAGGCATGCCTTCTGTACCGTACCATTTTGGTTTTGTTCTCCATTTTCCGTTTTTTCAAACTTCAAATTGATCGCGCTACTCGGTTCATGCTTAACATAAACGGTGATGTAGCTGTTGTTCAAAAAAAAAAATGAAAAAAAGATTGGGATATCTACAAAATTAAGGGAGTGTGCCTACCACACAATTGTATCTCAACAATAGAATCTCTATTGAACAAAATTTTTCTATGAAAGTGGATTAAAGGTACCCCGATCGTTCTTTTGTGGGACCTGCTACGTCAAAGCGAAATTAAATGACAATTCAAACACAACACACATGATGTAACAGAACGGACACACTATAACCAAGCAGAACGGCATAACCTCGGTACTCCCATTATTTCTATTCATTTCATGTATCTAGATGCTTTTTTTTTTATGTGTTTGTGTGCGATTCATTTTTTTTGTTTTGCTTGTATCTTTTATTGATTGCGACGGTTATTTCTCATGAACGAGCGATCAGTGATTCAAAAAGATGCACATCGCGCGGGTACTCGCGAAATGTAAAAGATAGATTTAGCAGATATTTTGTGCCGCATAAAGGTATGCCCATGCGCACGGGATTGAAGAGCAGCGCGAAAAAAAACCATCAAAGAAGGAAGTGCAGACAATTTCAAAAAGCAGAACTAAATTAGTGCGTATGATCCTTCCACGGCGGAGATCTTTTTCGCTCCCAATCTCTCCTCTCTCTGGTAATCTATCTATCTCTGTACATTCATGTAGATATATGGATACATGCATGCGGTGGATATACCCGAAAGGAGGAAGGCAGCTCTCTACAAAAGAATTAATGGCGAGTTATATGTTCTGTCGTTGATCGTCGTCGTCGGTCGGTGCGATGAGTTTGCCTGGCAAAGGGAAAGGACTAGACTTGTATCTATATGTGTGTAGTTAACCGGAGATTGAGATTATTATTATATTACCCGCTTTTAATCAATAAAAAGGTAATAAATTAATTTTGGCTCATATAAAGGAACCTAGAACGATAGCAAGTTGGTTGCGTTACGATGCAGACGGAGTGGGGGCGCGGCACGTGTGCTCTTGGTACTTGTAGTAGATAAATAGAGCGCGCGCTTAGGTACTATTCCAAAAAAAAAAAAAAAAAAGTATGCAGATCATTTTTTTTTCGTGTGTTGTTGTAACTCTACCTATTCCATTTACATGTTTAACTTTTAGTATTGAAATGATCCTTTTTGTTGGGTGTTTTCTGCTTTATTACAATTTTGTCGGAGCAGAGAGCGCTGTGTTCTGCGAATAAGGTTAAATAGCAACCACACCAGCCGAATGCATCCTGGAGGAGATGCATAAATCTTAATTCATTGACAGCTTTTAAATGGAATACGATTTTAATTTCCTTATCTCTGGTCTTGGTGTACGTAGGATTTGTGCTCTTCTATTATATCGCCTGTCAATGCGCGAATTAATGCAATTAGGAAGTTTGCCAATTTCGCAGGATGATTTTTTTTATTTCAAGAAAAAGGAGTGTTCTGGAAGAAGATTTTTTTTGTTTTTTTTATATGGCATTGTTGACATCCTGGTGCTGAGAAGCGTAGTTCTCGTTATACTTGTTATATTTTCGGTATCTTTACCATAGGACTCAGAACTTGTTGAAAGGGTTCTCATTTAAATGATTTTTTAAGTGGCGATGGAGTCAGTTGTGAACCTAGGTGTACAACAACATGGCAACATTTAAAGCCCAGTCTATAGAACTCGTGCGCGCCACTCAGGCGAGGACTTTCTCTAGCCCTACACCATCATGGCAATCTTTTAAGTCAAGTCCGTAGATAACTGGCTCCGATTGTGAACTTCACGTTGGTTGAATTCGGCTTTTACTCGCGCGCGTCACTCAGACGAGGACTTTCTCTAGCCCTACACCATCATGCCAATCTTTTAAGTCAAGTCCGTAGATAACTGGCTCCGATTGTGAACTTCACGTTGGTTGAATTCGGTTTTACTCGGGCGCGCCACTCAAGCGAGGACTTTCTCTAGCCCTACACCATCATGGCAATCTTTTAAGCCCAGTTCATGGATATCTGGCTCCGATTGTGAACTTCACGTTGGTTGAATTCGGTTTAAACTCGCGCGCGTCACTCAGGCGAGGACTTTCTCTAGCCCTACACCATCATGGCAATCTTTTAAGCCCAGTTCGTGGATAACTGGCTCTGATTGTGCACTTTAAGATGGTTGAATTCGGGTTACATAAACTCGTGCACGCCACTACATCGAGGTCTTTCTCTGCTGCTTCCAGCGCTTGGGTATGAATCGGAGACTTTGAGGACCGGAGTATCCATGTGCTCATGTTCTAGCCACGAGATTATGAATTTCGTCAGTTTTGTAGCTAACTTCTGTATCGTATTTAGAAATGATGTAACCAGATGTGGTCCATGTCCAAATATGAAGGCCATAGTTTTTAAAATGAACTCTTGGCTGAAACTTGCAATCCACAATCCATTGCCTTACTGTCATCAGCAAAGGAATGAACTGGATCCCCAGTCCATTCGAAGGAATGGATTGGATCCACAATCCATACATTTATTGATGATAGTAAAGGAATGGATTGGACTGCAAGCTTCATCATAAAAAAAAATGCGAAAAAGTGTTTGAGACAAAACAAAGGCATAGGTTAGGTTAGGTAAGGCTACAGTGGCCGTGCTCCGCTGTGGTACAACGTGGATTTGAGAACTTTCTCAATCTTCGTTCGTTTAATTGAATTATTCAGAGCTGACTATACAGCGTAGGAGGTTTCTGACATTAATATTAGCCCGCCCATCTGGATTATCAATGAAATAGTTGCGCAAATAGTTTTCTTTGGTCGGAGAGAGTTAGGCAAGAGCAGAGAAGTTGAGGAATAATTTCCTCCACTGCTTTGTCCAAGAAGTTTCCTCAGAATTCATTGCTAAAGAGGCCCAGTCGTTTAGCGTGTAGACCTATAGGACTGGACAGTGTCATGTAAGGACACCTTTTATGGTGCTGATGTTTGATCTGTTCAGCAGATCTGAAGCGCTTCTGGTCAAAGCTTCGCCAGAGGTACTTGGGTATATGGCACGTTGTGCCGTTTATCCATCTGCGGTTTGCTTTCTTAATCGCATCCTGTTGAGCTTACACCCGTACAAATTTTAGCTAACGAATTTGCAAGCAGATGGAGCGTTTCTGATGAATGTTAGGCCTGGATACTTGAGAAGTTGTGTCGTTTATCAATCTGCGGTTTGCTTTCTGGATTGCATCCTGTTTGATTTGTAATTTAAATGTATCCATTGGCATACCTAACATATCTGCTGACTGTAGAATGTCAATAATAGTTCACTGTCTGGCAAGCTCCTCCCTGGTATGTGTCTGTTGCCCGGCACCCAAAAGAGCTGAATGGTAAATGCTCCGCCATCTCGTTAAGAGAGAATCGGCAGTCGTGGGCTGGTTTCGAATTGAAATATCTTCCAGAGATTTCGTTGCCGCTTGGCTGTCGCTGTAGATGCTAACATACTTCGCAGATATGACATTCCTATTCAGCCAAGACAGGGCTTCTATGATTGCCATGGCATCCGCTACAATGATCGGGAAGGTGAAAGGATATGCTTAGGTTAAACATCTTGGAGAAAACACCTCCACCCACTCCAGATTCCGCTTTAGATCCGTCCCTGTAGATGTGAATAGAGTTATTGGTTCCGAAAGAATTCGATTCCCATTCAAGGCGACTTGGAATTGTTTTCCGGAAGCCATGCTCAAAACTGAGTTTGGTAGGATCATGGTCGGTGATTTCGGTAATGGTTAGGTGATCCAGAATCTTTGAGACTAAAGCCGTCAAGTTTGGTAGGGTCAATATGCAGGACTTTGTATTTTCTGCATTTTTACAAGAGTATAAGGCTTCGGTGGCTTTCTTAACGCGTTTTTGGTCGTTGGCTTCACAGTTCTGTTTTCAGACTCAGGTATTTGGCTGATTCTGTGAAATTGAGACTAAAGCCGTCAAGTTTGGTAGGGTCAAAATGCAGGACTTTGTATTCCTGCTAAAAAGGACTGATTCGGTTTTTTGGGGATTCGCGCCGAGTCCACATCTAGCGGTCCATTTATCGAGTACAGAGTATAAAGCCATAAAGCCTTCTGATATAACATGAACAGAATGATTCGAGAAGTATTCATATAATTCATAGAAGGAAAGTTCCATCGATTGGCAAAAGGGCTCAGTGCCAAACCCTTTCAGGTGGCTTAGAATAATCAACGATATGCAACGATACTGATTTTGCCACGAAGATGGATGTTTGGTTACAAATTTTGGTGAGATATGACGACAAACCACCAGGGATACTAAGACCATATTGCTGATCATTAAAATTGCAGATTCATGATATTTCATGGGTGGGTGCAGTGGTTGGATAAGGTTAGGTTGGTGTGTAGACGAGGTAGGCCGTATATGTCTTCGCTCACCACAGTCAGGTCTATATAGACCCATTGTGATGCCCATTTTACTTGTTCCGTTACTGTCCACAATCCAAAAAAGAGCATCTTAACATTATTATTAAGTGCCAAAAACCTTCAGTTCTAAAAGACAACGCTTCACTAGCTTGGACTCTAGTTTATCAGCAGAGATAGGTTTAGTTCCAACCTGACTAACAATAAGGATGATGATATCATCCGGTGGTATCGACAGCATTAAGGTCACTTTGGCTGCCTCTGCTACTGCCAATATCTCAGTTTGAAAGACAGTGATATATTCATAGAGACGAAAAGTAGTGTTCAGCTCCAGCGATTAAGTCCTATTTTGAACCATCAGTATGGAAACATACGGTTTCGTTACAAAGTTCTTTCGTCTCCCAATACTCGTTTATTTGAAAGATGCAGGAGAATAAACTTTAAAAGCCTAGCCTAGGTGTCTAGCCTAGATGTCTATTGAGCCTAGGTATCTATTCAGAATTGGAACGTGTCCATCTGACTTAAATTTCCTGAAGTTGAGCTGGCTAGTTCTTAGTGAACTTTTGCCTAAAGGTTATTTCATATAAAGGTCTAGCGGTGGTAGCTTGAGGATGGTTTCCAGACCCGCATTTGGTGTTCTTCCCATTGAACTAGTAGCAGCAACACCTCAGTGATTTTTCACTGGCCATCCTCTCGTGACAGTGTGACAAATCATCCGAGAAGTATCAATTGTTATGAAAAATTTATCTCAGCTGAACCGTTCGGATTTGGAATAAAACAGGAGGTTCCGCCATCGTGTAAGAAGTACACACGCACACATGAATGGTTGTGAGAAAAATAGCTAAGCCCTGGGTACTAACTAGCCTATTGCGCCATAGATTAATTTTTTTGTTTATCCTAAATGAAAGAAGAACCTAGGCTTAGGCCCTGTATGGGCCAAATATTTA
This sequence comes from Rhingia rostrata, assembly GCA_949824845.1. Taxonomy (NCBI): domain Eukaryota; kingdom Metazoa; phylum Arthropoda; class Insecta; order Diptera; family Syrphidae; genus Rhingia; species Rhingia rostrata. The sequence continues at coordinate 7,231,024 of OX463759.1, forward strand.
ATATTTTGCAAGATATTTCGTAGGTTTATCAGCTTCCCCATGACCTAAGAATCAAGGTGCATATTTGCTAATTTTGTCGGTAGCTGAAGCAAGAAGACGATTTGCCTATTTTATGGCCGGTCTGAAAAAATCCTGATTTCCGTTTTCTCAAGCGTGGCCCCAAGGTTTCTTGCTTCGGGAGAATATACACTAAAATTTGAACAATACGGAGAAGATTATCGTGGCCCTAAACCATATCTAGAACAATCATAATAAAGGTCACGCGAGTCGCTGTAACAAAAAGTCACAAAAGTGCTTCTTGGGTTCATGCTTAGCCGTCACGTCTACCTACATGGCTAGGGCCACAAGGAATTTAACAAATAGAATGAGAATCAGGCTGTAATTTTGGCAGCGTGGTGGAATACGTTTCAGAATGATGGGGGGGAGCTATCATCTGGACTACAGGACTTTTGTTATAATACTCTTGCAGCTGAATAAACTGGTAACGCTAGGCTGGTTTAAAAATGAGCAGAATGGAGATTTGCTCTATCTAGAGAGGTGACAGCAGGACTGTGGTTGTAAATGAAGTCGAAATCTTAGTCTTTGTTGTTTTTACTACTTTCGGGACATACTAGAAACGTTGGCCTTTACCTTTGGCAGTGGGGAGAATTGAAACGCTTAACGTGGTCATTTACATAATTTTTGGCTAATTGAAAATTTATTCCGTACTCAGTAGGATTGGTTTTATATGGCCGGCAATTTATCTCTGCATTTCTAAACAGCATCTCTACAGCTCGATCCATATCACCCCATTTGCATTTGGTTTGATACTTCTTCCCGATTAGGGCTAAAGGAACCCAGTTTTCGGTACCGCATTAGCAGTAGCAACCCTATTACTATCGAGGAAGCATATTGGCCTGTTGAAATGTTTGAAGAAAACCCTTTTTTCAAGACTTTCCAACTCTAGCTGTACCAGCTGTTAATAGACACGATCAGATGGGAATTTTTCGGTGCTGACTTGATGGAAGCTGTAGTGAAAGGATGCAACTCTTCACAGTATAAATGGAGTAAAGTTCTGCAGTTTTAGAGACGATTACAATTTTATCGAAATGATGATTCATCCGAAGTGTAGGCAACCTACCAACATACCATAGGCAAGGATAAGCCAAAAGGAGATTTTTTTTCTTTGAAAGCCTGACCCCAAGGTTAATTCTTCTCGTTAATTAATATGAGCACAATAATTCACTTCATCAGAATTTATATTTTGCTGTGTCTCATCACTGGATGACAGGCACCCTTGCCACTATTAAGATTTTCTATGCCTAGCATAGCAAAAAATAATCACCAGCATTACAATGTTAAGTCTCATTAAAAGGAACACTCTGTGGCAGAGATTCAACCCGTGGATAGCCCATTAAACCAACGTGTATTCAATGAAATCACAATAAGCGTGCGCCTTTGATGTGAAGCGATTTCGAAAGGTGTTCCTACGTTGGCTGATCATATGAGGAGCTAGGGCTTCATTAGTCTCGGTCCAGTCTCAAATCTCCCATCTATAGCGAAGCTGGTAGTCTTCCTTTAATTTGCCGAAGCGTGTAGCACAAATTCATTCGGTTTTCAATAACCTCAATGCGTAATTAAAATGAATGGTGATATGAGTGTTTAGAGGCGATATTGCTTCTTTTTTTTTATTTGTGTGCGTAGAGTTAATTTAAATCAATTTCATAGTGGTGTTCATCTGTTTGGGTTGTAGTTGTCAATTTGGAAAAATAATTCTGACAAACGTTATCGATTCAGAGTTATCATAGATGTACGCATATAATTAGTCCGAATATGAATACACTGTTGGACTGGTATTCATTTTACACCTTAAAGATTGTCATTGTACCTTAAGAGGCGAAGAAATGCACCAGCATATACCAATCGAGGTCATAATTCAAAAAAAATTTCAATTGAGATGTGGAATACGCATGTGGTTAGATGAGTTTATAGGGTGATTCGGTATTCTACATAGAAATTTGGTAAAGCCCAGACGTTATAATTTTGACTACACATCGAATGGGCACCTCCCAATGGTAGCTATGGGAGACCGTTCTCAGCCAACCAGATTCAAATTGTTAAATTTATATACCGGAGGGTTAAAGAGAAATAAAAGTAGCAAAAGCTATGGTCAGACAGGTGCTGGTTATCCAGCCTGCTGTCCCCAGGTCGGCTGGTCAAATGCTAGGCAATGCGATTATATGTAACCACTTGAAACTTACCAAGTTTGACTCTCGCCCTCCTCGTGGCGACCACCGTGTATATAGTACCTCGGTCGTAGGGGACGATGTGTCCTCACGCTAAGGCACATCGTCCTGTTTCCAATGTGGCGGAGGAAGGATTATCGAAATCAATCATTGACATTGACATTGACATTGACATCACAGTACTTCGCACATGAATGCAACGAACTACAGACACGTATCAGCACTGGCGACTGAGGCCATAGGCTGGGACAGATCAAGACATTAATACAACAGAGAGAGACAGATAGACACATAGAAGGAGAAACATATAACATAAACCTACGTGACACAATGGAGGAGACGTTGACTTATATTGTCTTCTATTATAACATAGGTAGCCTCAGATAAGCTGGCAATTTCTGCAGAAAACAAATGGTGCCGAAGCTGGGGCTTGAACCCGCAGCGTTTGGCCTAGCATGGAATCAACGATGGTGTATACCTCCACAGTTAGGATGGTCAGAGTGCAAAACCTAAGAGAGCTACTTCGACATATTCGAACAACAGGTCACATAGAAAACTCAAGGGTTATTCAGGCCCCTGAACTGCGATGTAATGGCGACCAAGTGGATACTGACACAACATGCCTCTCAAATTAGCTCGGCTCAAGGTTCATTCCAGACCACACGACCTCGACTCGGATATGATTTGGTAAATAACCTCCACCAACTCATAAGCCAAATCTGGTCGGAAGAAAGTATACCTAAAGAAGAGAACCTCAGCATCGTTTGTCCGATCCACAAAAACGCAGACCCTCTAAACTGTGCCACCTACAGAGGCATAAGTCTCTTCAACATCGCCTACAAGATCCTATCTGCTGTAATATGTGGACGCCTGAAGCCCCTTACCAACAACCTGATCGACCCTTATCAGGGTGGTTTTTGGCCGGGAAAGTTCACAACCGATCAAATCTTCACACTTCGGCAGATCCTGGAAAAAACCCAAGAAGTTCAAATCGATATCCACCACCTATTCATCGATTTCAAAGCCGCATACGACAGCATTTATAGAGACGAAAAAAAACTAAACAGAGCCATGTCTAGTTTTGGTATACCGCCCAAGCTCGTTCGTTTGTGTAGGATGACGATGGAGAATTCTCGCTGCTCCATCAGTGTCATAAACGACCTCACTGACACAATCGATACCAAAAAAGGATTTAGGCAAGGCGATGCGCTGTCATGTGACTTCTTCAATCTGATTCTTAGAGGATTGTGCAAAACTCACGAGCCAACACCAGAGGCACAACTTTCCAAAAATCGGTACAACTACTAGCATACGCCGACGATATTGACATCATTGGCAGGACCCAACGTGATGTCATAGCCACTTGATAGTATAAAGAAGAGAGCGGCAAAAATGGGTTTAGCAGTAAATGAGGTCAAGACGACGTATATGCTGTCAACACGAAAGGACACACAACATCGATGAAATGGACAGAACGTCACCATTGACAGATATAACTTTGAGGTAGTACGGGACTTTGTCTATCTCGGCTCCGCTATTAACTCTGACAACAATATTTCCTCAGAAATTAAACGAAGAATTGCTCTTCTTCGGTCTACGAATGCAATTCAGTAGTAAAGCCCTCACTCGAACTACTAAGGAGATCCTATATAAGACCCTGATCATCACAGTCCTGGTCTATGGCGATAAAGCATGGACCGTCTCAAAAGCGGATGAAGAAATCCTTGGTCGATTTGAGAGGAAAATTCTTCGATAAATCTTCGGTCCGGTTCGCGTTGACAGGCTATGGAGACGAAGATTCAACCAAGAACTATACGAGCTGTACAGCGACATGCCCCTGGTCAAAAAAAACTCCGCATTGGACGTTCAAGATGGCTAGGACATGTAGAACGAATGGACACCAATACTCCGGCTCGCAGAGTCTTCGATTCCCAGCCAAACGTCGGACGCAGTAGAGGAAGACCTCGCCTTAAGTGTTGCGCGCTTAATTAAAAACCCATCTCAACCAACTTGGAGTGCGCAACTTGAGGCAGTTAGCTAAGAACCGGGCTAATTGGAGAGGCATGTTTGGTTGAGGCCCAGGTTCATTCCGGACTGTAGCTTCACTTAAGTAAGAAAGTAAGGCTATACATTTCTTAAAAGCAGCCTGGCTCAAGGTGCATCTGGGTTTGACACAAATGTAAATGGTTTAATGGAATTCGAGCCTGATGATGGCTTACCCCAAGCTACACTGTTAACGATTCTCCAGATGGCCAAAACATTCGGGGAGTCTTCTTCCGATTGTGGAGAAGTTCTCTCAATAGACAATGATATGGCAACAGAAAATCCAGAGCAAGGGCTTAATATTGATTGTACGAGTATCGAAACAGTAGACGTAATCGACAACAATGGTACGGATACTCAACCTATATCTGAGGGTTCGTCTGAGGTATACTCAAATAAAACAGCGTTAATATCCATTGCAAATTTAAAGCAGTTCTTGCATTCGAACATTAAAAAAATTTAGAAAGCCATATGCAAAATAGAGTTTTGAAAGAGAAACAAAAAAATTTACGTCAATCGACTATTTCAGAATTTTTTTTAGCTATAAATTGTAACGTTTTTAATTAAGAAGTCTGTACGGAAGATATTGTTGCTCTCTTTTGAAATGTATTGACAGGGGACCCACTAATGCTATCTTTTCATTTTGTGTTATTTTATGTTTTTTACTATGTAGAACTTGTACATACATATAAGCACATACGTATGTAATTAGATATAAACAACTTAATACATATGTAAAGGTGGATTTCCTTACTTGACTCTTCAGCAATCTTAAATTAACAAAAAAAAAATGTCTAAATCTAAAGCTAAAGCTAAGGCTAAATTGCTTTCTGCTTTCCTGCTGAGTACTATTTGCAGTCTTTCGTATTTTTTTCTTTGTCTATGTTGTTGAAGGTTTCTCTGCTCTGCGTATTTTTTCGATTGCCAATACTGCCAGAAGAGTTTCCTTGGATGGGTCGTCTATAAGTTTGTATATGCCCGCATGCACCTGACCGACAAAAACTCCCAACCGCCTATGCCAAGCTTCAACACTATTTTGAGTTTTTGGAAAATTGTGTTCCGCTGTTGTCCAATTGATCCATTTGTCCAAAAGTCTAGATTGCAATCGGGGTTTTCTATCATTGTAGTTGCACCTGAACCAATTTGCGATCTGTTTTGCCTCAACATGTCTTAAATTTTTGTAGTACTCCTTGAAGTAATCATGTACCTCGTCGCTCGGTATAAAGGCAAGAGCTTTTAGCATCCGGATTGCGTGCGAAAAAGATTCATTGCTTCAATATTTTCGAGCGTATCCTAGACCTTCAACTTTTCTCCAGATTAGTTGTTCCAAATGGAAGAGGCAATCTCTCGTTTGGATTATAGACAATCATTTATAGAATTATAGACAATTATTTCGATTATCTATGGCATATGTAAGTAAGTGAAATGGAAGGTAAAACTAACCTCTTCAAAATACCATTTGAAAACTTAAAAGAATTATTATTGTTAATTTTGTTAACAAAAAACCGCATGCTTAAAACAAAACGCAAAAAAGTTCGTCCTCCGTGATTCTCATCAATTGGCACACTATTCCATTTGGTTGATATATCATCCGTGTTGCTGTCTTTGGTGTTTAATACGAAATACGCTCTCCGTGATTCTCATCAAGTAGAGCAACTATTTCATATGATGTGTATGTAGTCAATGTTGCCATCACTTAGTATTGAAAAAAGGAAAATTCGGGCAAACGTTATTCGGGGAACCTTGTTTCGGGATATCATTTTTCGGTAAAGCGTTATTCGCGATTATGTATTTCGGGCAAATGTTATTCGGGTGACCGTGTTTCGGGATATCATTTTTCTGCAAAGCATTATTCCGGATTATGTAATTCGGGCAAACTTTACTCGGGAAAACGTAACCCGAGGAACTGATTCTCGGGAAAACAACCCCAACCCGGTTATTATCCATGATGGCATCGATAGTATTTGCAGTTCGATGTCACCTCACACACACTTTGCTTCATTAACATTTTAGGATGGGAAGCGCTTAATGAGAGACACTTAGTAACCAGGTCCTATATAAGATTGTTATTATCCCAGCCCTGCTCTACTCTGCAGGAGAGTGCACTACATCAAAGGAGGTTGAAGAAATCCTTGATAGTTTTGAAAGATTTACTCGGAGAATCTTTGCTCCCGTTAGTGTTTACGGGCTATGTAGACAATATTTCAACCATGAAGTTTCAACGCTCCACAGCGACGTGTACATCGTGTATCAAACAAATTCGCATTACACGTTTCAAATTATTAAGCGAAGCTTAAGGACAGGAATGCCCCAGACAGAAGATCAAAAGGTACGGACTTTTGGTTTTATTGATATCTATTTCCCTTACCATCCTTTCTTAAAGTTAACCACTAAGTTTCACTTGTATGGCCGCATTCAGCCTACAAACGCCGCCTTAAATCCGCCAAAAAAATGTCTGTTAAGCTAACCACTAGCTAGTTAAATAAATCGGTTCGTGCAAGTGGTCCTAATAGTGACGTAAATAAAGAAAATTGTCGAATTTGGGACTGTACCAATCCACATGAGATCCAAGAGCGTCCATCCTGAAAAAGTCACTGTTTTGGCTGGGGGTATGACCGGTTATATTTCTTCGAGAACGACGTCGCCCCGGCCATCACTGTCACCTGCGAGCGCTATAGATCGATGATTAACAGCTTCTTTATTTCATTTGGTTTCAACAAAACGGCGCTACATGCAGCACAGCTCACGCCACGTTGGAAATGATGGACGAGCTATTCGAGGATTAAATAAATCCGTTCAGTTAGACTTAATTCTAACTTGCACCGACTATCTTTATCCAACTAATCTAATGCTGATATACCCCTTTGTATGACTTTTCCAAATGGTTATTTCCATATTCATAGCACCACTGACTAATCACGACAATCACCGCCCGATATTAACACTTTGTCCCCAAACTCCATATTCAAGCACATATCTCGCACACTCATATACATGTGTGAATTAATTGCTTTCATTCCTTTTTGGATTTTGCTAAATAATGCGATAGTATTGCGCTTTACATAGTTTCATTATCGTTACCACTCCGATAGAACTGTTACTGGCTTAGAATACTAAGCGTTTCATACAATTTCTGTGATTTACATAAATCAAACTGAATAACACGTATCGGAAAGGCATCATTAAACGAGGGGCGTATATGTGTGTGATGTTTTTTTTTTCTTCACAGAGACTTAATTCCTTACGTGAGTAAAGTTGAAAAAATTTTAACATTGCCAAACGAAAATGGTAAAAAAAAAATTCGCCTCCATCTCCATCTCAGAAAAAAATATGCGTCCCCAAAAAGCTCGACAACACCTGAAGTATCTGCTCACGTAGAACGAGACTCAGTGCGAAAAAAAACGCTGCCTGATAGCCACTAAATGATGGCCACTGCCACTAATTAATAATGAGTGCATCAAATTGTATAACTTGTTGAAATCCTTACCAGTAGCAGACTAACAGAAGCAAGACCCTTGTGTTAGTCTGAAAGTTAAAAAAACTACAATGGGGAGTCTGTTTTCACATAATTAAACTTATTGCGTCCTTTATGACTTCAAGAACCTTCCGAGTTACCATTGATGGTTATAAATCCGAACACTGCAACTCATATCTTGATTCACTTATAGCCAAACTCTATCAGCCTGAACTAAAACTAGACTTTGTTGGGTATATGCCGACAGTATTTATGTACTAATATCTGGAGGAACGATGCAGTTGAATTCTATTTTAGAAACTGCAGATATGGCAATTCATACATGGTCCCAAGATACAGGTGCAATAGTTCCACCGTCAGAAGTAGATTTACTTCACATATGAAGAAAAAGAAATTGTAATCCAATGTCCTTGAATATCTCGGTTTCGAAAGGATCAAAAGTGTTGGGTATTACTTTCAGTTCAAACATGAAATGGCACATTAAGGTCAAAAACTAGCTGGAGCACTTAAAAAAAGGAAACACACTCCTTAAAATGATTTGTTCCAAGAAAAAAAGGACCCCATATTGAAACCGCGTTGAGAATAGCAAAAACTTCATTGAAGGTTCCTTACAACATGGGCTTACTAGCTACATGTGGCCAACATTCAAAAACTGAAATGATATCGACACAGGGATGAATAATTGCTTTCGGCTTTTGGAGTACTAGAGTCAACTAAAATCGAGGCTCTTAGACCTTGCAGAAGGTACCTTGCAGAAGGTACCTTACAACATGGGCTTACTACCTACATGTGGACAAAATCGAGGCACTTAGACCTTACAGAAGGTACCTCACAACATGTGCTTACCACCTACATGTGGACAACATTCAAAAACTGCAATGATATCGACACTGGGATCAAAAATTGCTTTCGGCTTTGGGAGTACTAAAGTCAACTAAAATCGAGGCGCTTGGACCTTACAAAAGGTACCTTACAACATGGGCTTACTACATACATGTGGATAACATTAAAAACCTGCAATGATATCGCCCCTAGGATCAAAAATTGCTTGCGGCTTCAGGAGTTCTCAAGTCAACAAAAATCGAGGCTCTTGGACCTTACAGAAGGTACCTCACAACATGGGCTTACTACCTACACGTGGACAACATTCAAAACCTGCAATGATATCGACACTGGGATGAAAAATTGGTTTCGGCTTCAGGAGTTCTCAAGTCAACTAAAATCGAGGCTCTTAGACCTTACAGAAGGTACCTCACAACATGTGCTTACTACCTACATGTGGACAACATTCAAAAACTGCAATGATATCGACACTGGAATGAAAAATTGTTTTCGGCTTCAGGAGTTCTCAAGTCAACAAAAATCGAGGCTCTTGGACCTTACAGAAGGTACCTCACAACATGGGCTTACTACATACATGTGGACAACATTCAAAACCTGCAATGATATCGACACTGGGATCAAAAATAGCTTTCGGCTTCAGTAGTTCTCAAGTCAGCAAAAATCGAGGCTCTTGGACCTTACAGAAGGTACCTCACAACATGGGCTTACTACCTACATGTGGACACCATTCAAGTATGGTCAGAAAAAGACGATTTAGAAAATATTATTCGATTGGCTGTGTTCCTCAAATCCCTATCGGAACGTCTAATCGTGGTAAAAGTCCAAATCTGGTAAAATCTTCATCTTTGCCTGATGTTGGGAAAGAACTCAAGATAATCAAACAGATACCTATAAATTGTTCCATAATATGAAAGCCACATAATATGATAGTGTTCACAGTTACGAAGTGCAGGTGGCCATGGCTCAGAGTAATGTGTAGTTGACTGCTAAGCCAAGCGCTGCGGGTTCAAGCCCCAGCTTCGGCAGCATTTGTTTTCTACGAAAATTGCCAGCTTATCTGAGGCCACCTGTGCGATAACATGAGACAATATAAATCGATGTCTCCTCCTCTGTGCCACGTAGGTTTATGTTATATGTCTTTCCTTCTATGTATCTATCCGTCTCTCTCTGTTGTATAAATGTCTTGATCTGTCCCAGCCGATGGCCTCAGTCGCCCGTGCTGTTATGTGTCTGTAGTTCGTTGCATTCATGTGCGAAGTACTGTGATGTCAATGTCAATGTCAACAGTTACGAAGTATATATTGCCCTGTCTAGTCTTGGACGTATCCCCAAAACTCGTCCGTTCTTCCAAGACGACAAAGGAAAATTCTCGCTGCTCAATCAAGGCTTAAAACGTCATCACCGAGACTTTCGATAGCAAAAAGGAATTTGGACGAAATCGCGTATTCTATTTGTTTCTCCGAAATTTCGATAGAAAATATTTTTTCTTGCATTTTCGGTCAAATTATAACTAAGTAGTGAAAAACAAAGTGCTGCACCTTATTTGATTTAAACTACAATTATCTGCTCTTCTAAATATTTACGAGTCGTGGTTGATTTTTGGCATTGCAAACAGCTATAAAGGAAGTTAAATAAAATAAATGATATTACATGTCTATATGCTATTAGAGGGTTATCTACACAGAATAGGCCCTTAATTCCAGTCAAACCAACACCAAAAATATTAAATAAAAAATAACTTGACACCTTGGTACAATTTCCATCGCTGAGTCTCTACACTTTTCTCTTCCAACAGGTTTCAAGGCATACATCACACATATTCATCACGAAAAATCCTGACAATAATTCCATTGAATTATCTGAATTGTTATTCTGAATGAAGACTGAAAAATTTCGATCAACATTTTATTTTGCTTAGCATTTATTAAAAATGCTCGATAGCTAATTTATTATTGGCGATTCGTTCAAATTCTTAAAAACCACCTTAAAGATTTACTTAAAGATTTTGGACATAAGTATTTTTTGAACTTCTACAAGGACTATAATCTAGTGATCCAAATACCAAGATTTGAGTTTAGAAAAATGTTGAACACCAGCTATTGTCTACACAAATTGTTTTTACGGAACTTAACATATTTTGTCCCTCTAAACTTATTATAAAAAAATTATTTAAAACATACGTTAAGGTTGAAATCGGCTTAAGCAAAAGTTTAATACACTTTACCTGCTCTTACTTGATGGTTCCTAAAACTCGAGAGTGGCTTTCATTCTTTAAAGATGGAGCTAGGGCACATTTTTGCCTGAAACAAAATGACACAGCGACGTCCACATCAACACCGAGAGCGACTTTTTGTTATAGGATTTCCAAGTTATTTAATTTAGTAATTTAGGACTAACTACTAAGTCAATATTGTTATGTATGTTACGTCTCTCGAAAATGTTGATCCTCACCCATTTTTTGGTGTTGGTTATTTCAAGGATGATTTTGGGTGTTACAAGATTCGCACACTGGTTTGTAATGGGTGATTTTTTAAGAGTCAAGTTTTTCAGGTTGGCAGTACTGGTTAGTAATGGCGTCCAAACGTCATCTGTCAAAGTGAAAAGTTTTCAGTGTACTCTGCCATTTAATCATGGAAAGACTTAGAAACGAGAAACGATTGCAAATTATTGAAATTAATTATCAAAACTCGTGCTCTGTGAAAAATTTGCACCGTTTGTTACGACCGTATTTTGGTCGTCATAATCGACCTGGTGAATCAACCATTCGTGTTGTTGTCACAAAATGCAAACTAAATTTACTTTGTTGGACATTAAACCATGGTACCGAAGGGAATATTGCAGTCGTAGCGTCAAATGTTAATGAAGATCGTGAAATGTCAATTCGTCGCCGTTCTCAGCAATTGGGCATGTGTTACTCAACTACATGAAAAATTTTACTCTTCGATTTGGGTTTGCAAGCCTATAAAACTCAACTTGTGTAAGAATCGAAGCCGAATGATCTACCAAATTTTGGGAGAATGGGTCTTAAAACAGCTCCATGAAAATCCGATATCTTATCGAAAACTTGTGTTCAGGGATGAGGCTCATTTCTGGCTTAACGGATACGGAAATAAGCAAAACTGTACCGTCTGGAGTGATGAAAAGCCACTAGCCATACAGGAATTACCGATACATCCCGAAAAAAGACAGTTTGGTGTGGTTTATGGGCTGGTGGCATCATCGTTCCATTTTTCTTAAAAGACGAACGTGGAAGAAACGTTACCGTCAACGACGAACGATATCGAGCCATGATAAGCGACTTTTTCTTTGCCCTAGTTTGCTGAGTTAAACTAGGTTGACATGTGGTTTCATCAAGATGTCGCCACATGCTACGCTCGTGAAACAATTGTAATGTTGAAGGACTAATTTGGTGAGCAGCTTATCGAAATGGCCCTGTGAGATGGCCGCGAAGATAATGCGATTTAACGCCTCTTGATTATTTCTTGTGGGGTTATGTAAGGTTGTTAGACTATGTAAGCAAGACGAACACGATTAAAGCCTTACAGGATAACATAACACGCGTAATTCGTGGATAACAGCCGGAAATGATCGGAAAAGTGACGCAAAATTGGAACTTCCGCATGGACCATTTAAAACAGAGCCTCGGACAACATTTACAGAAAGTTGTCTTTATAACGTAAAGTGCAAAGGCCTATTTAACCGTTACAATTTTGAATTTTTGATGCAAATTTGAGTGTTTTATTCGGTTTTTAAAAAATCTATCATTCTCAAATGCTTTTTTTTAAGGAACTCCTTAAAGAAGATCGATGATCAAAAATGTTTTTTTGAATAAATGTAGATACGCAACACTGTTAAAGCAATCCACAGATAATGTAAAGTGTGGTTAACGTGAGTATCTAGCCAGTTCAGCTGTTATTTCACGGTGGGCCTACGCACATGTCCGAACCATAGAAAAAGGTTGGTATACACCCCAATATATAGGACACATTATAAAAGTGCATTTCAAAAATCGTGTGTGTTAGCCACGACCTTTATTCTTGGTAAGGAACGGGGTCTATCTACACCTCTTGTATTCTAAAGCCACCATAAACTTTAGAATACCATACGTTCACGAGATACCGGGTAAAAATCAACTACCACGATACTTCCAAAAAGGGGTTACCTATCATTCAGGCCAAGACAAGTCTTAGGGACTCATGATTCCCGAGGTATCAGGCTTATAGTCTCTGGTGAGACTCCGCACGACCTTCATCATGGGTCCGATGAAAAATCCAGTCCAGAATCTTATAAGCTACACAGTCACTACTAACCAGGTAAGTAATCAGCAGTAACGACACTTCATGCGGCATCTAGATGCAATTGCATATTCGGGAGGAAAATTCTTCGAAAAATCTTCGGTCCCGTCTGCGTTGACGGGCTATGGGGACGAAGATTCAGCCAAGAACTATACGAGCTGTACAGCGGCATGCCCCTGGTCAAAAAACTCCACATTACATGTTGAATATGGCTAGGGCATGTAGAAAGAATGGAGACCAATACTCTGGCAGAGTCTTCGATTCTCAGACAGACGTCGGACGCATTAGAGGAAGGTCTCACGATAAGTGGCGCCCACAAGTAGAAACCGACCTCAACCAACTTGGAGTGCCCAACTGAAGGCAATTAGCTAAGGACCGGGCTAATTGAAGAGGCCTGTTGGTTGAGGCCCAGGTTCATTCCAGAATGTAGCGCCACTTAAGTAAGAAAGTAAGTCATCTAGCAAACTTATCATTTAACCAAAGCCTTATGGAAGTGGGCCTACATGAAGTCGGCTTGGATTGGTTCACGATGCGCTTTTACAGTCAACTTCTATGGCCTCCTTCGCCGCAGATCGCTTAGTAACGAAACAGCGATACTTAACTTTACAGCGGCTTCCTCTATCCACCACCTGAGGACCCGTCCAATGGGGACCCAACCCCCCCTGGTAGCAATAAATCAGTAAGTGAGCTGTGGAGTATACTTTGAAAACTCGGACTAGTTTTATCCCTGCAATGAGTGTAGCGTATTCCAAACCCGAATTCTAGCCAAAATCGACTTTACCGAATCGGCCAGAGTTTAAAACACATCACAAGATGATCTCCACCAACATAGATAGGCAGAAGGTAAAAGCAAAATCTGAACTCCAGATCTAAATGCTTCATGACAAAATAATATAGGAAATGAGCAACCTAAACTGAAATCGTGCAGCTACACTACCTTGATTGATAGTAGGGTTAAGCAATCTGATGGCCTGTAATCAAAAGGGTAATACCCAAGAAGGATCACTAAATAGGTGGCTTATGACTCATGACTTTTCAAATTTTAGTCAAGTGCGGACGAAATGGCTGCGCATAGGTCGTTTAGAATTAAACAAAAACTAGCTAAAAAGCTGAAACAAAATAGATCTGTGCCGCAATGGGTCCGTCTTCGTACTGGAAACACCATCCGAAATAATGCCAAGAGGCGTCACTGGATGCATACTAAGTTGAAGCTATAAGCTGCTCCTGCATTTGATGATACTCATAACCAAACCAAACAGTTTTGGGCATGACTTGGGTTAGCAAAACAAACGAGTTGACAGAAAAGCTACATAGACTGGAGCTTAATGCGCTTACGATCAAAAAGTCCTCATCAAAGCATAAGCATAAGCTGTTAAGCTACAACGAGCGCCAACATGGCAGAGCACCAAGAAATGCTTGACATACTCGTAGTGGACATACGACGGAAATCATTTCTAATGAAAACTATTCATGGAAATGTATGGACCTGAGTGGGGTATCATGATTACATTGGAGCTGCTAAACGGAACACACTTTCTGGACTCGAAGAACTTAGAAAGCCAGCAAAATACACCTAATATTAACCACCCAAACCAACGAATGAATAACTGCCTATCGCTAAGGAAGCTACTAGCAAGAAGGACTCATAAGTCTTTTATAAGCCTAGATCTTGTGCACAGAAACGAAACATTCTGAAAGCGTAGCAACTACAGACGCATAAGTCTCCTCAACATCGCCTACAAGATCCTATCTGCAGTAATATATGAACGTCTGAAACTATTTAGCCAAAACCCGATCGGACCTTATCAATGTTGTTTTAGGCCAGGAAAGTCCGCAACTGATCAAATCTTCATTCTTCGGCAGAACCTAGAAAAAATCCAAGAAGTCCAAATTGATATCCAACACCTATTTATCGATTTCAAAGCCGCATAGGACAGCATTTATAGAGACGAACTATACAGAGCCATGTCTAGTTTTGGTATGCCGCCCAAAATCTTCCGTCTGTGCACGGTGATGATGGAGAATTCTTGCTGCGCTATCAGGATCGGAAACGACCATTCGATACCAAAAATGGATTTGGTATCGCACTGTTATGTGACTTCTTTGAACTAATTCCTGAGAGGATTGTGCAAAACTCCGAGCCAACACCAGAGACACTTTCTTTCAAAAATTTCAAAAATTGGTGCAACTATTACCATACGCCGACGATATTGACATCATGGGTAGGACTCAACGTGATATCATAGCCACGTTTGCTAATATAGAAAAGGAGTCTGCGAAAGTGGGTTTGGCAGTAAATCAGGGTAAGACTTAGTTAATGTTGTCAACACGAATAGACCAGCAAAATCGACGTCACCGTGGACAGATATAACTTCGAGCAAAGAGTATAAAGTCATACAGATGACGCATTGAGAACAGAAAACAAAAACTTTTGCTCACCAGCTTTATTATAAGGGGGGGCAAGAGAAACGAGATCCAAACATATGACGGGCTGTGCCATTAAGACCCGCCATAGAACAATTTTTCTTGTATGCAGTGCATCATCTGTATGACTTTACAATCTTTGCCTCGAGGTAGTACAACACAGGACAGGATCTGTCTCTAGTGTGAACTCTGACAACAACATCTCGTCAGAAATTAAACGAAGAATTTCGTTACCAACTGCTTTTTCTTCGGAGTAAAAAGTCAATTCAGTAGTAAAGCCCTCACTTGAACTTTTAAGGAAATCCTATGGAAGACCCGGTTCATCCCAGCCCTGCTCTACGACGCTGGGCCGTTTCAAAAGTGAATAAGAAATTCCCTGGTAAATTTTAGAGAAAAACTCTTCGAAAAATCTTCTGTCCCGTTTGCCTTAACGGGCTATGGAGACGAAGATCCAAACAAAAACTATAAGAGCTATGCAGCGACATGCCCCTAGTAAAAAAAAACTCCCCAATTGAGGCTTAAGATGGCTAAGACATTTAGAATGAATGGACAAAAATTCTCTGACTCGCAGAGTCTTTGAGCCAGACGTCGGAAGCAGTAGATGCAGACCTCGCCTTAAGTGGCACGCAGAAGTAGAACCCGATCTCAACCAACTATGACATTTAGAACGAATGGACAAAAATTCTCTGACTCGCAGAGTCTTTGATTCCCAGCCAGACGTCGGAAGCAGTAGATGCAGATATCGCCTTAAGTGGCGCGCAGAAGTAAAGGGTTTTTCAATACGAGCGCTACAAAAGTTTTTTTTTTAAATAAAAAAAAACCGTTTTGGTTATCAATGAAATTCTTTATTCCTGTGAAAGTACGCTCGATGCCATTACGTATGGAATTCGATTTCTTTTGCATGGCTACCACGGGCACGCTTGCAGAAGTCCAGACGCTGAACCCAATTTTCGACGATTTTCAAGCATAAATCGGCCGATACTGCTGCAATTTCACGTTCGATATTCGTACGAAGTTCATCAATCTTCACTGGCTTGTTGGCATAGACCATAGACTTGACGTAGCCCCAGAGGAAATAATCTAACGGCGTCAAATCGGACGACCAAGGCGGCCAAGCGACTTGACCATTTCGTGAGATAACACGTTCTCCAAACTTGGTTTCCAATAAATTGATTGTGGCATTCGCTGTGTGGCTTGTGGCGCCGTCCTATTGGAACCACATGTCCTCCAAGTCCATATCATCCAAGTGGGGCCAAAAATATTCGGTTATCATTGAACGGTAGCGATTCCCATTCACAGTAACGTGCCGGTCTTGATCATCACGGAAGAAGTACGGCCCAATGGCGCCGCCGGCCCATAAACCACACCAAACCGTAATTTTTTCGGGATGCAATGATGACTCATGGGGAACGTGTGAATTCCTGCCTGACCAATACCACATATTTTGTTGATTGACGAAGCCATTCAGCCAGAAATGAGCCTCATCGCTGAAAATGATTTTTCGATGAAAATCCGAATCATTTTCAAGTTGTTGCTCAGCCCAATTCACGAACACACGACGCTTCTGGTGGTCAAGCGGCTTCAGATCTTGCGTCAATTTAATCTTGTAAGGATGTAGGCCAAGATCTTTTCGCAAAATTCGCCATAACGACTCCACAGAGGTGCCCAACGCTTGAGAACGACGTGTGAGAGACACATTTGGGCTTTCTTCAACTGAAGCCTCAGCGGCAGCAATATTCTCGACACTACGGGCACTTCTTTGTCTCACTGGCACGGGAACATTTTTTACTGTGCCTGTGGATTCAAAGTTTTCCACTAGACGCTCAATTGTTGATCTGCTAGGACGACTATGACGACCATAAATTGAACGTAGCGCTCTTAACGTCGAGGCCACTGACTCCGAATTTCGGTTGTAAATTTTAATAATTTCGACTCGATGTATATCTTTCGAATATCTTTCCACCATGAAATGGCAGAGTTTAATGAAGAGAAATGTCAAAAAAACGGCGAGAAATATGGCGTCGTTTGCTGTCCCTGTTGCTCAACTTTTGTAGCGTCCCTGTTGAAAAACCCGATAGACCCCGATCTCAACCAACTTTTCTTTAAAAATGAGGCTACCAATTCTGACTCGATACAAATACTTTAAGGCTTAATAAATTCTCTATATTTCAAGCTACGTACTAAAACTGTTATACTCCCATGGTATAGGATATGAGAACGCGAACGGAACAAGTATGTTCGACCCAGTCATGTGCCCAGCCCTCGTTTTCTTTAATTTACCAGAGACAACTGACTGAGTGTATGGTGATATGGAATGTGCGTACCCGTATGACTCTGACCATTCGAGAGCTTAATTTGTGGACAAAGCGAGGTTGAAAATTTTGTTAATTAGTTTCACTTAAATTACATGCATTTTTTGGAAACCACTTCCATACGAAATCATATTTCCCACACTTATGAAGGCGACTTTTTATTTAAATTTATAAGATTGAGAGATGAGGGGTTACTACTTACCGTGTGATCAGTGCTGTAGATTCAAATCCATTTATGTTTATCTGAAAAGAAGGAGAAAACTAGATTAATTATCTGAGTGCAGTTAAGAATGAGTTGAGGGAGAGTTTATCTTGCTCCAATTGTTCTTATAAAATAGAAAATTAGATTTTCGTTCCTAGTTATGACCAAGTCCTATCTGTCGTAATATATGAACACCTGAAACCATTTGCAAGCAACCTGCAAAATCCAGAACGGAACAAATCATATAACTTCGGCAAATAATGGAATGGAAAAAACAGAAAGCCCAAATCAAGTCCCATCGAAGCCACATACGAGAGCATTTTAAGGGACGAACTATACAGAGTCATGTCCAGTTTTAGCGTACTTTTCAAACTCATCCGTCTGTGCAGGATGACGGTGGAGAATTCTCGCTGTTCCGAACTCTGACACTTGATAGCGGCCATATTGTTGAAGCGGCCATGTTCTTAGAATATGACAATAACGATAACAGTGGCTCTCCCCAAAGTTAGTTCTTAAGTGGCGCTACAGCCCGGAATGAACCTGGACCTCAACCAACATGCCTCTCCACTTAGAACGGTCCTTAGCTAATTGCCTCCAGTTGCGCACTCCAAGTTGGTTGAGGTCGGTTTCTACTTGTGCGCACCACTTAAGGAGAGGACATCCTTTACTGCGTCCGACGTCTGGCTGGAAATCGAAGAGCGGGAGTATTGGTGTCCATTCGTTCTACATGTCCTAAAAATCTTAAAAGTCCAATGCGGAGTCTTTTGACCAGGGGCATCTCGCCGTATAGCTCGTATGGTTGTTGGTTAAATCTTCGTCTCCATAGCCCATCAACGCAAACGGGACCAAAGATTTTTCGAAGAAATTTCCTCTCAAATCGACCAAGGATTTCTTCATCCGCTTTTCAGGCGGCCCATGCTTCAGCGCCGTATAGCAGGACGGGGATGATCCCCTTAGTAGTTCGAGTGAGGGCTTTACTACTGAATCGCCTCCTTAGCCCGAAGAAACAGCGGTTGGCAAGAGTAATTCTTCGTTTATTTTCTGACGAGATGTTGTTTTCAGAGTTAATAGCGGAGCCGAGATAGACAAAGTCCCGTATTACCTTTCGTGTTGACAACATATAGGTAGTCTTGCGCACTTTTACTGCTTAATCCAATTTTCCGCTTCCTTCTCTATCTTACCAAACGTGGCTATGACATCAAGTTGAGTCAACCAATGATGTCAATATCGTCAGCGTGTGCTAGTAGCTGCACCGATTTTTGGAAAATTGTGCCTCTGGTGTTGGCTCGGGAGTTTTACACAATCCTCTCAAGAATCAGATTGAAGAAGTCACATGACAGCGCATCGCCTTGCCTAAATCCTTTATTGGTATCGAATGTGTCGGTGAGGTCGTTTCCGAGCCTGATGGATCAGCGAGAATTCTCCATCGTCATTCTACACAAACGGACGAGTTTGGGCTGCATACCAAAACTAGACATGGCTCTGTATAGTTCGTCTCTATAAATGCTGTCGAATGTGACTTTGAAATCGATGAATAGGTGGTGGGTGTCGATTTGAATTTCTTGGGTTTTTTCCAGGATCTGCCGAAGTGTGTAGATTTGATCGGTTGTGAACTTTCCTTGCCTAAAACCACACGGATAAGGGCCGATCAGGTTGTTGGTAAACGGTTTCAAGCGTTCACATGTAACGGCAGATAATATCTTGTATCTTAGAGTAACTGCATCCTTAGTCTTTCCTCTCACTCTCTTTCTTCCCCTTATCATTCGCTAGTACAAAAATGAGCCAATTTTGCGCAACAGGCTCGTTAGTACCAAGGGCCGAGCTTACTCACAACCAGTCATGTGTGCGTGTGTACTTCTAGCTTTTCTTGACAATTGGTACTGCTCGGATGATTTGTCAGATCACTACGAGAAGACGGCCAGTGAAAATTCATTAAGGTGTTGCTACGGCTGGGAATCGAACCCAGACCTGCTGCGCGGCAGTTCATCGCTCCAATCATCGCCCCGCTAAGCCCGTCGCGCTAGTAAGGTGGTAAAACATTTAAATGGTATTCATGAGCCCTTCAGTGCGCGAAAATTATAAAAAAAAAAACACATCTGTCAAATTGGCAGTCAGTTTATCAGTCTGTTTTATCAAATTACATTGGACGGGCATAGCGTTCAACAACAAGTGCATGTGATTTTTTTTTTTTTTTATCAAAATGGGTGTTCTGATTGGGCAACTTTCCGCGTGCTTCGCTCACTTTACGGTCAGCATAATCGTCCTACCAAAAGGTCTTTTCGCAGTGTGGTGGATAAATTTGAGTCAACTGGTTCAGTAAATGCTAAACCAACACCCGTTTGTCGACGAAACGCAAGATCTGCCGAAAACATTGGCACTGTCCGTGAGAGCATGCAGGCGAATCCAATGAAGTCTCTCTCAAGACCTCAGCCATCCACAGATCAAAACTTGTCGAATTTTGCGTCTTGAATGGAACCGCCAGCCTTATACAAAATTCAAACGACCCATGAGCTTGAGGTAAACGACCATAGGCAACGATCTACGTTTGTTCGTTGGATGGGCTCTGGAGCAGTTGGAAGCTGACCCTTATTGTCATCGAAAAATTATCTTCAACGATGGGGCGCATTTCTGGATGGATGGGTACGTGAACAAGAATACTAATCCACATTAGATCCAACATCCTCAAATGCTTCCCGAAAAAGTCACTGCTTGTTGTGGATTTTTGCTGGCAGCATCATAGGTCCATATTTGTTTGAGAACGACGTTGGACAGGCCATCACCGTCAATTGAGAGCGCTTTGGCTCGATGATTACCAACATCTTTTGGCCTGAATTTAATGATTTGGACACCAACATCATGTGCTTTCAGTAGGACGGCACTACGTGCAACCAAAGATTATAGAGTCATACAGATGACGCATTGAGAACAAAAAAACAGAACAGTGTACACGTGCACATATAAAAAACGAGATCTAAACAAATGACGGGCTGTGCCAGTACGACCCGCCATAGAACAATTTTTCTTGCATGCAGTGAGTCATGTGTATGACGTTATAATCTTTGGTGCAACCAACTCACGCCAAATTGCAAATTTTGCACGAATATTTATGGGTCATCTCACATCTCTCATGATGTCAACTGACTACCAAGATCGTGCGATATGGTTTCATTAGACTTTTTCTCGTGGAATTTGGTGAAGTCACAGCTTTATGCGAACCACAGCGGCCTTGAAATCCAACATGTTCCATGCCATGAAATTCAGCCTGATTTAGCACCAGAGTCATGGAAAATTGTTTGATGCACTCGATGTGACGATGTTTACATCATAAGTTGGGCGAAAGATTATAAAGTCGCACAGATGACGCACTATATACAAAAAAAAATGATTCTATGGCGGGTCGTAGTGGCACAGCCCACTATATGTTTAGATCTCGTTTATCATGTGTGCCCCCGTACCATATAGCTGGTACTTAAGCAAAAGTTTCTGTTTTTTGTTCTTAATGCGTCATCTGTACGACTTTATAATCTTTGGTTGGGCTCAACGGAGGCGGAGGAAAAGCACCAAAATTAGAATTAATACCAGGTTTCCAACAGACTACATAACACATATACCAAGCTTCAAGAAAGGCTTCCACGTAGGATTTACTACCAGAGCTCAGTAGAAGAGAAACGAAGTAGTAAGAGATTTCGACACGGTCGTTTACACCGACGGATCTAAGATGAATTGGTGTGGGGTCCGGAGTCTACTCGGAATCACCGAAAATATCAGCTAAATATAGCCTACTGGTTGCCAGCGTATTCCAGGCGGCCCTACTGGCTATCCGATAGGCTTGTACGCTACTGGGGCGTTACACTACGGAAAACCAAAATATCGATTTCTCATAAATATCCAAGCGGTCATAAGGGTTTTAAACTCGGCTAGCATATCCTTCAAAATGATACAGGAATGGCGAAACGAACTTGACCACCTTGGCGAACGCTTCGGGGTCACACTTCTCTGCGTTCCAGCGCACAGTGACAGTGAAGGAAACGAGCGTGCAGACGAGCTGGCCAGGCAAGGGTCAGCTTTTCACGGCTCACTTGCGGCAAGGGCCCGTATCTTGCTAGGTTCGGTTAAGGGCTAAATACACTCATACTTCCTGAAGAAGACCGACTCCAAATGGAGAAAGTTAAAAAACTGCGTCATATCGAGGACGATGTGGCCCTCCAACGACAGGAGCAGAACAAACGATCCACTAAATAGAACCCGCCCAGATATCGCAAGAGTTACGGCGATAGTCCCGGGCACTTACCAATTGGAGACCATGCGGCTAAACTAGGGAAACCATACAATCCTTAATGCCGTAGTATCGGGAACACAAATGAGAGAGAAAACCTCTCCAATTTCATCTGCAAATGTCCGGCACGAGCAAGAGCCAGATTGCGTGCGTTAGACCAACAAGATCTTATCCGCTTTCTAAGCCTCACAGGCTAGATCTAGAAACCGCCTGCATCACATCAACAATAACAATCATCATAAAAATACTGGGTGTCTGTTATTTTTAATATCCTCCGCCGGGCAAGATGAAAGTTCAAGCGGGTTCAGCAATTGAATCGGTCGACTGAACTGTTTCCCATCAGCTAATCTTATCAAACCCGATCGGACTCGTTTATCCCTGCCAATGAATGCCTCCTCCACAATGGCCAGCTTCCAGTTGATTCGTGATACTGATGGATCAAAGACGAATACAACATCTCCCGCTTGTAAGTTAACCGAAGGAGCATCTGGATGAAAGTAAAAGGAATGCAGCTGCTTAAGGTACTCTGAATGCCACCTCTTTAAACCCTATCCCATAGGAGTATATTAGTTTAGATAGACAGTTTGGAACATAGAGAAATAATTTAGCTAGATATACCTCAGACTATATGGATCGACTCAGAAAAGCTAGCTGAGTCGATTAAGCCATGTCTGTCTGTCCGTCCCTCCGTCTGTAGGTCACCCATTTTTAGGCCTTTAATTTTGAGCTAGGATAGTAAAATTTGGTACATGTTATCCTTGTACGTGGTGTTCGAGCAAGTGTACAAATTTTAAAAATCCGCCCACTGCCCACATTCAAGAAAAACGTTGTTTTTGGCCAAACGGTAGGGAAATTTGAAAAAGTGTCTGAAAAATATATGTAGTCCACCTGAATATCTACATTTTGTTCATATAAGGTTTTTTCCCACGCCCACTTTTTGAGGGCATTTTAAGTAAAAAAAAAAAACTTTTTTCGGTTAAACTTTAAAATAGTCGAAAAAACTTTTGATGCTAAATCATTGAATTTGATGTATTTCGTCCATACATCAAATATATTGTGCCAACATCATTCAAACCCACGCCCACCTTTTGTAGGCGTTTTCCTACAAAAACCTTTGGTATACCCTGCGCCATACCATACGCAGGAGAAAACTTTTTACTGTCTGAACGATTTGTTGCGACAATGTCAGTTTTAATATTTCTTTGCCGTAAAGCACACGTTTTCGGGAAATTAATTTAAAGGATGGGTTGGGATAAGGTATGAAACGACCCACGCAGTGGATTGTAGCCTTCTTATATGTTTTTAATGTGAGTTAGGTACTTCATACGCTGTTTCCAGCCATATCGAAGCCTGTCTGCATCCGTCTGTCTCGGTGATGACTCAAGAGCCGCTAATCGACAATCGTCGGTTGGCGTAAGAGGTGATAAATACAACGGATCAGAACTTTGATATGTCAGAGGACGACTGTTAACGACCTCTTTGACTTCCACCAGAATGGTCCGCGATTTCTCGTAACTCAGCTTTGCCTTTCCAATTGTGATTTTCATAAGATTTTTCATTGTTCAAATCATTCTCTTCCAGAAGCCGGGCCCACCTTGATGCCGCCTGCCTCTATAGTAAAACGCCAATCGATTCTTCGCTGCGACAGCTTCATTCCGGACAAGACCGCTAAGATGTAACGGGTGATCCAAGTAGAGATACTTTTTTTAATAGCCTTTTTTGACAGATCACGTGTGAGTTGTGTCATGCTGTCATGTTATTATTGTTTAGTATTGTTTGGCATTTCATAATGGAAAGACTTACGCGTGAACAACGTTTACAAATTGTTCAACTTTATTATGAAAATTCACGTTCTGTGAGGAATGTGTTTCGTGCACTTCGCTCAACTTATGGTCAACATAATCGGCCTACTGAGCGTACTATTCGCAACACCATCACCGGCCGGTCGATTGGCCACCAAGATCGTGTGATATCACACCGTTAGACTTTTTCCTGTGGGGATATGTCAAGTCAAAAGCTTATGCCGACAAACCCGCTTCGATTCAGGCCTTGGAGGAAAACATCACGCGTGTCATTCGCCGGTTACCAGTCGAAATGCTCGAACGAGTGATCGAAAATTGGACTCAACGGATTTACCATCTGCGACGTAGCAACGGCCAACATTTGATAGATATAATCTTCAAAAAATAAATGCCAAAGAATGTTCTTTCAAATGATAGCAAACATTCTCCATTAAATTTGAATTTTCTGTGTTTTTTTCTTTAAAAAAGTAGGGAACCTCGAAATGGATCACCCTTTATCAGCCATTCTCCCTGAAAAGGTTTGCTCAACTAAACACATCCTTATCTGACAAAAGTAATAAAACTCATTTGTGGCGTGAGTTGAGTGCTCCATAAAAAGTTAACAAGCCGCCATTGCTTGTCAATGTGACTAAAAATCTTGTAAAACTTTATCTCTGGAAAAGTACACAACATCCAGCTCGGCACACTTTTCAGACATAAAAATACTCTCATTCAACTGCTAATGCGGATTTCATCGGTATCATTTTCAGATCAGCCTTCGCAATAGTTTAACTATTTCACATTTGCTTCTTTAGAAAAATAACAATTCAATTACTATTCAGTTGTAAATTTTTACAATTTTAGATTTCCAAAACAATCCGCGGTTGCATGTGGTGTGACTTTTCGCACCACAATTATTGTGAATTCACCTCAAAAGAAAATCATTTGGTTCGCTCGTGAGTGTTTTTTTTTTGTTTTTTTTTGTATTCGCCATTCATTAAAAGTGTGTTATCACCCTGTTCGATGACCTATTTCGCATTTTGCATTTCCGAAAACCCAAACCAACAGAATTTAGCAAATTGAAGACAATTATCTCTCAAGTGGGGAGGAGACATGCCACACTACCTCAACATTTTCCGCATTTTCATCCAAATATAAATCTTTTCTGCAGAAAAAGTATAGTTTCTCACTTTTTTTTTTATTTTTTTTTTGCAAACTTACGTAAGACTTGAAGATTCTCCAACTATTTGCGTTTTATTTCATTTTGTCTTTTTTGTTCTTAATTATTGCTGTTGTTTCTCTCCTTCATGTTTGATTTGTTTTTTTTTTTTTTTTTTTAGTTTTTTAACATGATTTTGTACATTCCTGTTTGTCTATTTTTAAATCTAAATTGTATAGAACTTAATTGATAAAAATAAAAAAATTAAAGACAAATTTAAGCAAAGAATTTAAAAAAAAAAAATTCAGAAATAGGCAATTAATTGGTAGCAAGTCCACATTATTTGACTTTGCGGCTGATTTGAGTATGTCGTTGGTTTGCATGATGGTGTTTTGAGTTTTCTTTGAAATGAGTAGTGGGTGCAGGAGAGGGTCTTGCAAGCTCGACTCAAAATTATGATTGCGATTTGAGGTCTTATTTTACTGAGTTTGAAAAAAAAAAATCAGAGAGTAGTCAGCTATTGGCGAGCAGTGAAAATTTTGTTGAAAAAATTTAAGGTGAACTCTAATTGAGGTATTGAGAGCAGGAGTGGCATAACCCTTGTCTTCTTTTTTTTTTAGATTAGATTTAGATTTATTGTTTTCTTGTTTATAATACAAATAATTTATG
The DNA here is from genome assembly GCA_949824845.1 of Rhingia rostrata. Taxonomy (NCBI): domain Eukaryota; kingdom Metazoa; phylum Arthropoda; class Insecta; order Diptera; family Syrphidae; genus Rhingia; species Rhingia rostrata. Next base: position 7,256,728 of record OX463759.1, read on the forward strand.
TTACAAAAATCATTAAGCATGGCTTTGCCGTCTGCCTGATTGACATGAGATTAAACATTTAATAACAAGTTAGTCTTAATGTATATTATATTCTTGAATTTAAAAAGATTGAAAAAATACATAAAAAGCAAAACATACTAAAAAGTTAAAAGTTCTCAGCTATAATTTTACAACGGTAATTAGTTGCAGCTTTATAGAAATAAAAGAGTTGTTTTACATCGCTTTCGCAGCTTAGGTAGGCTATAATTTCTTCCTGAGATTTTACGTCGTTTCCTAGAAAATATCTTCTTATTTCCTTAAGGATGGGGCATCTTCCTAAAAAATGTAAAACTTCTTCTCTCGCGGATAAGTTGCAAAGACTACAATAATTTGGTAGATCTGGACGATGTGGGATATAATTGAGTCGTTTTAGTTCGCCTCTCATCTTAAAGAGAGCCGAAATCAGTTCATTGCTGTTGTCATTGTGGAAGTAATTTTTTTCAGACAGATTGTGTTTTAAAACGCTGTATGTAGCTCGGTGAACGGATGATGAAGCCATATTTACGCAATCCGCTCTGTATTGTTCATCTACTTTGGCAATAAGATTGCCAATCACATCCTTATGGTATCTTTCATTTCCATAAGCTAAATTGCATTCGAAACTGCAGTATGTTGCTAGCTCCTCGAGTTTTTTTTATACCAGAGCGTATTTCTTTCTATTACCTTCTTGGCAATATTATCGTCCGTCTATCGTCCGACAGTTCTAAAACTTTAACTACATAATCTACATGCAATTTCAATGATTTAATGAAAAGCGGTGATAGTCCTGTTTCGATATTGGTGTTGTGCTTGGTAAGTTAAAGCATCGTTTTATGTAGTATCTAAGGAGTTTCTCTACTGTTTCATATTGACAATATCCCCAAGACTGCGTTGCGTACATCATAACAGATTCTGATACGGCTTGAAAGACCTTGTATTTTACGCTGTGGTCAATTAGTTGATTTGAAAAACATTTTTTCCATGTAGCCGATATGGCACTTTTAGCTTTTATTAGTCTTTCCTTTAGATGTGGTTCCATACTAAGATTACTAGCTATTGTCACCCCGAGATATTTATAGGTTTTCACAATTTCAATGGGCTGTCCGTTGAGATGCCATTTTTCATTTCTGCACTCTCTACCAGCTCCCTTCTTAAAAATCATAATTTTTGATTTTGTAAGGTTAACCGTAAGATTCCATAATTGGCAGTACAAATCAAGACGGTTAATCATTAATTGTAAGGATTCTGGCGAATAAGCAAATAGAACCACATCGTCTGCAAACAGAAGTGCCTTTATTAAATGTCCCGCAATCTCTATTCCTCCAGGTAAAAAGTCGGTGAGGTCATCGATGTACAAAGCAAAAAGATATGGGCTTAGTGTACATCCCTGTCTTACTCCCATAGTTGTTTCAAACCATTCTGATGTTTCGGTCCCGCTCCAGACACTCGATTGGTTGTCCTCGTATATATTTTCGATAACCATCCCGAACTTTTGGCTCATCCCAGCGTTATAAAGTTTGAATATTAAAGCTTTTCGATCGATATTGTCGAAGGCTGCCTTGAAATCGACGAAAAAGGTGAATAGTTTCTTTTTTTGTTCGCTGAATGACCCAGCTGTATTTTGCAGTACAAAAATGTTGTCTACGGTTGAATAACTATTCCGAAAACCTGCTTGGAATTCTTTGATCAAATGGTTGTTTTCGATCCAGATTGACATACGCTCATTTAAAAGTTTTGTGAAAATCTTATACGATGAGTTTAGGAATGATATTTCACGATAATTTGCGGGATCAGCGATATTACCTTTTTTGTGAATCGGATATATTATGGCTTGCTTGAATTGTTGGGGTAGGTTGCCTGTTTCCAGCATCCCATTGAAAATCACCGCTATTTTGTCGATAAAATTGTTTGTCGCATACTTAAAAAATTCAACGGGTATCCGATCAGCGCCAGGTGCCTTTCCATCTTGAAGTTTTTTGAGAACGTTACATATTTCGCCCTGTGTAATAGGTGCATCTAGAATTTGTCTTCTTAAGTTTGATTTTATTTCACAATCATGACGAATAAAAATATTTTACACAAAAATGTCACTAATTGTGTTATAATTTCCGTTTTTCAGATTTTATTTGAAAAATAAATCAAATAATGCGGATTTTTGTAAATTTTTTAACCAAGAATATCTCAATGGTGCGCAGTTTGGGGCTTACGCCACTACAGCTTTCAGTGCCTCAATTATAAGGCACTGTTACAAATTTCAGTAGCAACATTGACTTCGAATGCCATAGAACTAGACTAGATGCAACTAGATATATCGGGAGGGGTATCGCTTTATTTATTAAGATCTAGAAATTCATTTTTTTCTGAACATTAATGTGTTAAGTTTCAGTTTCATGAAAACTGATATTGTGGTTTGTACCATACGGTTTGGGACTATGATCTCTATTCCAAGTCAATCCAATAACCTCGTTTATTAAATTTAAAGAAAAATTCGTCCAGCGAAAATTCGTCAAATGGCTTGTCTCCAGCATAGTCTGTCTGGACAGACCGTCAGATCGATAGACCAACAGATATAGACCAACAGGTGGACAGAATTGCTGGACAAATTTTCAAAAAATAGGCAGTCCAATTCTGTTGTTGAAGTAGGAGCTAGTATGGATACTAAGTGGGCTAATGCACACATCACCTGGGGCCTGTACAATGAAACAACAAGGATTGCACAAGAAGTAATTTTTAACCTATAACTGGAGTTCTTGTACGCAAAACTCTAGTTCTAGCTGGAGTTCTTGTATGCAAAACTCTAGTTCTAGCTGGAGTTCATGTACGCAAAACTCTAGTTCTAGTTCTTATGGTTGGGTGTTGTAGATCGAGGGTAGACTCTGAGTGGTTTTAACTTGGCAATGCCCAATGGTTGTAACACTGATACACATCAAGTGATTAAATTTAACCTCCAAGTGATAACCACCGGGAAGTGGCCTCATCCAACCGGATTTGACAACCTAAACGATAGGCGCGTGTGTGGATAACAAGACGAGAAACAGCAACACAATAAACAGCCAGGTCAGAATTGCACGAACTTAATACCCGGTCTGCTGTACCAGGCAAACCTAGAACCTAGACAGGCGAACCTAGACAAGCTGCTTCGACTAATTCGGACAACAGGTTGTCTAGGAATTTCAAGGGTAAGTCAGGCCGCTTGAAGAGAGATGCTGGCGCATGAACCGAAAGACCAACGGCAGCGCTCAATCCCGGAATGGAGTCTGGATACTCTTCTTGATACTTGTTTGCATTACAGCCGAAAGACCTGGTGTTCCGAACAAATGATCTTCAATGATAAACTGCGGCTAAGGCCTATACAAACAAATTGCGTAAATTGGAACTGGCCCTCCAGGTTGGGGGTTGTGCTTTGGGTTAATTTACTTACTGAAGTGACACTTCAGTCTGGAATGAACCTGGGCCTCAACCAACCTGCCTCTCCAATAGGCCCGGTTATTAGCTAACTGCCTCTAGTCACGCATTCCAAGTTGGTTGGGTTAACTACCCTACCCGACCATGGAAAAAATCCACTAGTTACGAAGCAACCAACTGCTTTTATTGATAACGACCTTGCTAAACGAACAAATGACAATCACGTTCGTATCTGGACCTGGAATGTGAGAACACTCAACAGGGGTGGTGAAGCGAACAACTAGGGCAAGTTCTTAACTGCTACAAAGCAGACATTCCTGCCATCCAGGAAATACGATGGGATGGGCCGGGCAAAAAGAGGATGAAAACTGTGACAACTTCTACGGACCGTGTTATAGTGAGCAGAAACAGCGACTATTCGCAGGCGGATTTGCTATAAGTGCCAGACTAAGGCAAGAAGTCTTATGTTTTCAAGACATTAGCGAACGCATTGTAGCAATCCGCATCAAAGCCAAATTCGCCAACATTAGCCTTATAAGCACTCACGCTTCAATGGAGGCAAACGATGATATAGCTATGGATTGCTTCAATGAGCTCCTTGATGAGCGACTACCGAAGTACGATGTTAAGATCTTGCTGGGAGATTTGAACGCAAATGAAGGAAGAGAAGACATCTTTAGCATTATTGTCGGAAAACATAGCCTACAAAACAACACGCCTCGTAACGGACTTCGCGTTCCCTAAACCTCTCGACTAACACCACACCACCAGCATCGAATGTCGAAGAACAAGGGCAACCTGATCGGCCCTTATCAGTGAAATTTTCACATTTCGCAGATCCTGGAAAAACGCAAGAACTCCAAATTGACACCCAACACCTATTCATAGATTTCAAAGCCGCATACGACAGCGTTTATAGAGAAGAACTATACAGAGCCACGTCTAGTTTTGGTATACCGCCGATGACGATGGAGAATTCTCGCTGCTCCTCCAAGGTCGGAAACGACCTCACTACACATTCGATACCAAAAAAGGATTAAGGCACGGCGATGCGCTGTCATGTGATTTCTTTAATTTGATTCTTGAGAGGATTGTGTAAGACTCCCAAGCCAACACCAGAGGCACAATTTTCCAAAAATCGTTGCAACTACTAGCATCCGCCGACGACATTGACATCAAAGGTGGGACTCAACGTGATGTCATAGCCACGTTTGTTAGTATAGATAAGGAAGCGGCGAAAATGAGTTAAGCAGTAAATGAGAGCATATGCTGTCGACGAATTGGACAGAAAGTGACCTTTGACTGATATAACTTTGAGGAAGTATGGGACTTTGTCTATCTCGGCTCCGCTATTAACTCTGAAAACAACACCTCGTCAGAAATTAAACGAAGAATTACTCGTACCAACCACTGTTACCATCCGTAGCAACAACTAAAATGATTTTTCAATGGCCCTCCTCTCGGGATGATCTGACAAATCTTCCGAGTATTATTAATTGTCAAGAAAAGCTGATCTCAAAATTGCAGCTCGATGTCGGCATAAAATGAAATGTCCCGCCATCGTGCAAAAAGTACACACGCACACATGAATGGTTGTGAGAAAGCTCTGCCCTGGGTACTAACGAGCCTGTTTCGCCAAAAATTTGTAACTGCTGTTGACGCTTAAACAACGTTGAGAAATGTTAAAAACTTATTGCCAAAGTGAGTTCTGTGCAGCCCAAACAGTGCGGTATTTAAAAAGAAGTTTTGTCCGAAATGAAGCAGCCACCAAGCAGCCAGACGAGAATGTGTCTACTGTAGCCGAGAGTACGGAAAATCTCGGATTATTCGTTTACAAGGTCCAATTGAATCAGCAATCCAAGGCGCATTACCACCCGCTTCGTTATGACTTCGCAGATTGAGACTTAGACCGGCTTGGAATTGGACAACGATTTTGGGAGAAAAAAACATCTTTCCTGACGAGACGCTTTTTCATCCGGGCGGCTACGCTAACTAACGAAAATGCCGCACCTGGGACTCGCCAAATATGCACGTTATTGTCGAGAAGCCGATACATCCGCAGAGAGTGACAATTTGGTGCGGATTGTAGAGTAGTGCCACCATTGGACCAAGCTGTGAACAACGTTTCGGTCAACGGTGAGCGTTACAGAGCCATGGTGAAATTTTACTCTGTAAAACTGTTTTTTACTGAAGTTGAAGGGATGAATTTGGAAAACCTGGAAAACTGTCGTTTTTGGGTTGATGAACAGCCAATAGTAATACAACAGCTACCAATGCGAATCCTAAAATGCACTGTTTGGTGCGGTTTATGGGTAGGCGGCATCATCGGACCGTATTTCTTTTAAAATGCGCGTGTTACTGTCAACGAAGATCGCTACAGAGCAATAATCCATGAATTTAGGTTGCCAAAAATTCAAGAAATCGCGGTGTAGCTTAGTTGCTATTTTAACAGGACCACATACCACACAGCTGACGAATCGATCGCTTTATTGTGGGTAAAGTTTGATGAAAACATCATCTCCAGATATGGTCTCTTAAGTGGCCACCAAAAACCTTGCGATTTGGCACCATTGTATTATTTTCTATGGTCATATGAAGCATTTGAAGCCGACTTAACTCGTGAATACCTACCGACCAAAATGCTTGAAACCCACAGTATGGACCATTTAAGAGTTTGTCGTGGGCAATATTTAAAGGAAATTGTCCTTAAAAATTAAATGACATAACTCAAACTAACACCTCAACACACCAACACTTGTTAGCAATGTTAGATTGCTGAATAGGGAAAATTTCCCGGGAAAATTTGTTCAAGGAATTACAAGAATTAGTGTCGTTTAACTATCAACCTTTTATTAGAATTCAGGCCCATGGAGAATAAATTTTCCCGCTGAATTTTCCCTTGTCAGGCCTGAATGATTTCCCAATTGATTTGTTGGTGTTTTATTCAAACAACAATTCAGGAAGTTCTTACTGGAATGTTCTTACAAATAGGAGTGTAGATCTGAATTTTAGGAACTACAAGGATTACTGTCGTCTAACCATCAAACTTTTATTAGAATCTAGGGCTATGGCGAATAAATTTTCCCGCTGATTTTTCCCTTGTCAGGCCTGAATGATTTTTCCCAGAACATTGATTTGTTTGTGTTTTATTCAAATAACAAAACTGGATCACCTTTTATCTATCTGCTTAGGAGGATCGAAAATCTCTACAAATAGGAACGTAGAACTGAATTTTAGGAATTTTAAGAATTAGTGTCGTTCAACTATTAAACTTTTATTAAAATTCCGGCCTATCGCGAATAAATTTTCCTAGGAATTTTCCCAGGTTAGCAATGTAAATGCTTTGAAAATTAAATGTTTAGGAGGATCCAAAATCTCTACAAATAGGAATATAGATCTGACTTTAAGGAATGACAAGAATTAGTGTCGTTTAACTATCAACCTTTTATTAGAATTCAGGACTATCGCGAATAAATTTTTCCCGGGATTTTTTCCTTGTCAGGCCTGAATGATTTCCCAATTGATTTGTTTGTGTTTTATTCAAACAATAATTCATGAAGTTCTTACTGTCTCACCTTTTATCTGTTTTAAAAAAATGTTTAGGAGGATCCGAAATCTCTACAAATAGGAATGTAGATCAGAATTTTAGGAATTTTAAGAATTAGTGTCGTTCAACTATTAAACTTTTATTAAAATTCAGGCCTATCGCGAATAAATTTTCATAGGAATTTCCCTAGGTTAGCAATGTAAATGCTATGAAAATTAAATGTTTAGGAGGATCCAAAAGCTCTACAAATAGGAATATAGATCTGACTTTAAGGAATGACAAGAATTAGTGTCGTTTAACTATCAACCTTTTATTAGAATTCAGGACTATCGCGAATAAATTTTTCCCGGGATTTTTTCCTTGTCAGGCCTGAATGATTTCCCAATTGATTTGTTTGTGTTTTATTCAAACAATAATTCATGAAGTTCTTACTGTCTCACCTTTTATCTGTTTTAAAAAAATGTTTAGGAGGATCCGAAATCTCTACAAATAGGAATGTAGATCTGAATTTTAGGAATTTTAAGAATTAGTGTCGTTCAACTATTAAACTTTTATTAAAATTCCGGCCTATCGCGAATAAATTTTCCTAGGAATTGTCCTAGGTTAGCAATGTAAATGCTTTGAAAATTAAATGTTTAGGAGGATCCAAAATCTCTACAAATAGGAATGTAGATCTGAATTTTAGGAATTACAAGAGTTACTGTCGTGTAACCATCAAACTTTTATTAGAATTCAGGCCTATTGCTAGTAAATTTTCCCGAGGATATTCCCCTTCTCAACAATTTAAATCAGATTGCTGGATGGAAACAGTTTCCAAGGAAAATTTATTTGAGGAATTATAAGAATTAGTGTCCTTTAACTATCAACCTTTTATTAGAATTCAGGACTATCGGGAATAAATTTTCCCCGGGATTTTTTCCTTGTCAGGCCTGAATGATTTCCCAATTGATTTGTTTGTGTTTTATTCAAACAACAATTCATGAAGTTCTTACTGTCTCACCTTTTATCTGTTTTAAAAAAATGTTTAGGAGGATCCAAAATCTCTACAATTAGGAATGTAGATCTGAATTTTAGGAATTTTAAGAATTATTGTCGTTCAACTATTAAACTTTTATTAGAATTCAGGCCTATCGCGAATAAATTTTCCTAGGAATTTTCCCAGGTTAGCAATGTAAATGCTTTGAAAATTAAATGTTTAGGAGGATCCAAAAGCTCTACAAATAGGAATATAGATCTGACTTTAAGGAATGACAAGAATTAGTGTCGTTTAACTATCAACCTTTTATTAGAATTCAGGACTATCGCGAATGAATTTTTCCCGGGATTTTTTCCTTGTCAGGCCTGAATGATTTCCCAATTGATTTGTTTGTGTTTTATTCAAACAATAATTCATGAAGTTCTTACTGTCTCACCTTTTATCTGTTTTAAAAAAATGTTTAGGAGGATCCGAAATCTCTACAATTAGGAATGTAGATCTGAATTTTAGGAATTACAAGAGTTACTGGCGTGTAACCATCAAACTTTTATTAGAATTCAGGCCTATTGCTAGTAAATTTTCCCGAGGATATTCCCCTTCTCGACAATTTAAATCAGATTGCTGGATGGAAACAGTTTCCAAGGAAAATTTGTTTGAAGAATTACAAGAATTAGTGTCCTTTAACTATCAACCTTTTATTAGAATTCAGGACTATCGGGAATAAATTTTCCCCGGGATTTTTTCCTTGTCAGGCCTGAATGATTTCCCAATTGATTTGTTTGTGTTTTATTCAAACAACAATTCATGAAGTTCTTACTGTCTCACCTTTTATCTGTTTTAAAAAAATGTTTAGGAGGATCCAAAATCTCTACAATTAGGAATGTAGATCTGAATTTTAGGAATTTTAAGAATTAGTGTCGTTCAACTATTAAACTTTTATTAAAATTCAGGCCTATCGCGAATAAATTTTCCTAGGAATTTTCCCAGGTTAGCAATGTAAATGCTTTGAAAATTAAATGTTTAGGAGGATCCAAAATCTCTACAAATAGGAATATAGATCTGACTTTAAGGAATGACAAGAATTAGTGTCATTTAACTATCAACCTTTTATTAGAATTCAGGCCTATCGCGAATAAATTTTCCCCGGGATTTTTTCCTTGTCAGGTCTGAATGATTTCCCAATTGATTTGTTTGTGTTTTATTCAAACAACAATTCAGGAAGTTCTTACTGTCTCACCTTTTATCTGCTTTGAAAATAAAATGTTTAGGAGGATCCAAAATCTCTACAAATAGGAATGTAGATCTGAATTTTAGGAATTTTAAGAATTATTGTCGTTCAACTATTAAACTTTTATTAGAATTCAGGCCTATCGCGAATAAATTTTCCTAGGAATTTTCCCAGGTTAGCAATGTAAATGCTATGAAAATTAAATGTTTAGGAGGATCCAAAAGCTCTACAAATAGGAATGTAGATCTGACTTTAAGGAATGACAAGAATTAGTGTCGTTCAACTATCAAACTTTTATTAGAATTCAGGCCTATCGCGAATAAATTTTCCTAGGAATTTTCCCAGGTTAGCAATGTAAATGCTTTGAAAATTAAATGTTTAGGAGGATCCGAAATCTCTACAATTAGGAATGTAGATCTGAATTTTAGGAATTTTAAGAATTAGTGTCGTTCAACTATTAAACTTTTATTAGAATTCAGGCCTATCGCGAATAAATTTTCCTAGGAATTTTCCCAGGTTAGCAATGTAAATGCTTTGAAAATTAAATGTTTAGGAGGATCCAAAATCTCTACAAATAGGAATGTAGATCTGAATTTTAGGAATTACAAGAGTTACTGTCGTGTAACCATCAAACTTTTATTATAATTCAGGCCTATTGCTAGTAAATTTTCCCGAGGATTTTTCCCTTCTCAACAATTTAAATCAGATTGCTGAATGAAAACAGTTTTCAGGGAAAATTTATTCGCGATAATCCTGAATGTGTGTGGCATTGCATCAAGTATGTTAGCACTGACCGAAAAAAAAAAACAAGTTGAACAAGCAATTCATGTTGAATTATTTGTTTAAACTAAAAAAAGGTTTTTTGTAAAATTGAAAAGATATTTCATTCCACAATTCCATTTGAAGGATCAGTTTTAAAATTTTCCAACTGCACATTTCCAATTGGTATGGGTATTTTTTTTAAGCGAATGTTTTCCATTTATATATGAATGAAAGTCCTAGGATTAGTCATACATTGTTTAGGATAACTCAACTTGATTATACGAAGCTATTGGATATAATTACGACACTTTTTGGATCACGTGGGAATAATTGTTGAGCATTTCTTCCATAAAATTCAAAACAAAAAAAACAGTTTTTATTCCTATCCATCATTAATTGACCTCAAGAGTAAAAAAAAAAAACGCAAATTCAAAATTTAAATGCCGTCGCTATTATTGCGAATTTCTAAGCTGAATTCAAAAGATTTTAAGATCCTACCAACCTTTTTTTATTTATTTATTCTCTTGCATTTACTGGACATGCGTTCTTCAGCCCAGAAATTGGGGGATGTGGGTTTGAACAAAACAAAAACTTGTTGCACTCCAGGCAATTCACACACTTAACAATTTAACAATTTAACAATTTTTTTTTTTGGCGCAAAAAAAATTATTCACAAGTTTTAGGCCTTTGATTTTGAAGATCACTAATTTTTCGTAATTAATATATTTTTTCCTCAATCAAACACTTATTATGAATTTTTTCGATAAATTTTTTTTCATTTAATTTTTTTTTTCATACAAATTTTATACGCGGGTAACTTCTTTTCCGGTCAATGAAGTGAATAACAGAAAACGCAACTATAGCTGCACGTTCAGCTCGCACACGCGACAACGATGAAAACGTTCCTCTGTCTAATTGAGTCCGCGGACTGTGCCGAAGAATGAAGAAGAGTTCTTAACAACCCTAATCCCGATAAACGAATGAAGCAAATATCTGAAATTCATTCCGCCACCGAATGAACAATCGTTGTCTCTCCCACGGTCACCAATCGGCAGTTCGGCACTCACCACGCCACCACTGTCACGTTTATGTAAGTGTATCTGTGGTTGCTCTCTGCGCCACCGTGCAAAGTAGATTCAAACTAACGAGGGTGCTGCGGGGTCTAAGGGGTTCAGGACTGCGAGACTACGGGTACATCGGCGAGTCGCAGCACTGTGGAGAGGAAAACATAAACAACTTGCGCGTTCATTGTTCATTCCCGTTTGATATTTGAAATTGAATTGTAGAACATAAGTGAGTATCGGTTCCGGTGACGATGACGATGACGATGACGACGGATGGATGGTATGGTAGAGGTTAGGTAGGTAGGTAGCGGCGGCTTATGCTCACTCAATACAAATGAACTCCTATTGTGTGTGTGTTTTTTTTTTGAGAGAGAGATGAGTTGAGCACTCTATAGCTGTGCATTACTTTACCACTGAAGAGAAAAATAAAAGAATGTTCAGCTAGGGACAGATTAACAGAGAGATCTGCAGATCGAGATCGACAGTAACTTTAATTTTTAGGAATTGCAATGAATTTCCTGATGGCTTTGATGATGGTAAAGTTTGATGAGCGTTACAAGATATAGGTACTTCCTGTAAAAGTGTCCCTTAACTGTCGATGAGACTGTGGATGGTGTTGGTGTCAAAGTTTTCATTTCCTCAGAGTTCAAGAAGATTGTGGCGGATATACAATGCAATTGATAACATATTGGAGGATTCTACAAATGTAATTTCCCGATATCAAACAGCAAATGTGTTAAGTAAAGGGTGGTTAAATTTTAAGGGCCGATGTTGTTTTTGAATAAAACACAAATTGTCTAGGAAATTTTTGTCATTTCCTTTATTATGACAATATTGGTAAAGTTCAATTATGTATGGAAGAAAATATCGGCCAAATGGCCGCCGCGACCTCGGCGGTACACCTTCATCCGATGGTCCAAATTTTCGATGACGCTGAGGCAGCCGTAGCAACACCTAAAATGATTTTCCACTGGCCCTCCTCCCGTGATGATCTGACATCTCATCCGAGTAGTATCAATTGTCAAGAAAAGCTTATCTCGAATTCGCCGTTCGGAGTCGTCAAAAAAACAGGAGGTCCCACCATTGTGCAAGAAGTACACACGCACACATAAGTGGTTGTGAGAAAGCTCGGCCATGGGTAGAAACGAGACTTTTGCGCCAAAAATTTGTTATTTTTTAGGCATTGAGGTTCAATCCCGTTAATGTGCTGAATTATCTTATAACGGGTGATCCAAGTAGAGATACTTTTTTTCAATAGCCTTTTTGGACAGATCACGTGTGAGTCGTGTCATGCTGTCATGTTATTTTTGTTTAGTATTGTTTGGCATTTCATAATGGAAAGACTTACGCGTGAACAACGTTTACAAATTGTTCAACTTTATTATGAAAATTCACGTTCTGTGAGGAATGTGTTTCGTGCACTTCGCTCAACTTATGGTCAACATAATCGGCCTACTGAGCGTACTATTCGCAACACCATCACTCATTCTGAGACCCAGCATTCATTATTGGATAATATTCGACCGAATAGACCACGTCCAGCAGGCTGTGAAGAAAATATAACGCCCGTAGCTGAGAGTGTATACGAAGACCGTAGAGAGTCGATTCGGCGCCGTTCGCAGCAACTCGGACTGACGTTTGGAACGACTTGGCGCATTTTACGTCAAGATCTTAAATTGAAAGCGTACAAAATACAGCTTGTGCAACAACTGAAGCCGCTCGACCTTCCCAAGCAACATCGCTTCCCTCTATGGGCTCTTGAAAAGTTCCAAGAAGATCCGACGTTTTCGAGGCAAATTTTATTTAGCGATGAGGCCCATTTCTGGCTCAATGGGTATGTAAACAAACAAAATTGCCGCATTTGGGTCGAAGAACAACCTGAAGAGATTGAAGAACTGCCACTTCATCCAGAAAAAACAACGGTTTGGTGTGGTTTGTGGGCCGGTGGAATCATCGGTCCATATTTCTTTAAAAATTATGCCGGTGCGAACGTAATCGTCAATGGCGACCATTATCGTGCCATGATAACCGACTATTTGATGCCTGAAATTGAAGCTCGTGATCTCGGCGACATTTGGTTTCAGCAAGACGGCGCCACTTCCCACACATCGCATCAATCAATGGACTTATTGAGAGAACATTTCGGTGAGCACATAATTTGACGTTTTGGGCCGGTCGATTGGCCACCAAGATCGTGTGATATCACACCGTTAGACTTTTCCTGTGGGGATATGTAAAGTCAAAAGCTTATGCCGACAAACCCGCTTCGATTCAGGCCTTGGAGGAAAACATCACGCGTGTCATTCGCCAGTTACCAGTCGAAATGCTCGAAAGAGTGATCGAAAATTGGACTCAACGGATGGGCCATCTGCGACGTAGCAACGGCCAACATTCGATAGACATAATCTTCAAAAAATAAATGCCAAAGAATGATCTTTCAAATGATAGCAAACATTCTCCATTAAATTTGAATTTTCTGTGTTTTGTTTCTTTAAAAAATTAGGGAACCTCAAAATGGATCACCCTTTACTTTAGCCCTTGAATTGTTGCGGGCTTATAGACGTACAACTTTTCTTTCAAATAACCCCAGAGAAAAAAGTCAAACGGTGTCAAATCACATGATCTTGGCGGCCAATTGACATCGCCGCCACGTGAGATAACACGGCCATTGAATTTGTCGCGCAAAAGAGCCATTGTTTCGTCAGCTGTGTGGAAAAAGGCACCGTCCCATTGAAACCACATATCGTCCACATCCATGTCTTTCAATTCTGGCCATAAGAAGTTCGTCATCATCTTACGATACCGAACATCATTCACAGTAACTGCCTGACCGTCCTAATTTTGGAAAAAATACGCACCAAACAATCGCTCTTTTGTGGGGGCATTGGTTTTTCGACAATCACTCTTGGATTATCATTCGCCCAAATGCGGCAATTCTGCTTATTGACGAATCCACTGAGGTGAAAATGTGCCTCATCACTGAAGATGATCATCCACCGTTGCCATTTGTTGCCACCATTCTGACCATTGACGACGCTTGGAATGGTCAAGAGGCTTTAGTTCTTGAGTCAAGTGCACCTTGTAAGCGTGTAAATGCAAGTCTTTATCCATAATGTTCATCAACGACGGGCATGGGAGGTGCAATTGTTGGGCACGAAGACGAGTTGAGGTGGACGGTTCTTCAGCCACACTATCGCGAAAAGCAGCAATAGTATGAGCTGTACGAGCATGCACTGTTGTTTTCACATCTCCTACAGACCCGATTTGCTCAAATTTTTGCACGACTTTTCCGATTGTACGCATATTTCGACGATTAAATTGACCGAAAACATGTCGAAGTGCACGATATGCATTTTAAATTGAACGCCCATTTTCATAATAAGCCTGAATAACTTAAACGCGTTACTCGATTGTCCATCTTTCCATGGTTCAAATTGAGTTAGTCTGAGGTTAAGAAATTTTAAATGAAATGCAGAAAAACCTTGACGTTTAGGTGTGGTTCACATTCATCATCGGCCCTTAAAATTTAACCACTCGTTAGATTTCGATATCGAGTTTATATTCATAATAAAAGGAGTGTGTATCGAACATTCGATTGATTTTAAATTGGAAGTCGAAACAATGCCAGGTTTCTCTATACAAGTCAAGAGCAGACTATCTCTTCTGAAGGTATCTTCCCTTTACTGCCCAACACGTTGCAAGATTGAGCAAATTGCCTTTGAAAACTTGCTGAATTCCTTTGGACAGCGTTTCGTCATCGGAGGGGACCTTAATGCAAAGCTAACATTCTGGGGATCAAGATGCATATCACAGAAAGTTAGGAGGTTTTTCTAGAGGTTGGTTTTCCGAATAGAGATAAAACTGACATTTTGTGGTCAAATCGGGTAACTTTAATGTGATTTATGTTCAGTTTGGTTTGCCATTTCATCATGCCCAGGTTGGCAAATGAACAATGCTTGCAAGCCGTCCAAATTTATTTCGAAAATAATGGTTCAGTTCGCGAAGTTTGCCGCAAGCTCGGTCCATTTTATGGTCGACATAATCGTCCATCAGAGAAATTAATTCGGTTAACCATGGATGGTTTTCGAACTAGATTTACTCTATGTGATCATACGCATCCGCAGAGACATCGAACAGTATGCACCGAAGAAACAATTGCCGCTGTAGAGCAAAGTGTTGAAGAGGACCCGAATGAATCGATTCGCCACCGTACATAGGCAATTGGAGCTTTTTCCATCAACTTTATGGAAGATTTTCCCCAAAGATCTTGCCTTACAAACTTACAAGATCCAGCTTGTGGAAGAACTAAAGCCGCGAGAGCAAGCGATGCGTCGTGATTTTGATGTCTGGGCCGGAAAGGAGATTGATATCGATGCTGATTTTCATCGCAAAATTTTGTTCAGTGGTGAGGGTCATTATTGGTTGAAAGGCTCAAGAAACAAAATTGCCGCATCTGGAGTGAAGAGAATCCTCATGAGACCCTTGAGACGCCATTACATATACAAAAACTGACTGTTTGGTGTGCTCTATTAGCTGGTGTAGTCATTGGGCCATACTCCGTCCGAAATGATGCTGGGGAGTCAGTTGCAGTTAATGGAGACCGATATAGAGCTATGATAACCGACTATTTTGTTCCCGAATTGGATGACATGAATGTGGATGAGATGTGGTTCCAACAAGACGGCGGTACATGCCACACAGAGCACGTTACAATCGATTTATTGAAGCAAACATTCGATGAGCGCATTATTTCGCGGAATGAACCTGTCAAGCGGCCACCCAGATCGTGTGATTTGACTCTATTGGATTATTTTCTTTGGGGACATGTGTCGCTCTTCTACGCCAACAAACCAGAAACGATAGGGGACTTGGAAGCCAACATTCGTGGCGTTATTGCCGATATACTGCCCCAAATGCTCGAAAAATTGGTTGAAAATTGGACCTCTAGGCTTGGCTTTACTTGCACCGCCGCTGCTGGCCACATGCCCGAAATCTTATTCAAACATTAATAGCAATCGAATAAAAGTTGAGGAATGCTTTGATCTTTGCTCTGATCATTCCCCGGTCATTGTAAAAACGAGTCAGTCAATCAGTCTTCAAAAACGATATTGAAAATAATATTTGACTGGGTGTATTGCTTAGATCACGATTGGAACTTGAATTCGCGGTTCACTCCTTTATCGAGAACTTCTTAAAATGTTGCCTCGGAAAGCATTAACTTAAGTCAGTGGAAAGTCGCGGAAGTGGATAATGCTTCTCAAACCAGGAAAATCACCGAATGAAATAAAATCTTACAGGCCTATTTCACTTCTTCCAATAATTTCAAAAGTTTTTGAAAGGCTATTACTCGGTCGCTTACACCCCATTATTGATCAGAAACGCCTCCTACCTGACCATCAATTTGGATTTAGAAGTAAACATTCGACTGTGGACCAAGTTCATCGAATTACTGATTTAATTAAGAAAGCTTTCGCAGAAATGAAAATTTGCTCAGTCATGTTTCTTGACGTGTCGCAAGCTTTTGACAAAGTTTGGCAATAGAGGCCTTCAATACGAATCAAGACAATCTTAAGCATAGGCTCTTCCGTGTGAAACTTGGAAACGTATATTCAGAGTTGAAAGAAATATTGGCAGGAGTACCACAAGGAAGCGCCCTTGGACCACTCTTGTACCTCATATTTACACGTGATATCCCACAAATAAACGACACAATAGGTGCCACGCTTGCTGACGATACAACTATACTAGCAGTTGGCACAACAATATAGGAAACAAATATGAAATTACAAAACGCTCTTCAGGACCTAAATGAATGGACAAAATCCTGGCGGATTGCAAGAGAACGCGAAGACATTTCGCACAACGTGTATCCCTCAACCTCTCGATTAACACCATACCACCATCATCGAATGTTCCAGAACAATGGCAACGATGCCAATAAGCTATTAGATCAGCCGCAACTGATGTGCTAGGTTTCTAGCGCCACCAACAGGAAACCCTTTGTTTGATCGCAGCAAAGAACGAGGCCTACAAGGCTAAGTTGTAGGTCAAGACTAGAGCTGCCATTGAGCTCTATAGTCAGAGAAGAAGGAAACAACACCGGCTTTTCAGAAAGAAGAAAAAAGAGCAAGAAAAGCGCGCGATCGAGGTTATAGAGAGGTGCCACTCCAAGAACGATGTTCACAAGTTTTAACAAAGTGTAAAACGTAAAGGGCAAGGATACAAGGCTCGAACAAGATCCGGTCGAGATGAACAAGGAAATATCGTAGTTGAGAAACAGACGCAGATTGTTACACCAGTACCAACCACGCGACCTAAGTGAAGTGATGATAGCAATATCTAAGCTGAAGCTGAATAAGGCCTGCCGAAAATGACGTCCTTTCCGCCGATCCTTATAAGGTCGACGGAGATGACTTGGTAAGAAACATCCACCAACTCATAAGCCAAATCTGGTCGGAAGAAAGTATGCCCGAAGAATTTAACTTCAGCATCGATTGCCTGATCCACCAAAAAGGGGGCCCTCTGAACTGCGCCAACTACAGAGGCATAAGTCGCCTCAACATAGCCTACAAAATCCTATCTGCCTTACAATGTGAACGCCGTTAACCAACAACCTGATCGGCCCTTATCAGTGTGGTTTTAGGCCATTAAGGGCCACAACCGATCAAATCTTCACACTTCGGCAGGTCCGGGAAAAAACCCAAGAAGTCCAAATCGATGACCACCACCTATTCACCGATTTCAAAGCCGCAAACGACAGCATTTATAGAGACGAACTATGCCGAGCCATGCCTAGTTTATGGTTTTCCGATCAAACTCATCCTTTTATATAGGATGACGATGGAGGATTCTCGCTGTTCCATTAGGGTCGGAAACGACCCCACCGACACATTCGATACCAAAAAAGGATTTAGGCAAGGCGATGCGCTGTCATGTGGTTTCTTCAATCTGATTCTTGAGAGGATTGTGCAAAACTCCGGAGCCAACACCAGAGGCACAATTTTCCAAAAATCGGTACAACATGTGCTGACGATATAGACATCATTGGTAGGATCCAACGCAATGTCATAGCCACGTTTGCTAGTGTAGAGAGGGAAGCAACAAAAATGGGCTTAGCAATAAATGAAGGCAAGACGAAGGTTATGCTGTCAACATGAACCATTGACAGATATAATTTTGAAGTAGTATCGGACTTTGTCCACCACGGCTCCGCTATTAACTCTGACAACAACATCTTGTCAGAAATGAAACGAAGAATTTCTCCTGCCAACCGCTGTTTCTTTGGCCTGAGAAGGCGTTTCAGTAGTAAAGCGCTCACTCGAACTACTAATGATGATCAGGGTCTTATATAGGGTCTTATAAGACCCTGATCATCACAGTCCTTCTCGACGGCGCTGAAGCATGGAACGTCTCAAAAGCGGATGAAAAAATCCTCGGTTTGAGAGGAAAATTCTTCGAAAAATCTTCGGTCCCGATTGCGTTGACGGGCTTTGGAGACGAATATTCAACCGAGAACTGTACGAGCTATACAGCGACATGCCCTTGGTCAAAAAACTCCGCATTGGACGTCTAAGATGGCTTGGACATGTAGAACGAATGTACACTAATACTCCGTCTCGCAGAGTCTTCGATTTCCATCGGACGCAGTAGAGGAAGACCTCAACTTAAGCGTCGCGCACAAGTAGAAACCGACCTCAACCAACTTGGAGATTGCGCAAATGGAGGCAACTGGAGAACCTAGGCCCCGTGAGAAAAATTCTTCGAAAAATCTTCGGTCCCGTTTGCTTTGATGGGCTATGAAGACGAAGATTAAGAGATTTGTCATTCCACCCGTAAGTTCTGTTAGCTCAGTCTTCCCATTATTGTCATCTGGTGATTGCTGTGTAAATATTCCTCTCTGACCCTCCACTGTATGGTTGCCAGGATCCACCGATCTGAAAATAAAGTTTTGGGAGCTCAGCCTTCCCAGTATTATCGTCTGGAGATTGCTGCGTAAATATTCCTTACTGACCCTCCACTGTATAGTTCTTAGGATCCACCGATCTGGAAATAAAGTTTTGTGAGCTCAGCCTTCCCATTATTATCGTCTGGAGATTGCTGCGTAAATATTCCTCACTGACCCTCCACTGTATGGTTCTCAGGATCCACCGATCTGTAAATAAAATTTTGGGAGATCAGCCTTCCCAGTATTATCATCTGGTGATTGCTGTGTAAATATTCCTCACTGACCCTCCACTATATGGTTCCCAGGATCCACCGATCTGGAAATAAAGTTTTGGGAGTTCAGCTTTCCCAGTATAATCATCTGGTGATTGCTGCGTAAATATTCCTTACTGACCCTACACCGATCTGTAAATAAAGTTTTGGGAGCTCAGCCTTCCCAGTATTATCATCTGGTGAATGCTGTGTAAATATTCCTCACTGACCCTCCACTGTATGGTTCTTAGGATCCACCGATCTGGAAATACAAATGGATGTATTTACGTTGAGATGTGGCCAGAATGAAAGGAGGCATTTTCAAAAAAAATAGCTGAATTTCATCTGAAGTTTTATTGAGTTGGAATTCATTGAAAAAATTTCGCACTTAAAAAAATCAAACGGGTATCTGGTAAGCTTTGAATAGAGAAGCTTACAGATTTTCTTTTTCTTGACCGAATTCGATGATTCCATGGTGTACACTAGGGTTGGGATTGTTTTTTAAATACGATCTTTTATTTAACAAAAAAAAAACCAAAAGTCTTCCTGCATTTAGAACGCCTTTAGCGTATCGTGCTATAAGTAATTTCTAGAATACATCTAGAAACCAGAATTTAATCGGAAAGTGCCAATCACAATACAATTGAAGCTCTTTGGTGAAGAAGGGGTTAAACGATATTTTCAGGATTTTTTTTTTTATATAATCGGCAAATCTAGACTTCATGTTGTTTCTCAGGAACTTGTCTCAGTTCAAAAACATTAAGCTCAAGTATCTCGAAACTATGCAAATGTCACTTAGCTCCTTCTTCATCTAAAGGTTTCAATTCGACGACGCAAGTTGAAATCTTTTTTTGTTTGGATTGATGCCAATGCCAGTTGCTTCGGATACGGTTTTCCATCCGAAGCGCAGAATTAAGACTGCAGCTGCATTAAAATCTCTGAGCCTAGGTACAAAGGCCCGAAAAAAAAAACTAACCAAGTCCACGTCAATTATCAGTCTCGTTATTTTTTTCGGACAAACACAATAAAGTGTGTACTTTGGTTTTTTGCTGACAACAATTAATGACGAATTTCATTGCAATTCCCATAATAGACATAAAAAAGAATGTCATGTCCATGAAGGTTTTTTTTTTTTTGTATATGCTTCCAGTCATATGACATGCGAGTATCTTGTTGCATTTTTTTTTTATTAGCTAAATACGAGATTCCTTTGCATACAGTTAAACACAATTCGGATATTCGATAACATATTGGAGATTTTCGCTTTCGAATTGTCAATTGAGACAATTTGTTCGAATATGCATGTTTTTCCTCATATGTCGGTTCACTCTATGTCATTGACATGTATTTGGATCGAACTACTCACAACCAAGACAAGTGGGCTTTGTGCCTTGAAACAGAAAAAAAAAAACAAATTGTTACCCACGAATTAACTTCATTTAGGTATTATTGAGGTTTGTGTAGATATGTCGAATTTGATATCAGAGAATCACTCATGAGTTCCGAAAACCGGGCAAAACACATATTCGTTGGAAAAATGATCTTCGCTATGTACAGAGTTCAAAAGCCCGCAATGGGGAATATACCCCTCCCCTGTGGTTTATAAATCCTCAGACTGAACTTATAATCTTTTGGAGTTCACTTAATAGCAACAACATGTCGGGTCATAATTTCACAATCACAAAAGTAAATGGGGCCCTCATACATTTCCTAGCCAAATCTGTAGTTCTTTGGCTACTAGGCCAACATGGGCCTATGATGGGAGAAATAATTAATTGGCAGTACGGAACCAGTGGATATGGTTAACTTCAGTTGGGGGCGAAGTCTACCTTCATTCTATTCGAACACTTGTAAGGCGCCGAACACAAACGGAATCGAATAACGAACCATTGATTCCGCAAAAAAGCCTCGACCGCGAATATGTTTCGACAACAAAAAGTATTGCATTTGCGGCGCTAACCAAAAGATGACAATCTAAGCAAAATAATTCATAAAAGCAATTGTAGGTATGAAAAAAAATAAAATATATACGAAGGCAGATTCGAAGAATGGACGGTTTCCGTTTGCCCATTATTGACGGCGGCGGCTGACGCCGTGAGACACTTAACTCATGTGACATAGTTCGGTGAGAAAGTGGCAGAAAATGTCAAATGTTAACTTTCGTTTGACATATGTAATTGGATCGGAAAAATACATTTTTGAGGGACACTGCAATAATGCTGGCTTTTTGATTCCGATAATTCATGAAAATTGCATTTTTGATAGAAAATACTAATAGGTGGCGCTACAGTCCGGAATGAACCTAGACCTCAATCAACATGCATCTCCAATTAGCCCGGTAATTAGCTAACTGCCTCTAGTTGCGCACTACAAGTTGGTTGAAGTCAGTTTCTACTTGTGCGCCCCACTTAAGGCGAGGTCTTCCTCTACTGCGTCCGATGTCTGGCTCGCAATCGAAGACTCTGCGAGCGGGAGTATTGGTGTCCATTCGTTCTACATGTCCTAGGCATCTTAAATGTCCAATGCGAAGTTTTTCTGACCAAGGTCATGTCGCTGTAAAGCTCGTATAGTTCTCGGTTGAATCTTCGTATCCATAGCCCGTCAACGCGAACCGGACCGAAGATTTTTCGATGAATTTTCCTCTCAAATGGACCAAGGATTTCTTAATCCGCTTTTGAGATGGTCCATGCTTCAGTCTCGTATAGAAGGACTAGGATGATCAGGATCTTATATAGGATCTGCTTAGTAGTCGAGTGAGAGCTTTACTACTGAATTGCTTTGTCGGCCCGAAGAAACAGCGGTTGGCAAGAGTAATTCTTCGTTTAATTTCTGACGAGATGTTGTTGTCAGAGTTTATGGCGGAGCCGAGATAGCCAAGACCCATACTACCTCAAAGTTATATCTGTCAATGGTGACGTTCTGTCCAATTCGTCGATTTTGGGGGTCTTTTCGTGTTGACAGGATATACTTAGTCTTGCCCTCATTTACTGCTAAATCGGAATGTAACGATCGAAATAAAAAAAATCCCATGGAAACAATGTATCTCTCTTGTGCGCGAATCTGCCCAATTCGTCGATTTTGGGGGTCCTTTCGTGTTGACAGGATATACTTAGTCTTGCCCTCATTTACTGCAAAACCCATTTTTGCCGCTTCATTCTTGATACCAGCAAACGTGGCTATGACATCACATTGGCTCCGACCAAGGATGTCAATATCGTCGGCGTATGCTAGTAGTTGTACCGATTTTTGGAAAATTGTGCATCTGATGTTGGCTCGTGAGTTTTGCACAATCCCCTCAAGAATCAATTTGAAGAAGTCACATGAAATCGCATCGCCTTGACCCTAAATCCTTTTTTTGTGTCGAATGTGTCGGTGAGGTCGTTTCCGACCAGAACAGCGAGAATTCTCCATCGTCATCCTACAAAAACGGACGAGTTTGAGCGGTATACCAAAACTAGACATGGATCTGTATAGGTCGTCTCTATAAATGCTGTCGTATGCGGCTTTGAAATCGATGAATAGGTGGTGGGCATCGATTTGGACATCTTGGTTTTTTTCCAGGATCTGCCGAAATATCAAAATTTGATCGGTTGATGACTTTCCTGGCCTAAAACCACACTGATAAGGGCCGATCAGGTTGTTGGCAAACGGTTTCAGGCGTTCACATATTACGGCAGATTGGATCGTGTTGTCGATGTTGAGGAGATTTATGCCTCTGTAGTTGGAGAAGTCTAGAGGGCCTCCTTTTTTTGTGCATCGGACAAACGATGCTGAGGTTTCTTTCATCAGGCATACTTTCGTCCGACCAGATTTGGCTTATGAGTTGGTAGATCTTTCTTACCAAGTCATCTCCTCCGACTCTACAGAGCTCAGCGGGAAGGCCATCATTTCCGGCAGCCTTATTAAGCTTCAGTTCAGATATTGCTATCCTCACATCACTCAGGTCGGGTGGTTGGCAGTTTTCGCTGTCGTTGTCAATATTGAATGGTTCGTCCTGCCTGACAGCGGAATCTTGTTCGTCATCGCCGTTTAACAGTCTGCAGAAGTGGTTCTTCCATATCCTCAGCATCGACTGTGTCTCAACTACGATATTGCGTTGTTCATCTCGGCAGGATTCTGTTCGAGCCATGTATCCTTGGCTTTGGCATCTTACACTTTGGTAAAACTTGCGAACATCGTTCCTAGAGTGGCACATTTGGTAGCAAATACAGATTTTTAATTATAAAGCTTAAATTTTGAACATTGATGCATGAATCATGAAGTATAGAGCTTGGAGATAAATGACCACCATAGCTCTGCTGTTAAGTACGAACTCTTTTATTGAAATTTTCTATGACCGTTTCGTTAAAATGCGGCGGAATTTTATTAGTTTACCCTCGAGTTTCTCTTTCAAGGCTTCGATGGTCGTGGGCTGGCTTCCAAA
Source organism: Rhingia rostrata (assembly GCA_949824845.1). NCBI lineage: Eukaryota > Metazoa > Arthropoda > Insecta > Diptera > Syrphidae > Rhingia > Rhingia rostrata. Next base: position 7,280,347 of record OX463759.1, read on the forward strand.
CTTGCGAACATCGTTCCTGGAGTGGCACATTTGGTAGCAAATACAGATTTTTAATTATAAAGCTTAAATTTTGAATATTGATGCATGAATCATGAAGTATAGACCTTGGAGATAAATGACCACCATAGCTCTGCTGTTAAGTGCGAACTCTTTTATTGAAATTTTCTATGACCGTTTCGTTAAAATGCGGCGGAATCTTAATAGTTTACCCCCGAGTTTCTCTTTCAAGGCTTCGATGGTCGTGGGCTGGCTTCCATAGACCTGTGAATTCAAACAACCCCAAAGAAAAAAGGCGAATATCACTAAATCGCAAGATCTGAATGGCCAATTCGGATTGGAAAAACGGCAAGCAAATGCACTACTAGGGAACACAGTAAATACATTGAAGCGCTTAGATGAAGAAGGAGCTTGCCTCCATAGTTTCGAGATAGGTACTTGAGAATTTGCAGACAGGAGATCATTGATGAAAATGAGAAAGAGATTCGGAGACAAAACTGAGCCTTAAGGGACACCAGCATTTATTTGGTGAGTCACACACTTGAATCCGTCCAAAACAACTTGAATTGAACGTTTCGAAAGATAATTTCTAATCCATAGAAGAAGTTTTTCATCGATTCAAAATGCACGCATTTTCGACAAAAGAGCTTGATACCAAACCCTGTCAAATGTCTTTGAAATATCACGTGTAACAATCTTACTTTCTGCACCGAGGTGGATTGATTGGTTCCACTTTTTGGTGGACTTGTTGCTGCGATGTTATTCCGATGAACTGACGCGCAGAAAGTCTGGGATCGATTTTTAGCTTAAGCAACACCTAAATGATTTTTCACTAGACCTCCTCCAGTGATAATCTGACAAATCATCTGAGCAGCATCAATTGTCAAGAAATGCTAATCTCTACTTAGGCGTTCGGAGTCAGCACAAAACGGGAGGTCCCGCCATCATGCAAGAAGTACAAACGCACACATGAATGGTTGAAATAAACCTAGGCCATGGGTACAATTCCCCTGTTGCGCCAAAAATTTATATTTTGTGATGATTTTGAAAGATACGGAATAAGTACTCGGGGTATTTATAGGTCATAAAAGTTTTCACGGCGCTGGATGTCCTTTTATTTGTTTAAGGTGAATTGTATATTATCCGAGGTGTCAAGATCCACGATCGGGATCAACAGATTCATGCGCGTTTTTTTTTTTTGTAATCCAGAAGGTGTATGTTAATAAAGATAAACAGACATTTAGTTGAAGATTCAGCCCAGCTTCCAACCGGTTTTCTTGTTAGAGACGCGTTTGAGTGGTCCTTCAACAAGATTTAGATTATTTTGGATTCGAACTAATGGGTTTTGATGGATTTGTGGCGACCTCACAATAAATTCCTTTCACATCCCTTGACTTAACGAACCATTTGTTACGTGGCCAGGTACACACAATTTAGCACCGAGAGTATCCTCCATAAATGGACCTGAAAAAAAAAAAATGCATACGATAAATTCTTGCAATAACCTAAAATATGTACGTACCGTTGCAAAATGTAAACAAAGTTTTTCCTGCTGTGGTAGGTGCATAAATTTCTTCCCGTGATACACACCCAACAGGCAAAACACTTCTCTCCTATATCCAATGTAGTCTTCCTTCCTGGAAGCAATAATTAACGAAAATTTTCAGTCCTCATGTTCGTGTCGTCCACTTCACCAAGTGTAATGTTTTGACGTTTGACAGAAGTGTGCTTTCCTGTCATGGATGTCAAATTGCGTACTAATAAAGCTTTATGTAGGTGGTGTGTGGTGAGCGGACAAGAATTACCCCGTCCGACGAGCTTAGCTGAGCAACCACAAGCGCGGCATTCCCTGCTCACCTCCACTAAAGATTCCTCTGTGGCCCGATCCTGACTCACAACATATTCTTTGAGAATAAAGCAAGCCATGCCTTGTAAACAGAGCCCGGCTTCAAGAGCTCATCCCTACTGCAAACATGACAGCTGCGAGCAAGGCTGAGATTCGATTATTAGATTAGCCAAGGGGGTTGGATGCATGTAACCATATCACTGCGGCCACATTTGGGTCTGTTGTGATCGACTGCAATTAGAGCTCACTCTAGATACCAGACTTTGTGATGAATTCTAGTAAGCCTTTGAGTGGGCTGTCAGATATGTCTTCTGCCTCAAGGTGGTGTTGACCTAGATGGAGTTGACGTAATCTGATTTGGCAGTTACATTGCCACTTGATGTGTCCTGCTGATTCTTCGTCTTTGTTTCATAGGCTGCATGTGGGAGCAAGCCTTGAACTGTCACCTTGCGGTGATTCCTTCTCCTTATACCCCTATCCCATGGGGGTATATTAGTTCTGTTACATAGTTTGTAACACAGCGAAATAATTTAGCTAGATACACCTCAGCTGAGTCAAGGAATTTGTTTTTGGGCGAACCAAAAGCTTTCGATAAACTTTCTGAACAAAATGCCGTGACAAGGACATTTTCTATATTCCAGCGACAAAAAAGCCAACATTTTGGGGATATTAATTTTAAGGATGTTATTTTTTCCATATTTTTTCTCATATTTTTTCCAATACATATAATCCGGAGTCTTGTTCATTGCATACGATGTAACCTCTAGTACGGTTTGTTAGTCCTCTTGCCATTGCTTTACTGCTAACTCGTACTAAAATGGTTGAGAATAGTTTTTATAGAGTTTTTTACACATTAGTAGGCGTTTAACAGAGTGCGGGCATATAAAGATAAGGGGAAGAAAGCGAGAGATTATAAGGATGTTGGGTGTAGTGAAGACTTACTCCATAAGCGGTGTACAAACTAAATTCGGAGAGAAGCTTTTTTTTTTTTGTTCGTTGAATTCGCAGAATCTTTTTCGAATTTTGATGTTTCTTGCAGGAGAGTATCAAAAGAATTTTTTTTTATTTTTTCATTTTCGTTTTATAGATTTTAGCTGGAATCGAAAGCAGAACCTTCAACTAAAAAGTACCCTAACACTTTAGACTAAATGAAGTCTTTTTATACAAGGTGGCGCAAAAATAACCTTCCGATGTTTTTTGGCTGTAATTTAAAAAAAAATGAAAAACTTTGATTCTTCTTGTGGATTATTTTTATTTGGTCTTTTAGTTTTTTTTACATCAAGTCGAGAATATGATGTCATGTTAATGGCCGCCGCCACAGTTGATTGTCATTTGAGCCCTTTTTATGGCATTTTCCATCACTTTGGCCAAAACTTCCGGCGATAGGTCCTCACATTCTTGACGGATATTGTCTTAAAGAGCTGCAAGAGTCTGAGGCTTGTTGGCATAAACCCGCGACTTCAAAAAGCCCCACAAAAAGAAGTCTGGAGCGGTCAAATCAGGCGATCTTGCTGGCCAATGCAAATCGCCAAAACGGGAGATTAGGCGCCCGGGAAATGCATCCTTCAGCATATCGGTTGTGGCACGTGCAGTGTGTGCCGTTGCACCGTCCTGTTGGTACCACATGTTTTCCAATCCCAATTCATCAAGTTGCGACAAAAAGAACTCGTTGATCATTGCTCTGTAGCGCTCACCATTCACAGTAACCGTTTGGCCCGCGAAGTCTTCGAAGAAAAAAGGTCCGATGACTCCTCCAGCGAAAACAGCACACCATGCAGTGACATTGAGCGGGTGTAATGGCTCTTCGTGGGTTACACGCGGATTTTCAGTGCCCCAGAGGTGTACATTTTGCTTATTTACGTACCAGCTAAGATACAAATGGGCCTCATCGCTCATGATTATTTTTGATGAAAAATCATCTTCCTCTTGGTGGTGATTAAGGATGGCTTGAGCGTATGTTAGACGCGATTGGCGGTCAGCAGCTAACAGCTGGTGCACCGTCTGGACTTTGTACGGAAACATCTTCAAATTTTGTACCAAAATTCGCTGTAAAGACCGTGGACTGATACCCATTTGCGTGGCACGTCGTCTGGTCGATGTCGACGGCGCTTCCATGACATCTTCGGCTACAGCAGCAATATTCTCTACTCCGGGGTCTGCCACGCCTGGCAGCATCTCGTGTTGTGCCAGTCTCTTCGAGGCGAGCAGCTAAACGTCGCAGTGTTTCACGGCGTTGGACGGCTAGGAAATCTGCGACGAAATTCACGTTGTGCCAAAGTCACCGACCGATTATTGCTCAAATAAATAGTCACCAATATTCCGCGTTCTGGAGCAGTGTAGCGTAACATTGTTTATTAACGTGTAATTCGCATGTGTTTACTACACAAATGTCAAAACAGAACTGACATTAGGGGCCAATCGCAAAATTTATAGCATTTTCTGATAGGAGGATTACTTTTGCGCCACCAAAAAAATTGTCATGACTCAAAGTTTTTTTTTTTATTTTTTCTTTGAAAATTTAAATATATGGTACAAATAAACACCCGATAAAAAAAACATTTAAATCCAAATGCAAAAATTCAACTGTAAAATATAATTTAAGAGCACCCGCTATGGGCCGATAAGTTAGACTAAGCAATCATGTCATTGATAAGTTTGATTTAAGCATTTTATTTCCAGTATTAAGTTAAAATTTTAAGATAATAAAAAAAGAATTTAAAAGTAAAGGACCCCAACACCGCGGTCACCATTATTTCTTTTTTCTTGGCGTTATAAATAGCCTTTCTGTCTGAGCAAGTACTATATTCATGTATTCAATAACCAATATGATAAATTTTTTTTAATATCAAATCTAACATTTACTTTGAAATATTCGCCAAGTCCAAGATATACAGCGACACACACCTTCAAGAAGTATTACCTTATCGGATCACTTCCTCTAACGATTTAAAGATTAACTCTCTCTAAGGTTGTCCAATGGGAACATTACGATCAAAAGCCACAAAGTGGAGAAAAAAAAAAAAAAAAAAAACTCCAACCGCATTAAAAATCAAAACATCTACACCCATTTCCACATACAAGCCTAACGTTTACACCCATTTTCGAGGCACACACATTCGTAAAAGGCTTAACATTGGAGCGTCAATTCGGAACGTGAGACATGATCAAACGTACGCTCCAAAAAAAAAAAAAAAAACAAGAAAAAAACAGTCACCGGCATTAAGCCACGAATCTAACAATTTACGCAAATGCGGAAAGAGAACGGAGACAAGAGACCACAGCCCAGCTGGGGTGACTAGTTTTGTTGAATGGATTTGATCGCCACGCCGTCTTCCATTGGCTGAGTCATTTGTTTTATTCAAAAGTTTAGTTTATGGACAGACCAAATTAAGCATTTAGGTAGGCATCGTAAAACAAAAAAAACATATGAGACAGCTGCTGAAGGCTGTGCAAATCATTCGATACCCTATCGCATCATAGTGTTTGCGTTCCCAAAATCATTGGAAATTTATTTGCAAACTACATCAGCTAATCGTTTACCAAGGAAAGGCTTTTAGTTGATGTTGAATTTTTTTTCTATATGAGAAATTGTCAGCAAACTGCATTAAACTCATTTGAAGTATCCGTGTCTCTCGTAGAGGCAAATGTAAGGAAACTAAGGAGCTAATATTTTCCCAGTCTAGACGGCATACCTTCTATAGTTCTGAGAAATTGTATCAACTATTTAGCTCAACCTATTACTGCTCTTTTCCAACTCGCAATATCAAAGGGATTCCTTCATTCTTTTTCGGAGAGCTCTTTCATAATCCTCTTACATAACCTCTTACATGACCTAGGAACGAAATTTCTAAATACCGACCAATCGCTTAACTCTCTTGCATACCGAAGCTGTTTGAAAGCATTGCAAATCCATCTTTTCTCCAAACCAACACGGATTTCTTAATGCTTGGTTAACAGTCACCATCCTAACAGAATTTGTATCTAACAATCTGTACGCTCTAGAGAATGCCAATGAGGTCGATGTTATTGCCACAGACTTTAGGAAATCTTTCGATGAAATTCCACATGAAATCATTCTTTTTAAACTTTAAGCACTAGGGTTGCAACCGAGCTTGGATTAAATTTTATCTCTTGGAACGCCAATGCAACGTTCTATATCGGACCCATTTTCAGCCACATCCGGAGTGCCTCAAGGTAGCCATCTCGGTACGCTGATATTTATTTTGTCTATCAATGACGTTTACAGTAGCATTGAAAACTCATATTTATCTGTTTATGCCGATGACATGAACATTTTTACGCACATTTCCTCCTTCACTGACTCTTACCCAAGAGATTTAAGCAACTTTTCAACCTGTTGCCAAAAAAAAAAACTTCCTGGAGCTCAATGTCATCAAAGCGTCATGTAAGCGTCTCCCATCAGACGCGAGATCATATTTAATATTTGGTCAGCCCGTACCTCATGTGCTTTCCATGCGTAATCTGGGTGTTTATTGTGACAGAGAACTAACTTTTGCTCTCATTTTGATGACCAGCATAGCCAACTCCGCACTTGGGTTTGTATAACGCTGGTCTAAGGAATATTCGAATCCCTATGTCACAAAATCTCTCTCTTTTCTTATTGTTAGACTTATCCTTGAATATGCTAGCCAAGTGTGATCACCTTATCAGAATACCCATTCCCTCCGTATTAAGAGTTTCCAAAGCAGAATTATCCGTTTTGCTCTACGCGGTCTCCCCTGGGTAGGCAGTTTTAATTTATTACAGGAATCTTTGGAAATTAATAAACCGTTAATCACAACGAAAACGTCGTGAAATAGCCGACATTCTTGATTGGCCTGCTCTGCTAGAAATTATTTCCCTCAACGCCAACTCCAGAAATCTAAGATCTGTTCCCCACTTCCGTCACAAATTCCACCGAACTGACTACGGTAACAACTATCTGGAGGTCAAATTTTCGATGAATTTTTTCCAACATTTGTAGCCGCATACTGCCAATAACGCGGCGTATGTTGTCCTTCTAGTTCTCAATCGTTTCGGGCGTATCGGCGTAGACTACCGACATCACGTATCCCCGCATAGGAAATAGTCAAGCGGCGATTTCACGCACGAACTTGGAGGCAAATTCACAGGACCAAAACGCGGAATTATGAGCTCACCGAACGTTTCCTTCAACAAATCAATTTTGGCACGAGCAGTGTGACATGTTGTGCAGAATAGTTGCAACCACAACTCCCGCATATCATGGTTCAGTTGTTGAACAATGTCTTCATGTACTGCATCCGACGTATGGCTGGGCATCGAAGACTTAGCGAGCCGGAGTATTGGTGTCCATTCGTTCTACTTGTTAAGTCATGTTAAACGTCCAATGCGGAGTTTTTTTGACCAGGGATATGTCGCTGTACAGCTCGTTTAGTTCTTGGTTGAATATTCGTCTCCATACCCCATCAACGCAAACAGGACCGAAGATTTTCGAAGAATTTTCCTCTCAAATCGATCGAGGAATTCATCCGCTTTTGAGACGGTCCATGCTTCAGCGTTGTATATCAGGACTAGGATGATCAGGGTCTTATATAGGATCTGCTTAGTAGTTCGAGTGAGGGCTTTACTACTGAATTGCTTTCTCAGCCCGAAGAAACAGCGGTTGGCAAGAGTAATTCTTCGTTCAATTTCTGACGAGATGTTGTTGTCAGAGTTTATAGCGGAGCCGGGATAGCCAAGTCCCGTACTACCTAAAAGTTATATCTGTCAATGGTGACGTTCTGTCCAATTCGTTGATTTTTGGGGTCCTTTCGTGTTGACAGCATATACTAAGTCTTGCCCTCATTTACTGCAAAACCCATTTTTGCCGCTTCCTTCTCTATACTAGCAAACGTGGCTATGACATCGTTTAGTCCTACTAATGGTGACTACATCGTCGGTGTATGCAAGTAAAGGGTTTTTCAATAAGAGCGCTACAAATGTTTTTTTTTAAATAAAACAAAAACGGTTTTGAAAACCAATGAAATTCTTTATTCCTGTGAAAGTACGTTCGATGCCATTATGTATGGAACTCGATTTCTTTTGCATGGCCACCACGGGCACGCTTGCAGAAGTCCAGACGCTGAACCCAATTTTCGACGGTTTTCAAGGATAAATCGGCCCATACTGCTGCAATTTCACGTTCGATATTCGTACGAAGTTCATCAGTCGTCGCTGGCTTGTTGGCATAGACCATAGACTTGAC